>SJYV01016461.1:501495-521399 GCA_006410875.1 Neotragus pygmaeus | reverse complement strand
CAGGATCCTATTTCCCTGACCAGGGATTGAGCTCACGTCCCCTGCACTGGAAGTGTGGAGTCTTAACCTTTGGACCACCAGGGAAGTCCCAAAGGAAATGCTTTTAATGGAGGAAAAAAAGTAAATTCGTATAACTTATAAAAACTTTAAAGATGGGAAAAGTAGCAACAAAAATTAGGGCTGTTACTTATTAAATATTACTCTTCAAGGCAAATTTGAGAAGTAGCAGCATAAGAACAGCTTTCCGGTCTTTTATTTTCTAATATTGTGTTTTGAAGCTCATTGGGTTGAGTGTTGCCTGCCCATCCCTGGGGAAGGTGCTTTGTCCTAGAGATGCTTCTGCGAGTCGCTCCAGCTTGTATCAATGACCCCTATGGGTAGGCTTTCATTTTATAGAATTCCCTTGGTCCCTGTCCATCCTCTGGTGCAGCTATTGGAGAAGAGGGTGGTTAAACTAAAAGGATTTTAGCTTCTCAGTTTCTACATAGGTGTTAACAGTAATGTCACTTCCTCATTATTCCCATGTGCTCTTCATTCAAGGGGTTACTGGTAACAATGGAGTTGATCAAACTGAGCAGGCCTGGGAGTGTGTGTGTGTGTGTGGATATATGCTATAAAACCATCAATACTTGTCTGAACCCAGATATACATCCTATTTTCAGAAGGCTCTGTATTCTTAGCAGAGAGTGACATGAAAGTGAAATAGTTCAAAAGTCATCATACCTTTTGTTATTTTGGATCTTTTCTCTCTGTTATTCGTATAAAGAATTTACTACAAAAATTTTGCAGAAAAACAGTACGTGTCGTATATTTACTGAGTCATCCTAAATTTCCCATGGTATACTGATAAAAACCAGTTTATAAAGACCCCCACCCTCTTGGCACCCACCTCATGTTGAAAGTGCATTTCTTCCTTCCGTAGATGAGGAGAGTGAAAAGCAGGGAAGCAAATCTGAGTGCTTTAGTGAATCATGATTGAAATCAATTGGGGGCTATTTAGCCACCTCTTAAAAATTATTTTGACATATTGCAGGCAGGATACATGCACATAGGCGTGTAGGAATAACACTAGACTCCAAGATGAAGAGGCAAGAAAAGCGAACCCATAAAAATAAAGCAAAGTGAAGGCTCTCAGTTCTTTATTTTCCTCCAGTAATTTTCCTAATGCAGATTTCACCTAACAGCCCTTGAAAGTCTCACTGGTTTAGCCCTCTAAATCCTAGTTCCACTGCAAACATTTTCTTTGTTCAATTACATCACAGAAGATTCCATTGGAATCATGTCAGGATCTATGGATTGGCTTTCTCAGGTCTAAGACAGTTTGGCTTTCCAGTGTTGTGTGGGGATGGTATCATAAATGCTGCTGTTCTTCTCTACCTCTACCTATAAGACAGAGATAAAAAAAGAATGTCCAAAAGGGCATAGAGTGTGTGTGAGGGCTTGTGAGAGTGAACGGGATGAGGAAGGCGAAGGGCTGAGGAGCAGGCAGACACATCATCTTCCTGGTTTGCTGTGCTGGTCTCAGTCTAGACTTTAGCTGCCCATGAGCTCAGAATTTGGGGTTCTTATTTATTGCTTCAGTCCATCCTTTCAACTGACATTTAGTTGAATGTTTTTACCAAGTACAATTCTAAGTGCTGAGTCACCCTAAGGATGGAAACCGAGACATACTCTGACTAGCTGCGCAGAGTGTGAACGGCCCAGGCTTTTCCCAAGACCTGGTGAAAGGGGCTTTCTCTCCCTGCTCCCCCTCTTCCTTCTCTCTCTCTCTCCCTTCCTCCCTCCCGTTTTTTTTCTTCCCTTTCTCTTCCTTCTTTCTTAAAAACCTCTTTGCTGTCTTGCCTCAGTTTCTCATTTACTTTTAACTATTTATGTTTTTGAACACACACCACAGAGAAGGCAGAGAAAACACAGATTCATCATCCAGCTTGAGAAATTATCAACATTTTGTGAAAAGGGCGTTCTGAGCTTGAACACTTAATCTCCTGCTTTGGGGAAAGCAGATGTATGGCTTATTATCCTATTTGTGAGTAGACAGTAAGAAGTAATTTGAACTTTATGGCATATTTTCCACATTTTGTCAACCAAAAGGAACAGGGCATAACTGCAAAATAGAAGTGCCCCACATGAAGTTTTGAAATTCCTTGGAAAAATAGTGCCTTGGGGCAACAACCTCACTAGCTCTGCTTGTTAATATGATAAATACCCCTTTTGTCTTGAAATCGCACAAACTGGAATTTTAAAATTACTCTGCACTGGACACCCATTAACCACTTAAGTGCTGGAGCCACAGGTGAGTAACACCTGTTAACTAATTATAGTGAAACCTGTCTGTGGGGGTTAATGGATCAGGGCCCAGCATTGGGCCTGCTTCACACACACACACACACACACACACACACACACACACACAGAGATAGCAAGTCATGTTTTCATAGAATTCCACAGTGTATTATTCTCCCTGCTTGAGACATTTAAAAACAAAATTACTATAACAGTTATATCTTCAGAATAATGAATAAATTAGAATGTGTAATAGAGTCAGAAGTTAAGTGTTTAAAATCCTAACAGGAAAAGGGAAATATGTGATCAGTAATAGTCATAAAATCTGTTACTATATAAAATCACTATAAAGCATTTTTTGAACGTAACCCCATGAAGTAGACAGAATGAGTATGTCATCATACTCTGGAGTGTGTGTGTGTGTGTGTGTGTGTGTGTGTCGGGGGAGAGATTCAGAGAGAAACCCCACTATGAAATGAGAGTCTTATACTTGAGAGAAGTATGATTACTTACAGTCTGTAATATAATTTTTAACTTTGGGGCTATTAACAAAGTGTTAGTCCATACTACTGTTGTTTTACAAGAACATGATAGATATAAAAATTAAAAACCGTCTTCTGCCTGTTATATCCAACCATTGTTTTCACTAACAAATGCTGCTTCGAGCATCTGCTGTATGCAGAACATTCACTGCTTTAGGAACTCTGGGGGATATCAAGTTCAAGATATGGCCAGGGCTTGCAAGGAGCTATTGATCTAGTAAAACTGAATCTCTGATATTTGAATAGCTGACCCCCCAATGCATGGATTACTAGGAACTAAAGATTGCACACACCAACAAATGAAGAGATGTACTGTTTATTTTAATTTGTGTTGTTGACTTTTATTTCTCCATACTCTACAGCAGAAGTAGAATATTGCACCAAAGAGGAAGCCTGGTGGACTTTAAGTGGAGGTTGAAGTTATTACTTCCTCTTCGCTTTATTTCCCAGTTCTTAGTTTCTCCTCTATAAAAAATGGTCTCTCATATTTTTTTGTTATCCAAAAGCATTAGTAGAAGTCTTTTGAGTTCATTCTCTCAAGAAGTATATTTATTTCTGAATTCTGTTCATGTATTACTAGACTAGGATATGACATGTCATAAAATGTAGTTTTAATAAAACAGAAAACTTCAAAGGGTGAGATAAATAGGAGTTTATGTGGTTTGTTTTTTCTCACTTTGGAAGCTATTGATGGGTTTCAACTGGGTGAACCCAAGTCCTTTTCTAACTGTAGACTTGAGTAAATCTAACTTTAGTAAATCTAACACCACCAGTAGTTGCCTTTGAAACTGTATTTAGTCTAGGATAACTCAAGCAGTCCTTTTCAAAACCCAAGTGCAGATTTGTTCTGCTGTTGACAAAAGCCAGATGGTCCTTGGGAGCTTAATCTTGGGTCCTCTTTAAGGCCATGGCTCCCAAACTTGTCACATTATTCTTAGACTTTACTGCAGACCTACTAATTCTGAGTATCAGGGATGGTCTCAGTAATCTGCATTACAAATAATGTCCTAGCAGGAGATCCTAGTGCAATCAGCAAGATGTTACTGTCACCACAGCAGCATTCTTTGCTTCTGAGAAGCAGGACCCAGAAAGAAAGAGACAGCCATGTGAAGTAGTGGAAAAATATTGGAATACATCTTTCCAGGTCTTTATAGTGATCTAACTCATTTGTCTGATAATAGGTGTTTTGGTTATACTTTATGGATAATCTGTAATTTATCAAACGATCCCTTGGTTGTTATACATTGATGTTGTTTCTTATTTGTTTTTTCTTTTGCCTCTATTACAAATATCTGTTTCAACAAATATTTCTCAGGATTTTATTGAATATCCGTATTTAACAATGGATTTTGAATTACAATGAGGAATTTTAAATACCCATATTTATTGGTGATTTTATTTTTATAGAATAGATACCTAAAAGTGAAATAAATGTTGGATCAAGAAGTGTCAACATTCTGCATCTTAAATGGTACTGTCAAATTAGTCCCACATTGATTGTAGTATTCCTTACTACTGCTTGCAGTCTAATCAGCAGTGGGTGCGAGCATTCCCAATTTTTTTGCCAATTTGATGGGCAAAAAAAATTAAATTATTGTTGATCTAATTTGCATTTCCATGACTACTAATAAGGCTGAATTTCTTTTCATTTATTCACTTTTTTCTGTTAATTGCCTATTCTCACTTCTACTGATGATTTCATTGGTTGTCTTTTTCTCAATCAATGTGTAGAAACTTTTTTTGTGTTAGAAATGTTGCCTTTTTAATAGCAAGATGGTACAAATATTATGCAAATATTATCTCCTACTCTTCAGTTTATTTTTTATCATTTTCCCCACAGAATTGAAATAGCTAAATCACATGTTATATATATGTATTTTTATTGGGATGTACTTTTCATGTAATACTGTATTATATTATATGGTATTCTCAGGAGTATAACAGTGATTCAATATTTGTATTGAATATTTGGGAAAATTTGTATTGATCATGGGAAAATGATCCCTACAATAAATCTAATTAATATTCATCACCATAATAATTATAATTTTTTCTTTGTGATGAGAACTTTTAAGATCTAGTCTTTTAGTTCTGTCATTCTTTTTGGCCTATCAAAATTTCACTGCTTTTAAAGATACCTAATAGTGAATGATACATTCAACACTTTAAATTTAAATTGCATCATCATTTTTATATGAGTCTAACTATAAGAGAAGTAAATGGATTTTAGTCAAAGCAAGAAACTAAGGCAGAGTCTGACCTGTATTATTACAACAATTTTCAGAAAACATAGTAGGTAGATTGAGAATAAGATGGTAAGATGGTACAAAGTGTATCATTGCTCTTTAGTGCTTGAAAAGATAATGTCATATTAAATAATGTATGCTTATTGCATACTTAATGCAACTTATTGAACAAGCTGTTCCATAGATGCCCGAGGCCAGAGAACAAAGTAATATCTTATTGATGTGTCCAGAGTTGAATTTGTTAATAATACAGTATTTTAATTTAGCAGTGAGAATAGAATAAACATCCTAAAGTGATATGCAGTGAAAAATTCACAAAAAATATGTCCATATGAAGACACCAGTGTCCACGGGAAAAAAATGACCTCAAGCACTTAATAAGTATAATAAATACAATATTAAGGTACTATTTTACCTAGCAACAAGATAATGCTTAAACAGAGCTGAAGATTTGAAAATCAGTTATTTTTATAGGTGAAAATGTAAATTTCTAGTTTTCTGGTAGGCATTAAAATATTTACATTCTACATTATCTACATTACCCAGAAATATAAAATTCAGAAGCATATCTTGAAGAAATAACTAGAGATGGGCATAAGAATACTATGTTCCTAATATTCCTTGCAGTCTTACATGTATTATCAAAAAATTAAATATTAAGTTAATTTAAGGTTAACTTAAAGCCACCCGTCGAATGGGTGACTTAAACACCATAATTTATTTCTCACAGTTCTGAAGACTGGAAGTCCAAGATCAGGGTACTGGCATGGTTGGGTCCTGGTGAGAACCACCTTCTGGACTTACAGAAAGCCTCCTTCTTCTGATCTCACACAGTGGAGAGAGATAGAAAGAGACAGAGAAATAGAGAGCACAAGCACTCTGCTATTTTATAAGAGCACTAATTTCATCTTGAGAGCCCTATTCTCATGACTAAATCTATACTCAATTATTTTTCAAAGATCCCATCTCCAAATACCACCACACTGGGGATTAGGGCTTTGACATTTGAGTTTTGAGATGCAAAATTCAGTTCACAGCAAGATCTAAGCATAGCAAAGGGGTTAAAGACAGCAGAGGGTCAGAAAGCTGTGTGGACCCAGATGTACAACTACATGAGGCTAGATGGAAAAGACTACAGTTCTAAAGTCTGAAAAGAGGAAGGTTGAGATGTTATTAAAATCTGTGAAACCATGGAGAACAGACTTCTGGGATGGGGCATCTATTTAAGCTGAAAGGAAACAGTACTGAAAGGAAATTAAAGGGCTACCCCACCAAGCTGGTAATAAATGTATGGACACAGTTCCCCCAAAAGTGGAATGGCTGAAAATGATAATATGTAGGACAATTCCTAAAGGGGCTCTTCAGAAAAGGTAAAGATTTGGCGGGGGGCGGGGGGGGGAGGATCGTCCTTGACCTTTTCTGGTTGAAGCTGTGCAGGAAAAATAATGGTGTTGTCCCCCCAAACTGTCCTTTAGGACATTGTCAGTAAGAGGATCTTGAACAAAAATATAAAAAATTCAATGTTTTAAGTGAAATAACAATTCCAGCACAAGTCATTATTATGATTGAGGAAGAATGAAAACCATATGTGAAGTCATTTCTTTTGAGAACATTGTATTTTCAAGATGAGTAGCAAACAGGTTGAGGAAGATGGATTCAGCTGAGAAGAATAATGAATGTTTGTAGTCAGTGTCAAATGCCCCAGCTAAAGGGAGCCTGACCCCAAGGGCACTGGGGACCCAGATGGCCGCCCAAGAAGAAGGGCCTTGGGCAATAATAGCTTAGGGTAGCTTTTGGCTCCAGCATTGCCTTCTCACAATGGCCTCTACATTGGACCATCTAGAAGGGGTACAGATGCACAGTCTGAGCCACTTATAGCTGAATTTGCCCAGATCGACTCTTGGCCCTTATTTTTGCCAAATGAGAGATACTAAAAGAGAGCCTCAGCATGTCAAAGAGAGGCTGAAGGAACATGTTATTGAGGTCAGGTTGGGAGGGAAGTGAGCAGGGAGGTTATGGACTATGCCTCTCTGACTTGATTAAGTTTCAGTTTTGTCAGTACTGACTGAGACAATTCAATTATGTCAAAATCATTTGAGTTTCGTCATTGAAAGCTTTTTGCCTTTTCCTAATTCGCTGGTTTATATTCATCCAGTACGTCACCAATTAAATTTGGACATCTATGAGACAATTAAATAAAACAGTCTATGTCCTGAATTTGTAGATTCTGGTAAATGTTTTTGTTTTTACTCATAACCTGATGTACAGCTCTCAGAAGACATCAATTACAGCCTCCAGTCACTTATTATTATTTATTAACTAACTGTTAGAATGAAACTGGACTAAACAAGGTAGCCAGTGGGCCAGAGTATTTGGCAATATCATAGAGATTTTTTAAAAAGCACGTATGATAATTCAAGGAATTCTGTATACATATACCAACTCCTACACCCCTCCCTCATACATAGAGATGTATCCTCACAATTGATACCATTAAGCCAGAAAGAATGAAGAATATCTGTAGTTTGGATCATGGAAAAATGTCCATAGTATACCCTACTCCAGTACTCTTTGCCTGGAAAATCCCAAGGATGGAGGAGCCTGGTAGGCTGCAGTCCATGGGGTCGCTAAGAGTCGGACACGACTGAGCGACTTCACTTTCACGCATTGGAGAAGGAAATGGCAACCCTCTCCAGTGTTCTTGCCTGGAGAATCCCAGGGACGGTGGGCTGTCATCTATGGGGTCACACAGACTCGGACATGACTGAAGTGACTTAGCAGTAGCAGTAGCAGTATACTGTTAAGTGAAAACAGGAAGTCTCTAAAGACTGGGAATAGAAACACTCCATTTTAAAAAAATAAAATATTTTNGGTGGGCTGTCATCTATGGGGTCACACAGACTCGGACATGACTGAAGTGACTTAGCAGTAGCAGTAGCAGTATACTGTTAAGTGAAAACAGGAAGTCTCTAAAGACTGGGAATAGAAACACTCCATTTTAAAAAAATAAAATATTTTAAATTGAAGGATAATTGCTTTATAATATTGTGTTGGTTTCTGCCATACATCAACATGAACCAGTTATAAGTATACATATATCCCCTCCCTCCTGAACTTCCCTCCCATCTCCCACCCCATCCTACCCCTTTAGGTTATTACAGAGCCCTGGTTTGAGTCTGTGTGTGTGTGTGTGTCTTTCTGACTTATTTACTCTGTATAATAGGCTGTAGGTTCATCCACCTCATTAGAACTGATTCAAATGCATTCCTTTTTATGGTTGAGTACTGCAGCCATGAAATTAAAAGACGCTTACTCCTTGGAAGGAAAGCTATGATCAACCTAAATAGCATATTCGAAAGCAGAGACATTACTTTGCAAACAAAAGTCCATCTAGTCAAGGCTATGGTTTTTCCAGTAGTCATATATGGATGTGAAAGTTGGACTGTGAAGAAGNATGCTTTTTATATTTGAATTATGATGTACCATTTATACACAATGTTTATGTTTTCCAGAAAAACATTTATTTATTAATTTATATGAATTATGATGTACTTTTTATAAACAATGTGTATAAACAATGTTTGTTTTCCAGAAAAACAAGGAAGCTTAATTTTTCATGTTCTGGTTTATTGTTGCAAAGAATAATGTGTTATAATTAATAATCAACAAATATTTCTTGGTCACTTACTGCATATTAGGATTGTTCTAATTGTTTCTTACTGAGTCTCTGCCTAAATATTTATTTGAATAGGATCAATTTTTTCAAATAAAAAATTTAAAAATTTTATAATTGTTGATCACTTTTGTGAAATTCAGAGAACTGACAAAAGTAAGTGTCAGAATTTCTTGTTTGCCTTTATCATTCCTGTTGGATAATCTTGCCCTTGGGAGTAGAAAAATATGTGCAGAATAATCTGTGAACATTACATGAAGTATAGAGCACACTGGCTGGAATTTTCAGTAACAGAGGTGTTACCTTCCACATCTGTATTCTGTTTTTGCCTCTTAGCCTGACTTTATACAGCAAGGTCATTCTCAGTTAACAATAATCTCCCTTGAGTCAGTCTTCATACTCTGTGAAGCCATACTATAACATGCCAGTGGAGGTGGAAAAGACCTTTCTTTAAGTAAATTGTTTAAAAATATCCATTCCATAAATTCTCTGCATAAATATTTATTGCATAGGATCGATTTTTATTTTCATCAACCTACATCAAAGCATCACTTTAAAGCCTATAAAAGTATATTATGAGTGTCTTGGTGCTATGTCTAATTTCACACAGTTTTTAGTTTTCTGGAGTGCAATTTGTTTTACTCCAATTTTGTTTGGATCCTTGACTCTGATGGTGTGCATAGCTGATCTACAATGATTTACATTCACATGAAACCTAGCCTTCCGTAGCTAGAAAGAATGACGTTAGGGCAGCAACTGATGAAGTGCCAAGTAAAATATTCTGATGTCGACATATGACTTTCTATCAGATTTATCTTAAAATTTGCTAAACTTTACAAGGGAGATTAATTGGTATGAAGAGAGAAATGTGCCTGTATCAAGACATGCATTTAAATACTAATCTCATTAACGGGATTTTATTCTTATTTATTTTATATCGACATATAGTTAGTTTTCAGTATTGTGTTCATTTCAAGAGTACAGCAAAGTGATTCAGTTGATTTTCAGATTCTTTTTCATTATGTCACAAGATATTAAGTATAATTCCCTGTGCTATATAGTAGGTCCTCGTTGATTACCTATTATACGTATAGTAATGTGTATCTGTTAATCCCAAACTCCTAATTTATCTCCCCCAAGTCCTACCTACCCTTAAGTGGGTTTTTTGACTTCTAGGAAAAAAACATTGCTTGTCTTGAGAACATTAAAGTTGCCTGAACTAGACTGGTTTTTAGACTGATCATGGCATGGATTCTTTTTTTTCCCTTAATGGGATCGGAGAGGTTGCATTAGGTTGTGGAGTTGTTGCTCAGAATCTCACAACTTTGTCCAGAGGAAAATTTCTTTCTCATTTTCCATGCCACAGTGAACTACTGATACCCTTGTACAGTCATTAGAATGCGTGTGCACACACATACACCTACCCACTTACTCCTTCAACACATAGAATCCTTCGCAGGGACAGATCTTAAGTCTTCAAGGAAGTACAGTTTACACCTACTTAAAGGAGGAAAATTTTTCCTAAATTCATCCTTCTCTCTATGAAATGAACATATCAGATTACCATGTCATGGACTCCTAGGAAGTCATATAATAATAATGACAGCACTGCCACTAACTTTGATGTCTTGAATCAATATAATAACATCCAGCAAAAGGAGTGGGCAAAGTAGTTGTCATAGTAAAATAAGGAGATGTGTGGCCTCTTTTCTCCTTCTTCCAAGACTCACAACTAAGCATGGGGACAAATATGGAATTACTGAAGGGTCACATACTGGGAGCTTGTTAAGCTCTGTGTCTTCCTCTTAGTTTGCTGCACCCTGCTCCCATCATGGGTCTGCACCTTAATTTTTCCTGAGAACCTGGCTACTCCCTCTCAAAGTATGAACACATAGAAAGACAGGGTTTGCAGCTTCACATGTCTGACTGTTTAATTACTTTTCACTCTGGTAGGTAAGCCCCATTCTATGGATGGGGAAAACTGAGGCTCAGAGAGGAAAATGGCTTTCTCAAAGTCAGACAGAAGAGTCGGGACCAGAACATAGTTTTTCTGACCCCCACTCCAGAACAGGTCCTGTCAGAACAGGCTCAGACTGCATGGCTCTTGACTTAAGTTTCAGTATCAGGAGTACGGTATAACTCTAGCAATTAATAAGGAAAAACATCTTGTGCATAAACTGGTAATGATTATTACATGCTTGTGATTCAGGATTAGCTTGATAGGTGGGATAAAAACCGTCTTGTTGGAATGGCTTTGTATACCATAGTAGTAGGTGATTCATTTATTTCACTCAACAAATAGGTATTAAACATCTGTTTTGTACCAGACCATTTTATGCACTTAGCAACATGAACAAAACTGACAAAAATCCCTGCTAGGAAGGAGAGATGGATTATAAAGATGTTAAGACTGTGTAATAAACTATATGCTTGTGAAAGAGCTAGTGATGATGTGAGAACAAAGGCCATTTAGTTTAGGCAAAAACCCAGTTTTTCCAAGCCCCACATTCTTTCAGTGATATTTAGGGTTTATTGCTATAGAGTTATCGTAATTTTTTAAAGCACCTTCATTTTTAAACTTCTCCTGGAAAAATAAGTTTATTATGGTGAATCTGAAATTCTCTAACGTCTACCCATCTCCAGTTTCCTCCATCATTACAGTCTTTTTTAAAAAAAGGTTTGTTAACATAATATTTTTTTAAAGATATAAAACATTAATAGAAATCACAGTCTGGTAGTCTGGGAGCCAAATCTGGAGTTTTCACTAACCTACACAGTATTTTTAATTAAAAGTTTATTGTGACATTGTAACAATTAAACTTCACGGATAATACCTCCAAATCTAGATTTCTAGCTTCTCTTGAGTAATTGAAGGATTTGCCTATCCTGGACTGGGAATTTTTTGCATGGAATCAATTGACTGGAGTTGAGTGGGAGACATCCCATTTAGATGTGACATCCGGGTCTTTCTGTGTCAGTGAAGTTAAAACTTCCCTGTTGGCTCAGCTGGTAAAGAAGCTACCTGCCAAAGAAGAAGACACGAGAGACACCAATTTGACCCTTGGGTTAGGAAGCTCCCCTGGAGAAGGAAATGGCAACCCACTCTAGTATTCTTGCCTAGAAATTTCCACGGACAGGAGAGCCTGGCGGATGTAGTCCCTAGGGTCACAGAGTCAGACATGACAGAGCGCACACACACACACACAGTCTCCCCCTGCCCTGCGGTCACCATTCTAATTTTTTGCTGATTCCATAAAAATGGGCAGATTTGTTTCCTATGAAGAAGAAAATGTGTATATTTTTAAATTGTGGAGAGGGTGAAATGAGACATAAAAATTTCAAGAAAGGCAAGAGAAGTTTCATGTGGAGTAACAAGAGATTAACAAAAATTAGGGACCACTGAATCCATGGAAAATGCGCTGCTCACTGGGTTCAGGAAAAACTGGTTATGAATGTAAAGTGGTTTAGCGAGACCAAAGGACTTTCATTCCCTTTCCAGTTACGCTCTGGCTTGAGAAAATGTAGTTGTATTTTATCCTTCTGCTGCTGTCACTGATTCAGTCAACTTTTCTCTTGGTAGGTCAGCCCACCAGGGGTTCTCTGTTTGCCCGTGCTGAACATACCGAGAACTGAATTCAATTACTTCACTGAAACGAGGTTTATTTTAGAAGAGCTAAATATCTCTGAATCATTCCACATATTCCGAGATGAAATCAATCTGCATCAGCTAAATAATGAAGGGAAGTTATCGTTAACACTTGTTGGCAGCAACGTCCTGGCAAGGTAAGGCTCTGGAGGGAGGTTTGATATTTTATAAAAGATTTTTCTGTGCCAAGTATTACCTTGTTCAGGTTTTTTTTGTGGTTTGGGAAGATGTATTAAAGACAGAGGACATTTCGAAGAAAGGGAATGTGTGTTTTCTCTTACAGCAAAATTGGGCTATGCCAAGCCTCTGTTTTTACTTTGGCATTTCAGATATGACATCTTTGAGTGGAAAATACTTATAAAATAGACCAAAATTTTAATTTTAAATCATTTCAAACACTTTCTTATAGCAACGTGACAGTCCTTTATACTGATGCTGAAAATGAATAATGAAGATTGAAATTAACACTAAATAAAAAATGAAAAATTCTTAAAGAAATCTTGGTAGTGAAATGGAAAATTATGTACATGGGCTGGGAAAGCCATTCAATCATTGGCTCCTTTTGTCATAGCACTTATTATAAAAGCAGGATAGATTCGATAAAGTTCATGTAATTTGAACTCCTTATATTATGGACAAGAAATGCGAAACCCATTCACAAATGACTTGCCCAAAGTAACACATGCAGTTAATAGAAGGGTTTGAATGAGAACACAGATCTGTTTCCTTCAGTAAGTACTTAGGAGTTGCTAACTGGTGCATGAATCTACAGATATTATACATAAAGAGGAATAAGACAAATTTCCTGCCTTCACAGTTCTTACAACCCGTCACAGAGTCCCATTTCGATAAGCTCTCTGTTGCTAATGAGTGAAGAGTCCCCAGTTAAACATCTCAGCCATCTGAGGTGATAGTTCTTTGCACACTTTGCCCATTTTCTAATCATTGATATGGCATTCACGCAGGGACATTGACCTTAGTATATATGAAATAAAATGTACAAGTATCTGATATTTTATCTAACTTTCTAAGGAAGCATATTTAGGTTCGAATACATTGTATTGTCAGTTGTGAAGTTCATTCAGTTATAAAGAGTTTGGAAAATGATCTGCCTCTGTAGGGTTGTTTTTATCCCCATGATACGCAAAACACTCAAAAGTCTTTTGAATAATACTTACTAATTAGTTGTTAACTGGCTGAGAGTTATTCATAGGTTATTCGACTGACTTCCATTATCATTGTTCAGGTTGATCATGTGCTTGACTAAATTTGTGTGTTAACTTTTTCAAACTAACTATAACACAAGGAGATATGGAAAGAAGCAATGAAAGATGCCAAAGAAGGGAACTATGAAATTTGTATCAGTTAAGATTTTAGGAAGAGTTTTATTACCAATTAAAATGAAATCATTTATTCTGGTTTTGAGAATGAAGTTGTGAAGCCTTGTTTTGGAATTGTTTATGAAATAGAATGTTTTTCAAAAATAAACTGCAATTTTCATTTCCTTCATTGCCATTCTTTGAACTTTGGCAGACAGAATCAAGTCAGTTTTATCCACCTCTTTCTTCCTGCCTTGGATAAAAGCCAACTATATCGCATATAAAAAGAATGATGCAGAAATAAATAAGCTAGAAGTATTTTTTTCCAGCAACATAACTGAATGTGTAAGTTTTGGATCCAGATAGTTAAGAGTTTAAATGTAAGTAGTCTATTTACTAGGGCTTCCCAGGTGGCTCGGTGGTAAAGAATCTACACACCAAGCAGGAGATGTGGGTTTGATCCCTGCATTGGGAAGATCCCCTGGAGAAGGAAATGGCAACTCATGCCAGTTCTTGCCTGGAAAATGCCATGGACAGAAGACTGGCTATAGTCCATAGGGTTGCAAAGAGTCAGACTAAATAGCAATAGCAGCAGCAGCAGCAGTCTTACTAGCTGTGTGGCCTTGGTCACTGTTATTTAATTTTATTTTTACACAATATTTAAAGGTTACAATCCATTTACAGTTTTTACAAAGTATTGGCCTTATTCTCTGTGTTTGTAATGGTCACATTTCTTAACCTTTTTGTGCTTTTTTCCCACCTGTGAAAATAAGAGTTTTAATAGAACCCATTGAATAGATTAAGTTTATAGTATAAAATGTAATAATACCGAGAAAGTATTTATTACAGAGTCCAGCCTATAGTGGAAACTCAATAAATGTTAGCTATAGCAATGATTATTATTGTTGCTATTATTATTTTCCAACAGCCAAACAAGAGATGGAAGTGCTAAGGTGTGAAGGTCTTCAAAGACTCTTGGGGATGTAATTAATTAAAATGAAATGCGAAAACATAAAGAATAAGTCATGTGAACTTATTTTTTGTTATTAAGAGGAAGTCGTTTGTGTGGAAACAGAGATTAAATAATTCCAGAAAGTAAGAAAATATGCCCTCTTTCTCCTCCTCTCCTCCATTTGCTTTCCAGTGAGGACAAAACTTTAGAGTCAGCAGTTGTCAAGGTCATTAATCCGGTGGAGCAGGGCGATGCCGGCTTTGAGTTCCGAGAATCTGCGTCGTCTCTGGTGGTGAAAGAGATTCTCCAGGAGTCTCCCGAGCTCATCACCGAGCAGCTGGCTCATCTGCTCAGAGGTGAGAGATGACTCTTTCCATTAAATACTGGAAGGCTTAATGGAGTGTCTCTAGACTCACTCATGCATAAAGAGTGCGATCCATTATTAGGTTAACAGTCCCTTTCAAGACCATGGGAAGCTTCAGCAGAGAGGCAGGGAGTAAAGAGTTTGTTAAAGAGTAGCATTATATTGAATATTAAAAATGTACATTTAGAAATAGGCATGAAGGATCTTTGCTGTTTCACCAGACAGGAATATTAAATGTTCCCACTCCACAACAGCATGAATATGGGCCAGAATTCCACACTCCTTCATTGAAATGTCTCCTGGTACTGATCCGTGCTCGTTTATATAATACTACTTGGATGGCAAAGTCACCAACCTTCCTTTTGATGATACTGTGCGGGACTTTGATGGTTAAAATGCCACCTCCTTCTCTCCCCATCAGGTAGTGTTTTCCATCTTCACCCAGTTAGCTTTAAGCACTGTGTTCTCAGCACACTGTCAGCAATTACCCTCCTCATCTCTTTTTCATCTTCCTCAGTGGGGTCCATCACTTCTAAACAGTGGTTTCTAGGCTGGAAATTGTCCATTGACTTTGGTGCCACAAAATTACCACAAAAATTCCATATTGTTTCTTGTAGGACAGTTTGGGGTTTTATATAGAGCTCTTTTCCCTCCTTTCAACAATCCATCTTGAACATGATAGACCAAGTTTTTCTCAGGAGTATTTGACACAGGGAAGTGAAAAACAGTGATTAACAGGCTGAAAGAATTAAAAAGGAAAGAAGCCCAAGAATATGGTGACAACTCCTTTAAGGCTTTTTCCCCCCCTTTTCCTTTGCTTCCTCTGCCTCTACCAGAATTTGGAGGGAAAAGGATCCAGGACTTCTATAGTTCCTATAAATGTCTTAGAACCAATGGCCCCAGTCAACTTGTTTTAAGTACTTTTCTGGCTATGGACATCTGTAAAAACTGCTCTCTGGGAAACTGTGCCTTTAACTCAACTAAGTAGCCACAACCATTCATCTCTTCAGAACAGAAGGGAAATAAAGGCAATTGGGGATCTCCGCCGAAAGGGAAGTTGTTTGACAGTGCAGGCAAACACTAGAGAATATGTTTTTTAATTATTTTGAAACTAAGAAGTTTTGTTTATTGTTCAAAAAGATACATGTATCATTTTGTAGGGAAAAATGTAGTCAATGAACAGTTCAGCATGATTTTCCATAAGTAATAAGGTAATATCAAACTGTAGTACTTGGAACAAAGATATGATTTTGTTGCTGATGATGACAATGATGACGATGATAATAATGGTGACATTCAGATTTAGGGAATTAGAATCTTGTGGCTCAGATGGTAAAGAATCTGCCTGCAATGCAGGAGACACAGGTTTGATCTTTGGGTCAGGAAGATACTCTGGAAAAGGGAACAGCTACCCACTCTAGTATTCTTGTCTGGAAAATTTCACACACAGAGGAGTGTGGTGGGCAGTCTGTGGGGTTGCCAAGAATTGGACGTGACATGTCCAGTTGGACATCAAGGACCAACCCTTTGATGGATATTATACTTTAGACCCCCTTGTTAGTTACCTTAGTTTTAGTTTGCAGAGCTGCCAAGAGTTAGAACTATGGTAAAGGATCTTGTTTTTTTTTTTCATCATCAGAGATTTTTCATAACTTTGGGTTTGAAGTGGCCTTAGGAAGCTGGCAGAATAAGACTGTCACTTCCTTGTTGCTTGGAAATTGGAATTTGGACAAATACGATCCCTTTACCTGTGAAGACTGCCAACACAGACACTGTCATGAAAAGGCCAAGGCTGCTGAAGCCTGGCGGTAGAAGACATGGGTGGTTTAACATAGTAGAAAGAGAGCTCTGGAGGCCTTTGACTGAAGTGTGGCACATGCATATGCATGTATACATTATGTGGAGGGGAGATGGAGCACTTCGGAACAGTTTGGCCAAGATGAACTCAAGAATGATGATCCCAGGAGTTTGACTTTAAAAAGGTAACTTAAGTGTTTGGAGCAAGAAGGGCAATGGCCACTTTTTAAAAGCTCCTGACTTTAATAAGTACAAGAAAGGAATCAAGTTGAATTTTGCTATACTCACTAAACTGAAAATTAGATTTTATGGCTTTCTGATCATGTATTAACATGAAACCTAAAGGAATATTTAAAAGGGAAGTCTTATTTATATGCCTATACATAATTTTAGGATTTGTTATTTTCATAATGTAATTCTTTCTAAAGCGTTTTCTGTAGAAACAGCTATGATTTATTTTGCATTTTGGGGTGCTCAAAATGATCATTAATTTGACACACATTTCTAGACCATGTATTATGCATTCTTCTAGATCTTGAAGGGATGGAAATTTCTACACACACTTTTGCCATAAAGAGTTTTGAAAAATGTCTGTTTCCAGATGTCATGAAGTTAAATATTTAGTTAAGATTTGACTTGCTATACATTGAAACAAATACATCACTGGTTTGGAGACTTGCATGTCATCCATGCCTTCTTAGGGACAGCATGTTTGTATAATACTAGAGGTCCTTTTCTACTGTTTTCATGAGAAAAGTGCCAAGTAACCAAAATATTTTTGCAAACCCTTAAAGTAATCATGAGGCCAAAAAAAAAAAAAATTTAGTCAAGACTTGAAATAGTCCTTGAAAGCATCATAATTGGACCTCTATGGAAGATATGTTATTATAAACTTTGTGCCAAAAAGCTGAATATACTCCAAACTAAGTACTTTGTCAGTCTAAATGTTCTTTACCTTTCATTCTCATGTTCACACCCTAAAATCCATCATGCTGAGGCTGGTGTGCTGTAAATGGATTTCTTGAACCAAGATATTGATCCCCTCAGTCCTTGGAGAGCACCCTTAGTATGCCTCTTAGCCTGGTATACTGGGAAAAAAAAAAAAAAAAAAACAGCCTGTAATTTTCAGTGTATTCCTCAATGTGCAAAAAGGTTGGGTCTATTCTTTTTTAGTAATGCTTGTTAGTTCCCTTCTTCGGCTCAACTTCTAAGTATTGCAGTACCCTAGAACTTTGTCCTGGGGGCATTTTTTATCTGTACAGTACTTAGATAGCCTCATTTAGTTCCGAACTCTTAAATGTAACACACAGGCTGTGACTCCTGTATCTCTAACCATGACCTCTCTTTAGAATTGCAGGTTCATTTCCAGTGCCTATTTGACTTCTTCACATGCATGTCTAATTAGCACCACTACGTCGACAGGGCTATCATGGAACCCTTTGGTTCCCTGTACCTCCAAACCTACTTTTATCCCAGTTCCCTAATAGCAGTAAAAGGTACTGACAGCCACCCAATGGTTCAAGCCATTCAAGCCAAAAGTGATACTTGATTCTTTCTTTTACCTTTCCTCCCTCACTGATGCTTTGACAAGTCCTGCTGACTCTACATCTAAAGCATAACCTGCATCCATCCACTTTTCTCATGATAACTACTAGTCTTTCAATCCAAGTTGCTCTCTTTGACTTATGCCATAGCTGCCTGACTGTTGCCCTATGTCTTTCATAAAATCTATTGCTTACAGAGTGATCATAAAAGTGTAAACCAGTCAAGTCAATCCCCTGCATAAAATCCATCATACTCAAAATACGTGCATTCCACCCTTACAATCCACAACACAATCTTGCCCCTGCCAATTCCAACATCATCTCATGCTCTTTTCCCATTTTCCCATTGTGTGTTCTAAGAATAGAGGCCTTTCATCCTTTCAAATATGCCAAACTCTTCCACTCTTGAGGATTTGCATAAACTGTACCATCCTTCTCAAATGCTTGTTTCTACTCATCTACTTAGCTTTATCACTGTATCTCCTTCTCCCTCTTGGTCCTTTATTCCAGAATATAAGCTTCATGAGATAAGAGACCATACATGTTTTGTTCACTGCTCCACTGTAGAGAAATGGAGTAGCCATCATAGTCAGTACTTGGATGCAATCTCAAAAATGACAGAATGATCTCTGTTCATTTCCAAGGCAAACCACTGAATATCACAGTAATCCAAGCCTATGCCCTGACCAGTAATGCTGAAGAAGCTGAAGTTGAATGGTTCTATGAAGACCTACAAGACCTTTTAGAACTAACACCCAATAAAGATGCCCTTTTCATTATAGGGGACTGGAATGCAAAAGTAGAAAGTCAAGAAATACCTGGAGTAACAGGCAAATTTGGCCTTGGACTACAGAAGGAAGCAGGGCAAAGGCTAATAGAGTTTTGCCAAGAGAATGCACTGGTCATAGCAAACACCCTCTTCCAACAACACAAGACAAGACTCTACATATGGACATCACCAGATGGTCAACACTGAAATCATACTGATTTTATTCTTTGCAGCCATAGATGGAGAAGCTCTAAACAGTCAGCAAAAACAAGACCCAGAGCTGACTGTGGCTCAGATCATGAACTCCTTATTGCCAAATTCAGATTTAGATTGAGGAAAGTGGGGAAAACCACTAGACCATTCAGGTATGACCTAAATCAAATCATTTATGATTATACAGTGAAAGTGAGAAATAGATTTAAGAGACTAGATCTGATAGAGTGCCTGAAGAACTATGGATGGAGGTTCATGACATTGTACAGGAGGCAGGGATCAAGACCATCCCGAGAAAAAGAAATGCAAAAAGGCAAAATGGCTGTCTGAGGTGGCCTTACAAATAGCTGTGAAAAGAAAAGAAGCAAAAAGCAAAGGAGAAAAGGAAAGATATAAGCATCTGAATGCAGAGTTCCAAAGAATAGCAAGGAGAGATAAGAAAGCCTTCCTCAGCGATCAATGCAAAGAAACAGAGGAAAACAATAGAATAGGAAAGACTATAGATCTCTTCAAGAAACTTATAGATACCAAGGGAACATTTCATGCAAAGATGGGC
>SJYV01016461.1:439409-499103 GCA_006410875.1 Neotragus pygmaeus | reverse complement strand
AAGACTCTTGTGAGTCCCTTGGACTGCAAGGAGATCCAACCAGTCCATCCTAAAGGAGATCAGTCCTGGGTGTTCATTGGAAGGACTGATGTTGAAGCCGAAACTCCAATATTTTGGCCACCTGATGCGAAGAGCTGACTCATTTAAACAGACTCTGATGTAGGGAAAGATTGAAGGCAGGAGGAGAAGGGGACGACAGAGGATGAGATAGATGGTTAGATGGCATCACCGACTCAATGGACATGAGTTTGGGTAAACTCTGGGAGTTGGTGATGGACAGGGAGGCCTGGCGTGCTGGGGTTCATGGGGTTCGCAAATAGTTGGACATGACTGAGCGACTGTTCTTTTCTCTGGTGCTGCAACAGTGCCTGTCATATAATAGACCCTCAATAAACCCTGTCGTGAAATGAATTTTTCAAGATTTTTTAATATCCTTTCTGTTTTATAACTATGTTGATTTAGTTGGTACTATGATATTGTATTAATAATTTCCATTTCATTCCAGCCCATCCCTCCAATATTCTTAATGTCCAGAATTTGAACATTGTTCCTCCCAATAATATCCTCTCCCCTTGTTTTGCTTTTAGAAATCTTTGTTTTGGTATTTTTCAAGTGTTTGTTTCTATTTTCATCTTTATATATGTATCTTTTATATACATATATATATAATTTTAGCCTTTCATGGAATATAATACATGTACAGAAAAGAATACAAAATATAAAAATTTAAATATACAGCTCAGTGAAATATCACAAAAGGGACATCTTTTTAACAATTAATCAGATAAAACATGGAACAAGATAACCTTCTTGTGCCTCTCCCCATCACAGCTCTCTCCCTCTCTAAGTAAAGATAACCAGTATTTTGATCTTTAAAGCACACACCTTCCTGCTTTTCTTTAAGTTTTACCACCCCTATGTGTTCCCCATAACACTACTGCTGCTACTGCTGCTAAGTCGCTTCAGTCGTGTCCGACTCTGTGCGACCCCATAGACGGCAGCCCACCAGGCTCCCCTGTCCCTGGGATTCTCCATGCAAGAACACTGGAGTGGGTTGCCATTTCTTTCTCCAATGCATGAAAGTGAAAAGTGAAAGTGAAGTCGCTCAGTCGTGTCTGATCTTAGCGACCCCATGGACTGCAGCCTACCAGCCTTCTCTCTCCATGGGATTTTCCAGGCAAGAGTACTGGAGTGGGGTGCCATTGACCATAACACTAGAGATTGGTTTTTGTCTCTTTGGTGTATTACATAAATGGTATCATATATATATATCATTTTTATCATATCCCTGCTTTTATATTAAATGTAGTATCTATTTGCACAGGTCAGTCATCTATCTATCCATTTATTATTTATATTATTTTTTGTGTCCTTTCTTTTTCCTTAGAATGTTTGAGGTGGCTTACAAAAATGCATGTAAATATAATAAAACAGAAAAAGAGTTAGGGTCAGGAAACATACCAATAAATAAACTTGGAGGAGTAAAAGTGTGTTCTGTTTGAAAGTTCGAATATGAGCCTCCTGGAGTCAAGAAAAAAATAGTAATATAATTAACTGTGAAATTCATATTATTAGTAAAACAAACACATATACCAGTTCCGTATTAAAAGAATATCCAGGTCTGAAGTTTTCTTCATTACATCACCCATTTGAAAGGACACCTAATATTCATAGACATTCTCCAACTCTTACATACATAATAGCATTTTATATAGGTACTGGGCAGTGTATCGCACACTTTTCTGTTCCTCAATCAGCATGTGGGGATTGTTCTAGTCAGCCTGACCTTTAGTCTAGTAAAGACTAGACTGTTCCTGTTCCAAGCCTCTTTTTCTATACAGGCCAGTGGTTTTTCTAAATATAGGAAATTAATACTTAAAATTAGTCATATTGGAATTTTTTGTAGTCTTAGTCTTATACTCACTGCTCTAGCTATATGTCAGAATGTTTGCATGATGGGATAATATTATATTCAAGTATGGGGGTACTACTGCTACTGCTAAGTCGCTTCAGTCATGTCCAACTCTGCAGCCCCACAGACAGCAGCCCATTGGGTTCCGCCATCCCTGGGATTCTACAGGCAAGAACACGAGTGGGTTGCCATTTCCTTCTCCAATGCATGAAAGTGAAAAGTGATAGTGAAGTCGCTCAGTCGTGTCTGACTCAGCGACCCCATGGACTGCAGCCTACCAGGCTCCTCCGTCCATGGGATTTTCCAGGCAAGAGTACTGGAGTGGGATGCCATTGCCTTCTCCCAAATATGGGGGTAGAACCTGATTAATATGGATGCTGTTAAAAGATCATTTGTATACCAATTAAAAGTAGGTATCAAGCTGCCAGTGAAGAAATAACCTGCTGTGTTTATCTAATCATCTCCCCTGTCACTCTATCATCTGGACCTTGGCAGGACAGTTATGGATAAATGCCAACAGGTGACACAGCCCTGGCTAATGTGTGTTCAGGCTCTTTAGGACATGTGACAAAGTCGACATAATTTGCGTTTTCTTGAATTAATACTTCTTACAATAGTTAGATCTTGCTGTTGTCCTTTAGTAGGACATATCTCAAACTTAGAAATTTCAGGATGCAGCTCATGAGCATCAGTTTCATCAGAAATGGCATAGACTGACTTATGGAGATTGCTTTCTAATTTTGTATAAGAAGTTATCTGAAAAGAGAATGTGCTCATTCAGATGAGATCATAAATGACCTTGATTTTTGGAAATCTGTCTTTTCACTTCTTCATCCTCCTCCCCATCAATGTTTTTGCTGTTGTGGTTCTTGTTCTTTGTTTTCTTTCTTTTCTCCTGACTTTTCATCTCCTCTTCCTATTGTTATTTTCTCCCTCCTACTATTTTCTTCTAAGGCTTATTATTATTTTCAAACAAGTTACCATCTGTTCTGTCTAAATGTCACAAACAGTCATGGTGGCCTAAAGCTGGTGTTTGGTTATGCCCTGAGTTTGTACCGAGAGTAAACAATTATAGATCTGTCAGACTCCTCAACCTGTTTTTGTTTTCTGCAGAAATGTTTACTAGAGGGCTATTGTCAAATGTAAGGTCCATTAAATTGCTGAATCATCACACTGAGGATTTGTATGCCCACATGTGTATTTGTGGGCCCACTTGTGCATTTGTGTGTGTGTGTGTGTGCTTTCCAGAACTAGCTGGCAATGATGAGATTGCAGTCACTGATTACCAGGCAGGTTTCCATCAAAACCACAGCTCACTGGACCTTTCATGTTTCTTTCTTTGTAGAAGGCCTTGAGAGCCACAACTTCAATAGTGAAACAAGTAACAGCAATTGTTCTTAGCTGAGGAAGTGGAAAAACTATGCCCTAGGTTTTAAAGAAATAATTCTCTCTTTCTGTTGGTTGTTCCATTTGAACGTTAATAAAGAATTGTTGCTTGCTATTTTCGTAGCCTGGATTAACAGCTTCAAAAAGATCCTTTTAAGGAGGTCTAATAGGAAAGAAACAGAGCCAGACCGTTTTTTTTCCTCTCTTGCCCAAACAGTGAATCATCTCCCAAAATGGTTACAAAGTCCAGAAGGAATTACACTGGCTGTTTTCCTTAGGAAGAGGGATGGCCTGAGTTGGGGGAAGGGGATAGAAATTATTTTTTCTGCTAGATATAAAACCAGGACAGTTCCTCAACTTAGAGTGTTAATTATTTCTCTTGCCTTATAAAGATGAGCTTTATTCTTAAATTTAGGCATTTTAAATTTATAAGATTACTAAGCACTTGAATAACTTGCTCCCTTTTTAGGCCTTTGAAGTCAAAAATACAAATTGTATTTTCCATTTTTTTCTCCTTCTTTCTCCCTTCCCCCGCCCTGCATTATTTGTCCTTTAATTTTTTTGTTTCAGTATGAAAAAAACGATCCCAAGTGAAACAGGAAAGAGGTTTAAATCCTTTCTTTTCTGCAAAGAATTTATCATGCAGAATATGCCTTGACTGTGGTGAATGTTTTCCCCAAACAACTTCTGAGTTCATTAGTTCATGTTTTTTTTTTTTTAAGATGATTATCACATAATCCAACATGTTTTTTTAAATATAAATTTATTTTAATTGGAGGTTAATTACGTTACAATATTGTATTGGTTTTGCCATACATCATCATGAATCCACCACAGGTATACATGTGTTCCCCATCCTGANTACAGCCTTGATGTACTCCTTTTCCTATTTGGAACCAGTCTGTTGTTCCATGTCTGGTTCTAACTGTTGCTTCTTGACCTGCATACAGGTTTCTCAGGAGGCAGGTAAGGTGATCTGGTATTCCCATCTCTTTCAGAATGTTCCACAGATTGTTGCGATCCACACAGTCAAAGGCTTTAGTGTAGTCAATGAAGCAGAAGTAGATGTGTCAGTGTAGGTTCACCAATTGTTAACAAATGTGCTATTCTGGTGTAGGGTGTTGATGATGGAGGAGTATATGCATTTGTGAGTAGGAGTATATGGCAGCTCTCTGTACGTCCTGCTCTATTTTGCTGTGAACTTAAAACTTCTCTAAAAAGCAAACTCTAGGGCTTCCCTGGTGGTTCAGTGGTAAAGAATTTGCCTGCCAATACAAGAGAAACAGAATTCCATTCCTGATCCAGGACGAGCCCACATGATGCGGGGCAACTAAGCCCTTGTGCTACAGCTACTGAGCCAGTGCTCTAAGGCCTGGAAGCCACAACGACTGAGCTCGAGGGCTGTAACTACGGAAGCCTGCACTCCCCAGAGCTGTGCTCCACAACGAGAGAAGCCACTGCAGCGGCCGGCTGCAGTGCATCTCTCCCGGCAATGAGGAGGCTGCACATCACACCTAGAGAGTTGCCCCACTTGCCGCAGCTAAAGAAAAGCCCACACAGCAGTGGAGACCCAGCACAGCCAAAAATAGCTAAGTACAACTTTAAAATCTTTTTTATAAAGCAAACTCTATCATAAAGAGACAAATAATGAAGAGACTATTATCAATAGATATTACACACTAATAACTAATAATGATAAAAATAATGTGATTTGGGTATTAGTAGAGACAGATCAGTGACAAAGAACAGAAAGCTAAAAATACTCCCATTTACGAAAATAAAGATGGCATTTTGAATTAGATGAGGTGCTCACAGACCCTGGGCATGACCCCAGACAGCAACGCTATGCTCTCCAGAAGCCATTGTTTCACAAGCCTGCTGCCAGCACAGTAGCTCCAGATGGCTCAATGTTTATGGCTGGCATGACCACTTATTCCCTAAAAAGAAACCATTTGATTACAAACTCACTATACAACAAATTAAATGAGATATTAAAAATTAGAAAAATATGTACTTATTTTAAAGTGAGAAAAATGTTTTCTTGGCATAAAACCACAAAGAGAAAATCTCAGAAGAAAAAAATGAAACAGAATTACAGCATATGCAAAAAAGTTTATTATATATGAGAGAGAAAGGCTACTATCCTTATTATATAAAAAGATTTTATAATTATTAAGAAAATGAAAAACCAATATAAAAATTGACAGAAGATGTTAGTGAATAATCCAGAAAATAAATACACAAAGCCAATAAAAATATGACAAAATTTCATCTTTCTAACTNAAAAAGATTTTATAATTATTAAGAAAATGAAAAACCAATATAAAAATTGACAGAAGATGTTAGTGAATAATCCAGAAAATAAATACACAAAGCCAATAAAAATATGACAAAATTTCATCTTTCTAACTAGGATTTAGTAAAACCATTATTTGCCTAAGTGTTTCGAGAGAGTTTTTTGGTTTTAGTTTTTGAAAGAGTAGAACAAACTTCTTCAACCTTCTTGGTAAAAAGTTTGGCAGTAACTTTAAAGAGCTATAAATATTAGAGATAAACACAAAACTTTATATGAAAAGCTGTTTGGTTTACATGTTCTCCAACACAGGCACAATTAAACAAAGCATGCTGTATTCATAATCTGATATAATAATAAGCAGCTATTAACACTTTTACTGAAAACAAAGAAATGATATAAGAATACCTCAAAACAGGATGTCCATAATTTTCTGATTTTAAATTAGAAAGGTTTGTATAATTGTTTACTTTTAAGAATTTTTAAAAAGATTTTTATTTGTTCTTCTTTGTTTTTTTCTCTGATTTAAAATTTTTTGGTAACATAC
Organism: Neotragus pygmaeus; assembly: GCA_006410875.1. NCBI lineage: Eukaryota > Metazoa > Chordata > Mammalia > Artiodactyla > Bovidae > Neotragus > Neotragus pygmaeus. Next base: position 492,965 of record SJYV01016461.1, on the reverse strand, counting down.
ATTAACTAATTTTATAATTGTGAGAAAATGTCATTTTCTGTTTAAATAAAAAGTACCCCACTATCAAACCCCTCCCCTCCCAAAACAGCAATTAGAATCAGCTAGGATGTGGGAAAGAACCCAAGATGGAATAAAAATAATAACAAATAAACCTAACACTATTAGAAACAGATGAGGTAACCACACTAAAATGTGGAGAAGGGAACTTACCAAAGTAACTTTGTAAAATCATATTTTGGCTGAGTACTGTAAGACTAAAGAATGTATGAAAATACTGAGCTCTAGTTAGTAAACTTATTTCTCAAAGGGGTACGGGATGGCAATTCTAAAACTACTTTATGTGTATAATGGGATTGAACAAATAAGCATATATATCACAGATAATTGAAGCCAGATCTGTCAGTTGGGAGAAAAAAATTTCAAATAAAAAAGATAAAAACTAGATTAAAATCTGTAGTGTCAAATGCAACTGGAGGTACTGATATGAAAACCAGTGTGTGTATGATATGCACAAAGAGATGCCAAATAGATATAAATATTTCTCAGTTCTCTCTTTTGAAAGGGCTTAGGAGCAATGACAGTCCAACAGTGGTATACACACCTAGCACTCAGATCTTGGTTTCTATTACCATCTCCAACAAAAGGAACCTGGTTCCGTGGAGAAGTGTTGATTACAAGGCTTTGATGTGATTTCACGTTTGAAGGCACTGATATGCTCACATATTGAGAAGAAAATGGATTAGAGGAATCAGAGTAGATAAGTAAGACCAGCTGGGAAGTTACTGCAATCGTCCAAGATAGAGACGAAGGTAAACAAAAGTTAGGTAGACCATGTGGCGGTAGTAGATGAGATATGGAGAATGGATCTGGAAGATATTTAGGAAGTAAAGGTGGCAAGACCTGGTAACAGACTGGATTTTGAGTGGTAAAGGAAAAGAAGAAAATGATCAGATTTTACTCCTGGCATAGACATACAGATGGATGAATATGCCATTAACCAATATCAGGAACAGGTTTACATGAAATCATGATCAATTCTATCTTGGACAGGTTGAGTTTGAGATACCTTAGGGATATCTAAATGATGACATAGTAAATAACTGAATATACATAACTAGGGTAAGGAAAGAGGAAAGCAAACAGAGTTTGCTGCCTTAGCCACTGTGCATGTTCCAAATGTAAGGGCCACTGACACTCCCACCAGTCATACACACTGAATCTCAAGCACTTAAGCCAGTACCATACAGATATATATTCAACAAATGCTTATTATGTCTCTTATATGCCCAATACCCTGCTGGGATATAGAAGTGTGAGACATATTGGTCCTTCTGATAAGACTGTTTAATGGCCAAGGATTCTTCCCATCTGAGGATCCACTCACCTTTCAAATGTGATTTTGCAATATGTCTATATCTCTACTCTCTTGAACTAGGCTGGCCTTGTGAATTGCTCTAATCCATAGAATGTGGTAGAAGGGATGTGATAGTTCTGGAGCCCAGGCCTCAAAAGGGCCTGTGGCTTCTGCTTTCCTTTTTCAGGACACCGCCCTGAGAACAGTATGAAAGTAAGATGATCTAACTTACTGGAGGATGAAAGGGCATGTAGAAGAGAACTGAGACACCAGTCACCAATCAGTTCAGTTCAGTCGCTCAGTCGTGTCTGACTCTTTGCGACCCCATGAATCGCAGCACGCCGGGCCTNGTTTGATCCCTGGGTTAGGAAGATCCCTTGGAGAAGGAAATGGCAACCCACTCCAGTATTCTTGCCTGGAGAATCCCATGGACAGAGGAGCCTGGTGGGCTGTAGTCCAAGGGGTCACAAAGAGTTGGAGATGACTGAGTGCCTAACACTTTCGTTTTCACTTCCATCTCGCACATGGACTCCTAGATCAAAAGTCAGGGACCATTGTGTTTAATGCCCTCACAGTGAACTCTTCCATTAGAGAAACTTGGTAATACCTTCTCCACTAGACAGATCCCTGTCACAACCTCTGTCAAGAACAATCTGTATTCCCATAGTTTTGTTAATATTAGGAATTCTTGTTAATTACAATAGTTATAGTTATATAGTTAGTTATATCTTTTTTAATGTACATCCTGTTGGTGACTAGTGAATTTTAAAAATAGATCTTTTCTATTTTAAAACAAAACAAAGCCATGCTTTTTATTTAATGTTTTCCCTTATTGTTCAATAGTCTTTAAAGTTGTTTATTTTAAATATTTCACACACTTAGATATTTGAGTCAGATATTTGGAAACTGAATTCAGTTATAATCTCTGTTTTATGCATTATAGGAATGAAAATATAATTCTTTTAAAAATGAGAAACCATATGGTATAAAATATTGGCTAGAATTTGGTAGATACAAGCTTGTAATTTCCTTTAAGAATAAAATATAATTTAATCACTATTACTCCTTCACAGGAATTGTTTTTCTTTTATTTTAGGATATTTAATAGAATCTGTGTATGTTCTGTAGGGGCTTCCCAGGTGGTGCAGTGGTGAAGAATCCACCTCCGAATGCAGGAAACACAAGACACTTGGGTTTGATGCTGGGTGGGGAAGATACCCTGGAGAAGGAAATGGCAGCCTACTTCCTTATTCTTGTCTGGAAAATTCCATGGACAGCGGAGCCTGACAGGCTACAGTCCATGGGGTTGCAAAGAGTCACGCATGACTTGAGTGCTCACTCACTCACTCACTTGTCCTATAGTACTGATTATTTTTGATATCATGATGCCAGTATTTTCAATTGTCACTATAAATTTGGCAGATGTGTCCTAGGAAAATTCTGTTTGTGTTTTCTTTGAGGTCAGGCCTGTGATTTGTGAATTGGAAAGATGCACGTGGGTCATGCTTTTGGCATGTCTTCAATTCTTAAAAGGTATCCCTGCCAATGGAATCTATACTGCATTNTGCAAAGAGTCACGCATGACTGAGTGCTCACTCACTCACTCACTTGTCCTATAGTACTGATTATTTTTGATATCATGATGCCAGTATTTTCAATTGTCACTATAAATTCGGCAGATGTGTTCTAGGAAAATTCTGTTTGTGTTTTCTTTGAGGTCACGCCTGTGATTTGTGAATTGGAAAGATGCATGTCGGTCATGCTTTTGGCATGTCTTCAATTCTTAAAAGGTATCCCTGCCAAAGGAATCCATCCTGCATTTGTTATTTATAAATATTACATGATTTACAGTGCATATCCAAAGAAATATCCTTTTGTTTATATGATTGCATTTTCCAGGTAAGCTTCAACCTATGAAAAAAATATGTCCTTTATGGTGTGTGTTTTTTCATACTGATGTCATTAAGCTTCTTGGGGCAGAGATCATAGCTTATTGATTTTTTGACTGCTCTATCTCNTCCTTTTTTTTATATGATTGCATTTTCCAGGTAAGCTTCAACCTATGAGAAAAATATGTCCTTCATGGTGTGTGTTTTTTCATACTGATGTCATTACGCTTCTTGGGGCAGAGATCATAGCTTATTGATTTTTTGACTGCTCTATCTCTGACCTGTGAAAGTGAAAGTTGCTTAGTCATGTCTGACTCTTTGCAACCTTATGGACAGTATAGTCCCTGGAATTCTCCAGGCCAGAATACTAGAGTGGGTAGCCTTTCCCTTCTCCAGGGGATCTTCCCAACCCAGGGATTGAACCCAGGTCTCCCACATTGCAGGCATATTCTTTACCAACTGAGCCACAAGGGAATCCTGAGAATACTGGAGTGGGTAGCCTATCCCTTCTCCAGCAGATCTTCCCAACCCAGGAATTGAACCAGGGTCTCCTGCATTGCAGGCAGATTGTTTACCAACTGAGCTATAAGGGAAGCTCTTACCTATGTCACTTAAACTCTGAAACATACCCAGTGTTTAATAAACATATGTACTTTGGTTGAAAAGGAAAAGTTAGTAGCAGCACTAATTGGTTGGAGGTACGCAGGAATTTCGGAGAAGGCAATGGCACCCCACTCCAGTACTCTTGCCTGGAAAATCCCATGGACGGAGGAGCCTAGTAGGCTGCAATCCATGGGGTCGCACAGAGTTGGACTGAAGTGACTTAGCAGCAGNGGCATTCTTAAATAGAAATATTAAGTCACATTTAATATTTTTAAATAGTATATCATTAACTTCCATCCCGAGAATGTTTAAAACTAATGTGTATCATTTTTGTGTATTTGTGTGGGATGGGGCAAACATTTTATTTCTTTATCTGTAACTGTGCCATAGAGTGTAGCACACTCAATTCAGTTGTTGAGATTACTACTCGAAGAACAGTGAGGCAAGACAGACATTATCTGAAGTGTTTTCTAAAAACTGCCTCTTGAATGTTACACAATGGAGGCCCCTGGTTCAGGCAGGAATCTGGAAGTGGAAGCAGAGTTTGAGAGACCAGAAAACACTGACTTTCCTGAGCCCCATGCTAGCTTGACTAGAAAGTTTAAAGGTGATTTTGTTCATGCCTTTCAGGTAGCATCATTTTTAAGTGGATGACCATGGAGCCCAAGAAGATCTCAGAAAAGCAGGAGGAAATTCTTTTGATCCTGGAAGAAAAATTTCCCAGCTTACCTCCAAGAGATGACATTATCAACATCCTGCAGGAGACCCAATCCAGTGCTCAGGGTGAGTGACTCTGTCCCCCAGCTGTGTCGTGGCCGCCAAGGGGGGTTTGGGGTGTGGATTGTTGCTGGGCCCCAGGAGGTGGACTTGTGTGTACCTTCACTTTCTTCCCTAATGTTCATGCTTGGGCAAAGTTTTTAGGAACATCGTGTTGGCTCCCCTGGAAGCAGACAGTTCGCGCTGCAGGCCTTCCTCTGAGGCCTTCGTACCTGGATGTGTGGTTAATTCACGCATCTAATAGGCACCTCGGATGCATCATTACTGGAAATCCCTGTGCTGGGAAGGCTCTATTTTGAGAATATGGCATGAACAATGTCAAGCGCAATGGGATTTCATAAATGAATCTGAGAAAAAAAATAAGAGAAAACTCTTAAGCACATAAAATTATTCTGTAAGTCTAGGCTTTGTCAAGAGAGTTGGATTCCCTGGTTCAGTTGTTTAACAATAGTAATAATAACACAACAGTTGATTAAGTGTCTAATATACACGAGGTTCTGATAGTACAAGTTTGTATGAATTTTCATACTGAGTCCTCATGACAACCCTGCCAGGTGGAATTATTATCCCCAGTTTTCAGATGAAAACACTGAAGCACAGAAAGGCATCTTTGCTTACGCATCATCACACACACAGCAGGCAGGCGGCCAGGCCAGGATTTAAACCCAGTCAGTCAGTCTTTAAAGTGTACAGCTTTCTCCTTTAGTTTGGAATCCTGCAGGGGCAGAGCCTGAAGCAAAGCAGTATATTTGGGAGGCGATCCCAGGAAACACTGATAGGGCTTGGAGCACTTTAACCAGCAAGTTATCTTTCTGGGAAATCAGGCCTTTATCCCACTAAGGAACTCTGGAAAAGAGTGTAAAATTGCACTGCAGAGTTTTCCTACCCGAGGGGTAGGTACAGTGAGTGGCGTGTTGGAACTTGTTTATTGGAGCTCCAAGAGTTGACTTAAATTTTCAGGTATTTTGTGAGTGGGCTGATGTTGAGTTGGCAGGTTGAAGTCAGCCATGGTAGGAGTATTGACAGCACAGAAATTAACGCCATGAATCAGGCTTTGGTAGGAGTATCCCACAGGAATGTTGAGGGTCACCTAATTGCAGGGGCTGTTAATTTTCCTGGGGTGGGCTTTGATGGCCAGAGAAAGCCCTCCGGAAAAGAGATGCAGGTGCTGGTGATTGAGCGACTTGCTGGGGCCTGAGAGTCAGAGGAAATGTGGGCGGGGCACTGACACGCCTGACACACACCTTCTCTTACATATGCACCTGTGTGGATATATGTGCACGTGTAGTCGCGTGATGATATGCATTTTTGTCATTCATTTTCAAAACTAGATCAAACTTTTCATGTCACTATATATTCTATAAATCATTTTATACTGTAGTATGATAGATGACAGCTTTTCAGTCTTTGAGTGGAAAAGAAATATTTAGTAGCTGTCTGTTTCCCCATACTGCTCTGATTGATAGTATTATAAGTTGAGAGGGTAAATATTAATAATTGGCAAATAATAGTTGATTCTACTGTCTTAATGTACATCTGAGAAGGAGATACATGCTTTACTGGGCTTTAGTATAGGTCTTCTCAAGACCTATACTGCTCTGGGCTTCCCTGGTGGTTCAGAGGTTAAAGCGTTTGCCTCTGATGCAGGAGACCCGGGTTCGATCCCTGGGTCAGGAAGATCCTTTGGAGAAGGAAATGGTAACCCACTCCAATATTCTTGCCAAGAGAATCCCATGGACAGAGAAGCCTGGTAGGCTACAGTCCATGGGGTTGCAAAGAGTCGGACACAACTGAGCACCTTCCCTTCACTGTTGTAAAAATGTAGGGTGAGAATTCAGTATTAAGCCAGACCCTTTCCTGTTTTCCATGATAGATTTTATTGAAGCACATTGGTCTGCTGACTAAAACTATGCATTTCTAGATAATTTATCCCTTCTGGTTTATTCTCCCATCATTTAAGAAATCCCATAGCTCCTATTGCCAGAGCCTATTACAAGGGTGGCCAACTTAATTATGATAGTTTTATGGGTCATATTTATAAAGTGCATTGTGAGTAAAATTATAATTGAAAACATGGATGCTTTCCTAAATGGATCCTGAAAGCAAATTTTGGCTTTCCTAGGTATTATTTGGTTATTTGCATGGTTATGTTGGTTTTTCTTGGAGAAGGAAATGGCAACCCACTCCAGTACTCTTGTCTGGATAATCCCATGGACAGAGGGGCCTGGTGGACTGCCGTCTATGGGGTTGTGGAGAGTTGGGCATGACTGAGCAACTAACACACACACACACACAAACACACACACGTTGGTTTTTCTTACCTACTCTGCTTCTCTTCTCTGCTTCTGTCTGCTGTGGGTTTCCAGTCTGACCTCTGAGTATTTAATCTTCTGGGCTCCCGTGAAGATTACTGGTTTCAGTTGGATTTGGTCCATAGAAGAGTTAGAAATATATGGGGCATGAGTCAAAGGAAGGGGAAGAGACTGTTTCTTCCCTGCTCCCTTCCTGTTTTGGTACTTCGTTTCTGGCAACCCTTCTTCTACTATTCCAGATATCTGTTTCCTTCACCTGAACTTCTGCTAGTATCTGGCTGCCTCCCTTATTAATTTTCTCAGTCCCACTCACATCTCTGTAAGTGTTCTACCATTACAGAATCTTCTTTGGCATCCTGAGAGGTGAATTCTGTTTCCTGCTGGGATCCTCACTGATGCAAATATTATCACTATGTGATTTTTTGCCTTCATGTGTGTTTATTATGGTTAAAAGAGATATGAGAGGGGAAATACTGAAATTAAGAGGGTGACGTCTTCAAATAATCCCTTAATATTACCAAAAATCTCCCTGAAATATAATGTTTTTTCTCTCACCCACAGGTTTAGGTATTGAACAGACAATGCTGAAAAATCTAAAGGAACTTTCAGATGGAGAAATAAAAGTGGCCATTAGCACTGTGAACATGACTCTGGAGGTAAGGGTGGGAAAGCTTTTTTGGCAATGATGGATTTTACACAACTGCATTTTGAGCAACTGGAACAGTTCTCTCTATTGCGTAGTTAGTGTTTGTCTTTTGCTGCAAATGCTTCTTTGTGATATATTTAACTAGAAATGTGCCTTATTATTTTGGATGAAAACACTGTGCTAAACCAATGAAAGATGCCAAACAAACCTGGATTCCCAAGATGAGTGCCATTTCATTCATTTCAGAATGAAACAAAACAAACATCTCAGAAAAACAAAACAGACTCACATGTGTATACATATATGTGTATTTATATGTATGTAACCTATTTAGCAACAGTGATTATCTCTGTGTTTGGAGAAGGAGATTTAGATTCACTTCCTTCATCTGTGCCCACCCTGCATTATCCGTAGATCTTTTCTAAGAAACTACGTTGTTCTTTGGATTCTGTAAGCTCTTTGGATCCATGTCATTTTGATAATCAATGATGAGAACTCTAGAATTAATAAGATCCTCCTTCCAATCTGTTAAATGAATGATCCAGAGTGAATATAGCTCTTGGTTTTGTGTATTCTAATGGAATTATATTTTACAGAGGCACATTTGTGTGGTGTAAAAGTCTGAGTTTTGGGGTTTTTTTTTTTACTGTTACATTGCCTTGATCAAGTTATCCATCTTTAATTGAGGCACTGAACTCTCAAGTCAAGTTTATGGGGATAAAAATTGCTGAATAGGACTTGGTGTTTTAGGTTTCAGAACTGTATATTGCTATTTTTCAAATTTGTTTCATGGTAATGACTACATATCACTGTGTATATTTCTAGGGCGTGTGTAGGGGTTCCATGCCTCAGAAAACCCAAGAGCATACCAGACTCTTTTTTTTGTGAGTTTTTTGTAAAATCATTTCTATTGTTTTGATAATGTAGTTTGACTTGTAGATCTTATGAGTACCAGGAGATAGAGTGTTGTCACTAAAGACACTCACATGTAATGGTGATATAGTGCCTCATAGTATATAGTATACATTCTCGTTGCATGTAGAAACTCAACTGTTTCTATGGACTTTTGCATTGATAAATGCTCCATATAATTAGACAAGATGTGATTCAATGCAGGAAATACATGCAATTTGGGATGTAGTAACCAGATAATCACCCTCAATTAGAAATCTGCTTTGTGTCTAGAAATGCAAGGAAGACATGGATCTTACAAGGGTCAGTAGCTCTGAGAATCATTTCTCCCAGTTCAAGCCTTAGGGTTTTCTTTCTCTTTCCCTCTTTCCGTTTCCCTTCATTTAATGGCAACTTATTAGGTTTTAAATGCCTTGTTTGGAATTCCTTTCTAAATTAACATAGAGCATCTTGTAATTGCTTAGGGAACTGTCTGTAGTTGGCAAATTATTTTAAGGCTATTATTATTATAGACTTACTGTAGCTTTAAGGTGCCTTCATTTATAATATAGTTGTATACAAATAGCTTTGTCAGATATGTTAAACTGTAAATGTCAAGGTGAATAAGTGATAGAAAGATCATCTTAATCTTGAGAGTAATTTACACAGAGGTCCAGTAATTAATCAGGCCGCTAAATACATCTCTGGAAGAGCTATATGATCTTCTGGGAGGAGGGAGAAGAATATTTATACATATAAGAAGGGTATGTAGATTAAACTCTAATCAACTGAGTGAGAGCTTTTCACTTGTGTGGATATTAAGGATGGAGAAGGAACTCCTTAGTAACATTGTGTATCTTTTTTGAAAGGGAAAATGTACACTGTTTATTTACACTTAGTTGGAAAAGTCCCCAAGCTAAGGGCGGAGCTTGGTTTTCTCCATAGAGCTGTGATACAGTGGTGTTTTCACAATCTCTGTATTTATTATATTTCAACATTAAAAAAATCTTGATAGAATTTAAAAAATCTTGATAGAATCCCACTATCTTATTTTAAAAATCTTGATAGAATCCCACCATCTTATTTAAAAAAATCTTGATAGAATCCCACCATCTTATTTTGTGTATATTGGAGCAACTGTCTAATTGCCCTTTAAATCTAGATATAGACTCAAAGAAATGTCCTTAGTTGCTATGGCTTTCTAAATCTCATTTGTCCTCCAAAGCATGGTTGAGAGCTACTTCCTGATGACTCCTAGAAATTCTCCATTTCCACTTGCAAAATTGACCAACTTAGGACTTAAATATATACTGTATCTTCCATTAATTTTGAACTTGTTCTAAATATTTAGTCATAGTTAGACAATATTTTAAGTTAACTGGGGATAAAGATGGCATCGTTGAGTTCTATCTCTCTTTAATTTCCTGGCACAATGCTGGAGACACAGTAGGTACTTGGTAAACACAAATCCATGTTGGTGTCTGCCCTTTGTTCCTTTGATACCTGATTTTTATTTCCTTTTAAATTTAAGTAAGTCAGCTAGGAAAACAAAGCCATCTATCTCTGCATTGAAAACAACTTACTTTGTTTCCTTCTAGTCAGTTTCAACTATAGCTGAAGGCTGAGATCAGATAGGTAAAATATAGCCCATATATTTGTCAGTAGAACTGCTTCTCCACCTGTTCAAAAATGGAATTGGTTACTTGTCCCTGGAAAGAATCACCTAGAAGTTCTGTGTGATACCAGGGCAATAAAAAAGAGGATTCCTTACATTTTCAATGGCCCTTTGCAATGCTGCAGCTCCATAGTTGTATGTGTCATGACCTTTATCTGCCTGGTGACCCAGCTCATTTTTTTTGGTGGAAATATTGAGAAAATGAGGGGAATTTGTCTCCTTCGACACACATAGCATGTTCGTTGGAGGGAAGCACTGGTCTGGGCTTTAGAAACCACTGCCTTTAACGGATGGGTTAATTCTACCATACAGAGAGAAAGCTGCTAAACCATTTGTATTGTAGTACAGCTCACAAATGATAATTGTTCTGATTAAGGTTATATAGGTTACTGAACGGGCTTCCCTGGTAGCTGAGCTGGTAAAGAATCTGCCTGCAATGCAGGAGACCGCAGTTTGGTTCCTGGGCCGGGAGGATTCACTAGAGAAGGGATAGGCTACCCACTTCAGTGTTATTGGGCTATCCTGGTGGCTCAGACGGTAAAGAATCTGCCTGCGATGCGGGAGACCTGGGTTCAACCCCTGGGTTGGAAAGATGCCCTGGAGGAGAGCATGGCAACCCACTCCAGTGTTCTTGCCTGGTGAATCCCCTTGGATGGAGGAGCCTGGTGAGCCACGATCCGTGGGGTCATGAAGCATCAGATGCGACTGAGTGACTAAGCACAGCACAGCACAGGTTACAGAAAAATCTACCCTTCAGAGTAAATAATTACAATAATACTCTTTCAGTGCTTTGTTCAATCTGTGAGGTCAGAATGAGTATGACTTTGAAAAGCAGTAGACAAAATGGTCTCATCAGAAGCAGGGCCAGAGTGCCGGTTCTTGCAGAGTATCGGAAGCTAGGACTGTGGAAAAGATACTGCCATCCCATTTCACTTGGTTTCCAGTTCATTGAGCCTGAATACAACACACATCCTGTGGGGTGTATACTCCACATATTGGAATCTATTTCATTCATGATGGTTGTGCCTGATCTTTTGTGACCTTTTCATTGTTTGTCAACTAGATTATCAGAAAAGAGACATGAGTGATTTTGATTTTGTTCCAAACCTTCATTTTAATGGAGGAACCAGTAGAGAGAAATGAAGGTTATCAAAAACAAAAATCTATGTTGAAAACTTTAAATAATAAGCCTTAGGGGAAAAAAGAAGAGAATTTATGGATATTAAAGCATGTGCTTAACTGGGAGAAACTTGGCCTTTCTGCTTTTGTCAGCAGAATGGAGTGATTATAAATCTTGGATCTATTTTACTCCTGGTAAAGTAGTATATCTAGATGTTAAGCAAAGGGGACAAAACTTTCCAGTTCAGTCCAGTGCCACTGAAGCAAATGAGATTGCTCATGGCGATACCACATGAATAGTTCCCTTGCCAACACCAAGTATTATTACATCTCCATTAAGCATCTCCCAAAAGGCTGTGAGTCATTACCATCTTTCTTCAGGAAGAACAATAACCAGGTACTGACTTGATCACTTTTGCTATGACTAATCACATTTTGAATTATCCCATAAATATACTATATCAGTCTGCTGCCATAAGAAAGCACCACAAACTGTGTGACTTAAACAATATAACTTTATTATGTCATGGTCTGGAGGCTGGAAGTCCAAGATCTGCTATTGGCAGAATAGGTTCCTTTTGAGAGCTGAGAGAGAATCTGACCCATGCTGTCGCCTAGCTTCTGGTGGTTTGCTGGCAGTCTTTGGTGTCCCTCGGCTTGTAGAGGCATCACCTTGGTCTCTGCCTTTGTTGTCACATTATCTTCCCTCTATGTATGTCTCCAAATTTTACCTTTTTTAGGCATATTGGATTAGGGCCCAAGTATAATGACCTTATCTTAACTACTATATCAACAATAATTTTATTTCCAAATAAGGTCGTGTTCTGATGTGCTGAAGGTTAGGACTTCAACATATAATAAGAGTGTGAATGAACCTACTGTCTTTTAAGCACATTTCATGTATCACTCACACGTGTTTTTATCTTAAATCAGTTTCCTTTAAATGAGAAACAGTGGGAATTTCCAACTCTTGAGATTTTGTCTCCTTTATTTGGAACTGGCGTCCGAGGGAATAGCTCCAACTTGTTTTCTCTCTGGGGCCCCCTCATGACCAGGCACTATGCTATTTGAAACCTGGAATAGAACACATGGGATGCATTCTGGTAAAGTGACTCAGACCTCTGACTCACTCTGCCCTGCACAGAGATTACCAGATGAGCTGCACCTTGGAACCCTGCAGAGGGAAAAATAGCAAACTTTTCCCTTAGCATTCAGAACACAAACCAGAAATTATTCCCAATTCCCAATAAACTCCTTCCTAGTAAAAGTTGAACATCTACTCAGACTGCAGTGAAGTGTATTCGCACCATTGTAACTGGTGATTTCAGACTGAAAGAGCCATTCTGAAACCTGGTTTTTAAGCATCAAGTATGATTTTTCATTGTTTGAGCTTGGAGTTTTTTTGGAGTTTGGAATGAAAGTAGTACCTCGACTATTTACCTACCTTATTCTGTCATAAAATGCATAGTGATATTTGAGGAAGTAGATATTACTTTTGATTAGCATATTCTTTAAAATGCCAAACACTTATGCTAGAGGTGATTTTTCGAACCTGTTCAGCAAATCAGTGGAACTGTGTGTAAACCACTGCCTCTGTTTCCTTTTGGGTCCAGGGCTTCCAACCCCTACTTGTTGAGGAGTTGATATTTGATGATGCATGCTCACGATATATCAGGCAGTGAACTTGCAAGCATTGTCTTACTTAATCCTCACAGCAACCCCGTGTGGAAGAGGGGATATGATTGTCTCTGTGTTGGTTAGGATAACTCTAACAGCAGCAACAGATGAGCCCCAAATCTCAAAGACTCAATACATAACTTATTCATTTTTGGTTATGCAGCAAAATCCAGTTTAGTGTTTCCAGTTGGGTGGCCAAGGGTGATTCAGAGACCATCTCTTAACACGTGGCTCCCCAGGTTGCCTGAGACATCTCCATCCTATCTCTCAAGATGGAGAACTTGGAAGACCAAAATTGGAAGGTTTTATGGATCTTGTCAGAACACAGCATCTGTCACTTCTCACATTACATTGGCCCAGTCACATGGTTACATCTGACTGCAGGGAGGCTGAGAAATGCAGTCTAGTTACTTGCCAAGAAGGAGAACTAGTTTGACGAACAATTAGCCAGTCTCTGCCACAGTCTCCATCTTGGAAGTGAGGGTGTTGGAATCTGGGAAGGTTAAATCATTTGTCTAATGCAGAGCTGAGACCAAAATCTGGGTGTGTTCTGCCCAAGCACTGTGTTCGTTACGTGGGGTATGATGCCCACTCAGGGGCTCCCTGGTAAGTCACCAGGTGTCAGTCATTGTCTGAACTCCAGGTGTCAGACAGCCTAGATAGACATCCTCAAGCAAGCCTTGGGTGGAACTCTTGTTCTCCATACTCTTTGTACCAAGCCTCTTCCCCTTTATGTTCATATCTTTGCTTCTTTTAAAAATCATTTAAATTTTTGACCTGTAAATACCATGTGAAGTGAAGTGAAAGTCGCTTAGTTATTTCCGACTCTTTGCGACCCCACGGACCATATAGTCCATGCAATTCTCCAGGCCAGAATACTGAAGTGGGTAGCCTTTCCCTTCTCCAGGTGATCTTCCGAACCCAGGGATCGAACCCAGGCCTCCTGCATTGCAGGTGGATTTTTTTTTTTTTTTTTTTTTACCAACTGAGCTATCAGGGAATCCATGTAACTTCTAAGAATTCATAGTAAATATAATTATCAGCTCCTCAGATAGAGGAGATTTGGAAAAATAAGTCAAATAGATAAAAATAATAATAATAAATAGTACTATGAGGTCAGGGATAGGACATGATGTAGGAAGGAAGGAATTCTGATGTTTTTTCTCTGCCTGCCTCTAGAATTCAAGGACATGGGTATTCTGGTTTACCTGCTTGTGATATAACTTTTTCAAATCTGGGTTCAGAATAGAGGGCAGCCCAATCAGTGGAAATTTTTAGTGGTAGAGATTAAAAAGAAAATGAAACAGTGTTACTTTTGAGCACTATTTTAACTCCTCATAAGGAAATTCTGAGTAGTTGAGGTGTTAGGAGTTCTCAGTTCAAACCTGGCTGAAGAGTCCAAAGGAGTTTAAAGCAAATGACAAGCACAGTTAGGTGGCTTTCATTGTGTGAATTTAACAATCAGTGTGTGAGTGTCATCTGAAGTGTAAATTACAATATGAAATGAATTCAGAGCTAATAATTTATAGCTTCTTGAGGACAATGGCATAATGAAAAATTGATACCTGAAATTAGAGTGTAGACTTGTGTTCCTACTCTGAGCTATGAGCAGTTCTTGGTAACTAGACATAACTGAAATGAGGGATTCGAAATTCCCTATTTAAAAAATGGCAACAGCACTTTGTGTGAAAAAAATGTCCTCAGCACCAGAAATGCTTAATATTTAGAATCCTTACAATATGTAGGTAGGTAGCTCCTTTCGCAGATGACCAAAAATATTTCAAGATACCAGATAAAGTCTACAAACTAGTCTCTCTAGAGTACGTTATAATGAAATTCCTATTTTATATCTACAGTAAACTGAAGTTAAAGACAACTTGATGTTTTCATTGTTTTTACCTATTGGCCGCTTTCAGATGGATTCTCAAGACTTGACCTAGCTAACCATGCTTCTCTATATTTATTTCCTTCAGTGGTACAAAATAACTCAATACTTAACATTTAGAGATCATAAATTTCCTCACTATGTGCTGTGCTATCTTTGCTATGGGAGGGCGTCCTGGACCTTTCTCCTTCTCCTCTGAAATCCTATAGAAATGTATCCACATGGAGGGGGTGGAAAAGAAGGAACACAGAAAACACAGAGCCTGGGGACTTCTCTGGTGGTTCAGTGGTTAAGAATCTGCCTTCAAATGTGGGGGATTCGGGTTTGACCCCCGGTCAGGTAACTAAGATCCCACATGCCATGAGGCAGCTCAGCCTGTTCCTATGTGCCGCAACGAAGAGCCAGAGCAGCCAAAAGTAATTTTAAAAAAGAAAGAAAGAAAACAGAGCCTGCTCCAGGCATAAACTCTCCTCAGGACCCAGGAATCCCCATTGACTTCCTGGGCACCTGTGCAGTGGGAATGAGATAATGAGATCAGATGCTCTGAGGACACTGCCCATCAAGAGGCTGTGTGGAATTTAAGGAATGTAACCTCAAACATGACTATTGGACATGGGTGCAGAGGCAGAGAGAAAGAAGGCAGTGGGAGGAACTACATGCCACTCCAGGAAGCCCAGGTAAGTTGATTGCTGGTGAATGAACGGGGTAGAGTCAGTGTCCCAATTGACGGTATTTTACTTGCTGCATCTCCGGTGGACACTTTGATTCAAATTTGTATGAAAATATGTATTATTCATAGCCATTCTTTTTATTACACCCCCACTCCCAACATATCCATATATCTACTTTGCACCAAGGACATGGAAGTCTGGGTTGGATACTCCAGCTTAGCATTCCTGAGGTGTTGAGTCCACCTGGCTTCCCACTCACTGGCTTCTTCTTAAAATAAAATGGTGTTCCAATTATTTACTGCTGTTTAGCAAGCCGTCACCAGAGCCTAGAGACTTAAAATATTATTATCTCTCATAGTTGTTTGGGTTTGGGGGGTTCAGATGGGTAGTGTTTACTCAGGGTTTCTCATGCAGTTGTAGTCAGATGGTGATTACCTGTGAGGTTGTTTAGGACTCACCAGGCGCGGGCTTCTCATAGACTGAAACTAAGATTCCAAGAGAGAGCCACAAGAGTGAGCTTTCTAAGATGCAGATGGAAGCTTCAGTTCTTGTTACATAATTTGAAATATCTCAGAATATCACTTCCATCATTTTTTATTGGTCATACAGCTTCCTAAGGTCAGCCCAGATAGATGGTAAAATATAATTAGCAGTGGTGGCTGGCAAATGTTTAACAGTGGGCTTTCTGAGGGGAAAAATGTGTGTGTGTGTGTGTCTGTGTGTGTGTGTCTGTGTGTGTGTCTGTGTGTGTGTGTGTATGTATGTATATCCACACATATTACTGGCATGCAAGATATATGGCACACACTTTACAAATGATATACTGTTTATTGTAAATTCTATAGTATTAGTTGATTCTTACAGTATGAGTTAATTAATTTTAATGCAACTCTCGTATTACCAATTGATAAACCAGTATAGTTCCAACAAGAATGTGGTTGATGTTTTTTGCTTTTTAACAAAAAAGCGAAACAATGAAGACTTTTTTTTCTGAACTGTGCCTGTAACAACATGAATGACCTCTTCGCCAACTTAAAGAATAGTTTTTAAATACTGGAATAACATGTCCTCAGAATTTTTTTTAATGCTATTCACAATGTGATGGCTAGAAACACAATCCATTTTTAAGTGTGTAATTATTAATAACTTTTCCTACATTACTTTCTTAAGATAAGACAGGCAGTTTTTCTGAAAAGAGCTAGATAGTAAATATTTTAAATTTTGCCAAAAAGAAAAATTGAGGATTTTATGTGGGAACTTATACAATAACAATTGAAAAGCATTTAGCTCATCGGCATACAGAAACAAGCAGTGGGCTGAGTTTGGCCTGTGGGCTATAATTTGCCAACATCTGCTGTAGAAAATCAATAAAACAATTAAGCTAGCTTTGATTTGTAGTGTTTGCCAATTTTCATAACATAAATACTCTTACCGTGAGCAATTTCAAGGTACCAATGTGATATCGTCAAAACACAGTTAGTGGGGTCTTCCTTGGTGGTCCAGTGGCTAAAACTCTGACCTCCCAGTGCTGGGGGTCTGCGTTCGATCCCTGGTCAGGGAACTATATCCTGCATGCCAGAACTAAAAGAGGCCATGTGCTGCAACTAAGAGCCAGCACAGCCGAATAAATAAATGAATATTTTGTAAAAAAAACTTGGTTGGCTAAAAGAGTAGATCTGAGATAGTATCACAAAAAAGAAAAGAAGACTAGATCATCATCATGTTATACACTTCCCGATCTGTTTTTCTTTTTTTTACAAATAAAATGGTAATGCAGTTAAAGTGTATAACAGATGCAATAGATGTAAATAATCTCAAGAACATAGATAATGTAGTAGAATAATTAGGAAGCAATGAGTTTTGAGAATTTATGACTTGTTTTTAATATGATTTATATAATGTATAATATTTAGTTTTTGTAATGGCTGTGTTTAATTTATAAATAGTGGGTTTGCAAATTTCCTGAAAATTTTACAGTCATCTGTTACCAACCTGTACAAGTCAGTGCAAGCACACCACTGGGAATTAGACCCCAATTCTTTTTTGTATATTTTTTTCATTTATTTAATTGAAGTGTAATTGATTTAAAATATTGTGTTAATTTCTACTGTACAGCAAAATGATTCAGTTTTATATACTTATAAATTTTCTTTCATATAATTTTCCATTATGGTTTTCATATGATTTATCATTATGGGACTCCCCTGATGCCTCAGATGGTAAAGAATCTGCCTGCAATGCAGGAGACCCGGGTTTGATGCCTGGATTGGGAAGATCCCTTAAAGAAGGGAATGACAATCCACTCCAGTACTCTTGCCTGGAGAGTTCCGTGGACAGAGGAGCCCACCAGGCTACAGCCCATGGGGTCGCAAAGAGCTGGACATGACTGAACGACTAAAGCAACACATTGAATATAGCTCCCTGTGCTGTACAGTAGGAACTTGTTTATCCATTGTGTATATACCAGTTTGCATCTCCTAATCCCAAACTCCCAGTCCATCCCTCTCCCTTGCCCCTTCCTCCTTGGTGACCACAAGTCTGGTCTCTATGTCTGTGAGTCTGTTTTACTTTCATAGATCAGTTTGTTTGTGCCATATTTTAGATTCCNTTGTGTATATACCAGTTTGCATCTCCTAATCCCAAACTCCCAGTCCATCCCTCTCCCTTGCCCCTTCCTCCTTGGTGACCACAAGTCTGGTCTCTATGTCTGTGAGTCTGTTTTACTTTCATAGATCAGTTTGTTTGTGCCATATTTTAGATTCCACATATAAATGATGTCACATGGTATTTGTCTTTGTCTGACCTACCTCATTTATCATGACAATCTCTAGGTGCATCCATGTTGCTGCAAATGACATCATGCCATTATTTTTTATGGTTTAGTATTTCATTGTGTATGTACCACATCTTCTTTATTCCTTCATCTGTTGGTGGACATTTAGTTTGCTTCTATGGCCCAGCTGTTGTAAACAGTGCTGCAGTGAACATTGGATACATGTAACTTTGGGAATTAGTTTTCTCTGAATATATGCTGAGGAATTGAATTCCAGGATTATATGACAACTCTGTTTTTAGTTTTCTGAGGAAGCTCTATACTGTTTTCCACAGTAGGTGTGCCAACTTACATGCTAACTAACACTGTAAGAGGGTTCCCTTTTCTCCACACCCTTTCCAGCATTTATTTGTAGACAGAATGATGGCCATTCTGACTGGTGTAGCTACTACTTCATTGTAGTTTTGATTTACATTTCTGTAATAATTAGTCCAACCAGTCCACCCTAAAGGAAACCAGCCCTGGGTGTTCTTTGGAAGGACTGATGCTGAGGCTGAAACTCTAATACTTTGGCCACCTCAGGCGAAGAGTTGACTCATTGGAAAAGACCCTGATGCTGGGNTCTTACTGAATTAGCTGGCTGTGGACATAATTCATGAGAGATAAGTTCAGGTTTGAGAGATAAGAAAGTTCATGTTTCCCCAAAACATAGTGGCTTGAAAAGCAGCAATTTATCATTTCACAAAATTCTACTGGCTTGTCTGAACTTACTCCTGTGGTTACAGTCAGCTGATGGCTCTGCTGACTTGGTAGATCTAGGGTTGCCTCATTCACGTGGGTGGAGTCTCAGCTGGGAAGGCTGGAATGAATAGCTAGGTGGCTGAACCTCTCTCTAAGTGTGGTGGTTCAGATCAGATTTCTTCACTTGAGAGCAGAAGCCTTCCAAGATGGTAGAAGCAAGAACTTTGGGCTCTTGAAGTTCCATAAGGTCCTGCCACATTCTCTTGATCAAAACAAGTCATGAAATGGGGCCAGCCCACACAGAGTGAGGAAAGAGACTCCACCTCCAAATGGGAGGAGCTAGAAATTATCTGTTAATCACTTAAAATCCACTGGAACCTCCAGACAAGACTCTCTTGTGTTTCTCAAGTAACGTTTTTGTGGTTTTCATTGTCTTAGATGTTATTCAGAAGAAGGCCATCCTATCAGATGTTCTTAGGAAGGCCATTGCAAGAGTCAAGTTACCAATGAACATTGGGAGAGGACAGTCAGGAAGTGAAGTTCTTGCTTTATAACTGATCTAGCTGATAAATCTGCTTCCTACAATGTGACTAGGCTTCAGGGCTTCCAGATTTCTTTTCAGGCTTAAAGGTCTCCAGTAGTAGAGAAGGTTTTATGAACTTCTTTTTTTTTTAAGTTTACAAAGACCTGCTTTGA
Organism: Neotragus pygmaeus; assembly: GCA_006410875.1. Lineage (NCBI taxonomy): Eukaryota > Metazoa > Chordata > Mammalia > Artiodactyla > Bovidae > Neotragus > Neotragus pygmaeus. Next base: position 473,256 of record SJYV01016461.1, on the reverse strand, counting down.
ATTTGCAAGAATTCATAAAAACAGGAAATTTTAAAGAATAAAGAGACAGGATGATCAGGTTAGAAATGTTCATTCAAAACCCTTAATCTTAACACAGGGAACCCAGCTTGGCGCTCTGTGATGACCTAGAGGGATGGCACAGGGGGAGGGGAAGAAGGCTCAAGAAGGAGGTGATACGGCTTTTCGCATTGTTGTACAGCAGAAACCCGTACAACATTGTAAAGCAATTTTCTTCCAATTAAAAATAAATAAATACTTGGGGGAAAAATCCTAAGCAATATGAAACTGGGCAAGTTCATATTTGTCTATGGCATAATTTAGTTTGAAAAATATGTTTGCACATTTCAGGCTTCATACTTGTAACAAGATAGTATCAGGCCCAGCTGAAACAGGTGGCCCATTCAATTAATATAATTTGAGGTCTAATAAAGTGAGTTGTTTTATTAGGTGAAGGCAGAGTGAGGAAGAGGTTAGTGTTCCAGGGTCTGTTACCCTAAGCCTGAAAGGAAAGGGAAGGGAGAAGTTTCTAGAACCTGGAAGGAGAAAGTTGACAAGATAGGGCTATCTCAGGAAGAGCCTTTGGTCAAGGAGTGTCCAAGTTCAAAGTGATCCCAAACGAAAGGAAATAGAGGGCTAAACTCGCTGCCATCACTCTCCTCCCTCCTTCCCAGCACCTGTTCGGGTTTTCCATTGGCTGAAGCCAACAGGAAACCAGAGTCTAGAGGAGACTCTTGATGTTGTCCAGAAGGTCATTGTGCGTGCGCTGGCAGAGAGCAGAGTGGAGCAGGAGGGAGACCCACTCTGCAGGGGCCAAAGGAAGACGACCTGCAGGGAAACATTCAATTAAATGTTCAACTGATGGATGGAGACAATAGATAACCCTCTCCAAAGTCATCTGTGAGACCTGTTGCAAAATTTCCAAAAGTAGATGGAATCTGATTTTGAGGCTTTTGAGGTTCTTACCATCTTAGAGGGAATAAAAGAACTTGAATTTGGAAATATAAAAGAGGAGACATTTGAGATAGGAGTGTCCCATGTGACTGGTGGCGAGTCATCAGTCCCTTCCCTGAAGCCTGGGCAATATGTTTTGAAAGGCCATCCAGAGAGACTCATAGATACCCCTTTCAAAGTTTGGGAGACACGGTGGGCATGTTTTCATTCTTGCCTGGAAAATCTAAAGGACAAAAATGTGCTGACACCTATGTTGACAGTGGGACATAGAATAGGTGTCCGCATGCAGTCACCTTCACCCCAAGAAAATTGTTGGGAGTAGTGGGTGCAGAGCTATTTATGCTGGGCCACATCAGGGCTATGTGTGCAAGAGAGCCAGCGTGCATTATTTTTAATAGATATTGCAGAAGTGGGCTGACTTGAAGTGAAAACAAAGCAGATCTCACCTGAGATTGGCTGGAGTCAGAGCGAGCTTCTTCAGGGCTGGGGGATGTGAGAAGTGGATTCCACCTATCCAGGAGCACAGGGAGACAGGAGCCGAGCGCAAGTACAGACCCACAGGGAGCCCATGAAGGTGACCCACCTGTGAAGTGCAGAGAACTCTAAAATTTAGGTACCCGGAAAAGTAATATTAGTTTCTCAATCACAACTGACTCTTTGCGACCCTATGGACTGTAAACTTCCAGGCTTCTCTGTCCATGGAATTCTCCAGACAAGCATACTGGAGTGGGTTGCCATTCCCTTCTCCAAGGGAATCTTCCCGACCCAGGGATCGAAGCCTGGTCTCCTGCATTGCAGGCAGATTCTTTACCATCTGAGCCACCAGGGAAGCCCACACTGGAAAGTAACAGCCAAGTAATAACTTTCTTGCTTATCTGACTTCATCTTACCTTCTTCATGCTCCAGTTCCAAAGTGGTCAGAGACTACAGCTGGCAAGATGAATGAGGAGTTGAAGGGAAGGTGGGGAAAGAATGAACTGATCACCCTCCCTCCCACTAGTACCTGGCCTTGCTGCGGGAGCTAGAAATTTAACTCCGCTAAAGATTGCAATTTTGGCTACTCAGCTTAGGCTTCATCTTGCAAGTGAAATGCCTGAGAAGCTTTGTTACCTAAGACCATGCAGAAAAATCATGAGGTTTGCCTGTTTTTTTTTTTTTTTTTTTAACATAGGATCAAGGCAAGAACTAACCCCACAGCATGAACTGACTGCATATTTCTAGTTCTGCTTGCACTGCATATCTATACATACAGAAAAGCTGAGCTACTGTTTCCTCTAAGATAAGGTGGTCCTGTCCCTCCCCCATTTCATACATTACTTTATGCCAGGTATCAGTTCCTTTGTGCATTCTTTCTTCTTAAAAAATCGTCTTAATTTTAACAATATGAGAATCTGTTGGAAGTTAGATGGAGAAAGCAGTGAAGGAGGTGGCAAACTGTGTCTTTTTGCTTATCTTCTAAGGATATCCCTGGGCTTCCCTGGGGGCTCAGCTGGTGAAGAATCTGCCTGCAATGCAGGAGACTCTGGTTCTATTCTTGGGTTGGGAAGATACCCTGGAGAAGGGAACGGCTACCCACTCCAGTATTCTGGCTTGGAGAATGCCAGGGACTGTATAGTCCATGGGGTTGCAAAGAGTCGGACATGACTGAGAGACTTTCACTAAGGATATCCCTGGGCCTGCAACATTTTGTGTATATGAACCTGACGCGAAGTGATTCAAAACTGAATCATACTTGATAGGAAAGTGTATTGATGTCAAGATGAATATTAAAAGCTAATATGTGCAGGACCAAGTTTGGGGTCATATTTAACCAAGTGACATAAAGAGAAGAAAAGAAGCTTCTTTCTTTGAAAGAGTAAGAATCCACTGTTAGAACTTTCCAATTATGAGTGTATATATTTGCAGACAAGTTTAAAGTATATGATGCTTTCTCCTTTGTATTTAATTAAGGTTTATTTACAAGTGTGAACTTTTGATAGTCATCCTTTGTTTGATTTTAGATTTTGCTGTTTGCCAACTCTCTTCCATTTTATATTCATGTGTGTGTCAGGCACCACAATGGTACATGAATTTGTTTTTGTTGCTAAAGAAGCAAGTAAACATGTTAACATTTAATCTTCCAGTAATGGAATCGGAAACAAAAATCTCAGCAACTTATAATGCTGTTCAGAGATATTTTTCTGCTGCCTGTTGTGAGAAGTTAGGGTATGTAAAATAAATGATGTATGGAACTGTAGGAATGCGACTTTTCCAGACTACCTTATGTCTAAGGAACATTAAACATAGGGTTCTCGTTTAGCAAATAAATAACCATTCATTTCAATGGCTGCATAGTCTGGACTTTCGTGCATATTTTTGCAAAGATAAGGAGAGGCCATTAGGGATTTAATATAAAATAAATCGCCAAGGGGTCTTCTTGTAGTCCTAGTCTCTCTGCCACATGGTGTGTTACTAATGTGCATAAATGGGCTTAAATGAATTTGTTATCTGTATTACATTTGCAGTATGTATATATTTATATATTATTTTTTAATTGTGTTTAAAAATAAAACATTAAATACATCATTTTGGAGAGTTGAAAACGTAGAATAACGTAAATCAATCAGCTTCAATTAGTATTAAAAATGTCAGTCTATTAGATTTGTCTATGGGTGTATTTACCCCACAGAGTTTAATATATCTTAGTTTTGTCATCCATGAGGTAGTCATATGGTTAATTTGTCACCTTATAAGAATAGACTGTTACAATCTAAGCTCGATTAATGACATAACGTTTATGCACCATTGAAAGGGTCCTTGTCTAGGTTGTTTTATTGATGCCCTAGGTCAGATTCTGAACATTGACTCTACCACGTTCTGATGGCTTTGACTAACTGAGGAGCTTTACTGATTTAATCTTATTTCCAGTACCACATTTACAGAAAGAAAGTGGCAGGATATGTTTTGTGTCATATTAAATGATTTGGTCATATTTATTATTGGATCCATCTAGTAACTCACTCCAGTATTCTTGGCTGGAGAATCCCATGGATAGAGAAGCCTGGCAGGCCAGTCCATAAGGTCGCAAAGAGTCAGACACAACTGAAGCAACTTAGCAGGCAGGCATCCATCTGGTAGTTACTGTAAGAGTTTACCTTTAGACTTTATTTTTTACATTGATAAGAGGAAATTATATTTTAAAGTGATAAATGAAAATTATTTCCATTATGGTTAATAACTTATAATCTGGTAAGATTTAAAAGATTGATATGGTCTTCTTTAGATTGGATTCTGGAATGCTTCCAATTCATTTAAATATTACATGTTTTAAAATGTAGTAACTCATCTCACAAGGAAAGCTTTGATGTCTGCTCAGTAGAAATAACTCTGATTAAAGAAATCATCATTTTAAGAATTACTCAGTGATGCCAGTTAGTTTTTATTGCTTTTCATTAATAAACTGCTAAGTGATGGTGAGTTGTATCCATGCTAAAATTTCTATTTCATATTGCAAATGTAGACTCTGGTATAAGTATATTCTAATGTTCTTCTGCTAATCAATTTTGTGACTACTTTTTTCAAAGAAAGCAAAAACTTTCTGAAAGGTATGCAGTTAGTATTTCCTTTTTAAGCAGTCTTAAAGTAATATTATCATATGTAGAGATGTTCAATTAAAATATTTATTTGATAACTATTAGACCTTGGTTAATATCTTTTACTCATGTTCATTTCTGAATACAAGTGAAATCACTGTTGTATAATCTACTACACAAGGAAAGGCAGTTGGGAGCATGTGCATGTAACCTTTGCATTTGACTCTTGAGGAAAATGCTGCTTATTTTGACTTCTCTAAATTTGACCAATTTATCATGTGAAGATTGTTATCCTTGCTTTTATCACTGCTTTACTGATGATGTTTATGGGGCATGGGCTTTAACAGCAGGAGGTGTTTTTTGAAAAATGTTAAGTGTAAAATATTGTGTAATTTATTCATATGTTATCCAGTATTGGTTTCCATTCTATGACAATATATGCACAGAATCCAACATTACAAGTAATCTTAAATAGAACAAAATTGGTTCTCCATCAATCCAGGTGAACAAACAGAAGGCCTGAGGCTCAGTGCAGGGATGAAGTCTGTGTGCAGAAGACTCGGGTTTAGTGTCCTCCTTTTTCTGAAGCACTAATGGGTACAAAAGTTATTTAACCTTGTAGAGGTTAGCAATCCATTGCCAAAAACATGCTACAGTGTTTTGGGCTAGCAATTAAAGATTTTAAAAGTTGAATTGGAATTTGGATATTTTAAATTTAAAATAACAACATCCATAAATGACAGTAAAAAAACAAGGACCTCATCTGCATTTTGCTCTGCTATTTCCAAATAAATGATCAATCATGTCTCTGATAGTTCTAATCTAAATTGATCTCTTAGCTACTGCTTTTGCACATTTCAGGGGGCTATTTGCCACATAGGGGACATTTCAAGAAAACAAACTTAGGGCAATGGTTCTCATCTCTTTTGTGGCCATTGAATGCTTTTTAGATTTTTTGGTAGGTGTCACATGTGCGAATCAATAAATTACAAAGTACTCTAAGTCAATATTGATTTCAACACAATTGTTACTGCACAAAACAGAGTTTATGGTATCAGCGAAGGGGTCTCAGAGTGATCACACAATTTCCTGTTTGCCCTTGCAATTGTGGACCAGAACTTCACCATCCTGACCACTCTGGCTGAATTCGCTCATGGTCAAAGTTCTTTAATGTTCTGATAGTCTGATACACAGGTGTACTCTGTCTAGGGCCAGCCTGGTGCAACATGACTCCTCCTATTTTTAACTTAGAAAAAGTTACACCTCCGCCTACCCCTACTCTGAATCTCATAGCCTCCCTGTTCACTCTTCCATTAAGACTCTGTTGTAGCACTCTGTATGCCCAATTGAGGCAAAATTAATTTTACACACGGATCAAAATTTGGCAGCACACCTCTGGCTTGCTCCTGGCACAGTGGTTGGAAGTACTGATCTTAAGTTTTGGTATCACTGTCCTGCATATGAAGTCTTCTAGCCTGGTGACCTGGACTGGATCCTGTGTGACTCTCTAAGGAGTCCTTTTGTCGAAGTTAGCACCAGGCAGGGTGATAGACTGGGGAGGTGCCTTTCCTCAGTGCCTCTCCTGACAGTGGCCTGAATCTTAAGATTTTCAGTTTGCAAGAGTCAGAGAAAGTCAAGTCCAAGGAAAGAGAGATTTTCACACCATCCATTTACTACAAAAACCTTCTGCTCCTAGATCTGTAGCCTAGTCGTGTGCTTGAGGACTCTCTCGGGATGGTAGAGATTAAGAGGAAGCCTTGAACTTTCTGTGACTGTTTGAGGTGCCCAGTGTAGGTCCCTGAGAACTTCAGATGCTTAATCTTTAGCCTTTTTCTTCCTGGTAAGCACTTTATACTTAAAAATATACAATTATTCACCCATGTTCATACTAGCCAAGAGGTAGAAGCAATCCGTGTCCATCCACATAAGCGAAATTGATATCTGCATACAATGAAATATTTTTCAGCTTTAAAAAATAGGACATTCTGACACAGTTCTTTCACAGAATCCTTTCCGTTTCCTGCCCTCTTACGATGCTTGTTTCTTTGCACATCCTTCACGAGAGTCCCTGTTCTCTGTGGCCACTTCTCCCTGCTGTGGACCCTGACACTTACATCCTTCTCTGCCCTTTATCTCTGACCCTCTTCACCTTCTACCTAGTTCTTTTCAAGCATCCCTAAAGTCCTGTCACCTCTATCGCCCAAAGACTCACAAAGCCCTCAGCTCCTCCTAGGCCCCATGTTTCTACCTTAGTTCACGCTTTTGCTGTTCATCCTTTGAACTGCTTTGCAGACGCTCCTTTCTGCTCTGCAGCCCCCCTTAGATGCACCCCTTTCTAATTCCTCCTCTTCACTTTCTAGATTTTGAGTTGGGTCATACTGTTCATCTGCTCAAAACCCTTCTGTGCCTTTCCATCATCTGCTGAATCGAGTCCTGCTTCTGTTTTACTTCGGCTGCATCTTGTACCCTCCTTTCTGTTCTTCATTCCTCCTGCGGGAGTGATGCACAGATGATGTTGAGGCCTCCAGCAGCCTGCGCTCATACCAGAACACATCTCTCACCACCACTGCTCTTCCTCCTCTTGCCTCCCTACGGGGGCTTCCCAGGTGGCGCTAGTGGTAAAAAAAACAGGCCTGCCCATGCAGGACACATAAGAGAGGCGGGTTCCATCCCTGGATCTGGAAGATCCCCTGGAGAATGGCATGGCCATCCACTCCAGTATTCTTGGCTGGAGAATCCCATGGACAGAGGACCCTGGCAGGCTACAGCCTATAGAGTCGCAAAGAGTCGGACACGACTGAAGGAATGTAAAGCATTCATGCCTGCCTGCTGACGCCTAAGCCCCTGAGACGCAGAACCTGCTTCTTTCGAGATACTTGAGCAAGAATTGGGAGCTCTGCCTCTTTGCTCTTCTAGTTCTGTTTATATTATTCTATCAGAGTGTTTATCCCTTTATTGTAAAATTTCTGGTTTGCTTAACTGTCTCTCTCCTCTAGACTGAGATTCCGAATATGGAAATTTTGTTTTCTTGCTCTTCCTGTGAATTCCCAGCCCATAGCACAGTGCCCACACTGAGTTGTCCCCTGTGAATTCAGTCCTAGTGAATCCATCAATCTCTTAATCCCCTGCCAGCTCCAGTTCTGTCTTCTAAATTTCCTTATTTTCCTCATTCAGATCGTTTTCCCTGCATTTATTTCTATCATTTTCACCATTCTTTTCCTGCTTTTCCTGAGTGTAAGGGGAGCCATTATAGTGAAGTTTTATTTTATTAATAATAGTCCTTGTCATTCAATGATATTATTCTTATTTTTGGTCTTTGAGCCAATCAGTCCATGACAGCTTCTGCAGACCCTCTTCTTAGTTGTTTAAAATATTCTTTGGGAGTTGGCAGGATTTGTAGCTTGGGTCACTGTTAGAAGAGTATCATGCTTTCTTTGTTGATGTATGTGGCACAGTTGTATTAATGACCCCCATATCTTTTGAATAGGATTTTTACACAAATTATACACATAATATTAGAATCTGGATTAAACAAAATGAGGCATCTATGAAGTGTTGGAATAGTTCCAACTTATAAATCCAAGTTCCCTTTGACTTATAAGATTCTGCAATTGTTTTACAATAGTCTCTTCATCTCAATATCAATTTATTTGAGAAATTCTCTCAATATGAAAAGTCAAGAGTCCAGGCAGAAGTAATTCAATACCAAGTTAGTTCTGGTCATTTAATTACTAAGTTATATATTATTTTTATGTACTCCCAAGATTTTGAATTAATGAGATATAATCATCATGAGATAAATAATGGGGATATATGACTCACTAAAAGTCCCATATTTGGATGGTATTAATGAAAGTCTGGTTTTAAACATAAATGAAATATTTATACTTCTTTCTCTTTCCTTCATATGCCCTTTTTTGTCCTTCCTCATGCCGTCTCTCTTTCTCAAACTTGTTTACAGGAAATCATAAGGTAGAGATAATGTGATGGGCACATCACTTCTGGAGAACTTACCCTGGTTCTCTCAGGGGCCGTCACAACTCAAAATTAGGTTGGATTACAAACCAAGACAAGTTGAGTCCTGAACTCCCTGTGGATTGAGTATTGTCTTGTCTGTTTCAAGATCCAGTGGTATTTGGTAAGATGTAATTTACAGAATGACCTTGAAGGGACAAGTAAGGCAGAATTTTTTCCAAAGGCAGGAGTTTGTGTCAAGTGCTTGATTCCTCTCAACATTTATCTGGGTCTTACCAGTTTGGTGACTGTAAAGTTAGGGTGCTTTGATAGTATGCAGACGTCCTTGAAGACCCCCACCATTGATGGTGGCATTTTCCAGGAGAATGTAGACTTGATTTTAGGTCACCTGTGTGCCTGTGGCTGAGTCCTACACTGAACACGTAAATATTATTTACATAGTTTATATAAATTCATTGTGTAGGTTGGACAGTGCTCCTTCTCTGCATCCAGCAGCTAGAGCCCAGCTGCCTGGGCCAGTGTTGTTCACTTACACCCCCATTCACAGGTAAGCACTGTCTGCTGTCCCTGACCATATGTTCGAGCAGCCAGCGTCCATAACTTCCTCCTGCCTTACTTCATGGCAGGCAGAAGAGCATTAGAGGGATTTTTCTTTCTGTTAGGTCTAGATCAACATACCAGTCATTTGGGGAATAGTAATAATCATTGGTATCATATATCAAATGATGTGTGTGTTCCAGACATTGTGTTTCAAACTCAATGTGATTTGTCACATTTAATTCTTAAGGCCACTAATGAAGTGGTTACTGTTAATAATCCCATTTTATGGAGCAGATGTCTCAGGCTTACAGAGGGCATATGGGTGTGTCAGTCGCTCAGTTGTGTTGACTCTACAACCCCATGGACTGTAGCCCACCAGGCTTCTCTCTGTCCATGGGATTTCCCAGGCAAGAATACTGGAGTGGGTAGCCATTCTCTTCTCCAGGGCATCTTCTTGACCCAGGAATTGAACCTGGGTCTCCTGTATTGCAGGCAGAGTCTTTACCATCTGAGCCACCGGGGAGCTAATGAGTACCTTGTTTACAGAGGGTATGTGTTAATAATCTCCTCAGGTTACTCAGCCTTGGGTAGTAGAGGAACTAAAATTTAAGCCCCAGCAATCCATGTCTAGGGGCTGAGCACTGTTGCCTCTGGTGCCTCCCAAGTGATAAGGCATATGGCCTGAGTCTGAGTTCCTGCCTCTGCCTTTTGCTTTATGAGCACATTTATTTATTTCCTCAAAACCATGGTATCTCCTCTGTGGGAAAGAAGTAAAAATCTACTTCATATAATTGTTTTGATGATTTAGCATGTGTAAGGTATTTGGTAGTTGTGTATATGTATTAAGTGCTCAATGATAGTGACTAGTCTCATTTAAAACAAAAAAGAAACTTGCCTGGCTCTAGACAAAGCAATGCTTATTAAGAAGTCAGAGGGTATCTGTGGTTGCCTAAGTCCTTCATGGGTAGCTTCATCATGTCTTTGAAGGCTCATTCCTTTTTGAAAGTCAGATTGGAAGGAATATCAGATTTGCTAAAATTCTATATATGGAACAAGGAACTATCAAGTAGAAAGAAAAAGACTGAAATTCTAGACCTAGATTTGCAATAACCTGACTAGGTAAATTTAAGCTAACTGTGTCATCCCCTCTGAGCTTTGTTTGTTTTGTCTGTTTATTTCAAGAATAATCAGGGGCTCTGTGTGGGAATGGGGGATACTAAATTCGATGTGCTTTATAGACTTTGAGTAAAAAATTCTACATTCCAAATCTAAGCTAATTCAAACTAGTAATATTATAGTGGTTAAATAAATAATACCTAGAGTTCCTGCTCTCTTCTCGTTCTCTTCTTGTCTGAATGGAGTTACATAGAGGTAAGGGATTCACCATCCCAAGCCACTTCCAGGAAGCTCAGAGGTAAGGGACTCACCATCCCAAGACACTTCCAAGACGCTCACAGACAATGTGTATTGCCATCAGAGGTTCTAATGAGATGGTCCCTTGATTGGCAGGAATGACCTTACCTTAGCTGGAGTGATTTCATTGTTCTCATTAGTCATTGAGGACCTTTTCCACCGAACATGTGTCAACCTTCTGCCCTCCTTATAGAACACATTTATTACTTTTGCCTGTATTCCTTCTCTTGGAGTAATAACTATCATGTTTATTGTTTACTGTATACTGTATGACTTACATTATTTACTTTATTCTTTGTATGCCTATCACAAGAGTATCCTTTTATTCCACTAATTTTCAGCCCTTTCCACTAGTTTTCAACCCCTTTAACCCCTCTCAATGGCCTGAAGGCTCCATCTGCATTCTCCCTTATCTGTATGTTATCCATGCAGATATAGCAAACCCCACCTGGTGAAATATCTTGGATTTGAGCAATTTGTTTTACTAACACTTTATCTTTGGACAAGTTACTTAGCTATAGGCATCAGTGTTAATGTCTGTAAAATGAAGAAGATCCGCTTTTCAGGGACATCATGGGGATTAAAGAGAATGTCACTGAAATGAAGTGCAAGCCAGCACATAATGAATGATAGCATTCTGTGGGTAGCTAACCTAATAATGCCCAAATCTAGAAAGGGGGGAAAAAGCCTTTACATTAAAAAGTCAATGTAAAAACAGAGTTGAGGAAATATTTACTAATTATTCAGAGATTATAGTATTATTAATGAAGAGTGATTACAAAGTATTAAGAAAATAGCCAGATTCCTAATTTAGAAGATGAACTAGGACCCAAACTAGTAAAGATACTTAACTTTGTGCTGTGCTAAGTTGCTTCAGTCATGTCCAACTCTGTGTGACCCTATGGACTGTAGCCCACTAGGCTCCTCCGTCCATGGGGCTTTTCAGGCAAGAATACTGGAATAGGTTGCCATTTCCTCCTCCAGGGGATCTTTCCAACCCAGAGTTCAAACCCAGGACTCTTCATTGGCAGTCAGATTCTTTATCACTAGTGCACCTCTGTGTATTTAAACCCTAATATATACTTTTTCTGATAGGATTATTCTTTTTTTTTTTTTTTGGAATAATGATGACAAGAGTGTTCAATTCCAAGCATCAGGCCTATTTCTGTTTGCCCAAACCATGCCCCTTTGGGGAACATGGGGAAGATGCCTGCTGCCCCTCATCCTTCTCACCTGCTCCCTGTGAGGCTATGGTCCTTGTCTTCTCTGCACCCCACATGTGTAGAGGCTCTGCCCTTGCACCATGCAGGGAGTTGGCATCCTGCTGTTGGCTACTTTTTCACGCCCTCTTTGGGAATTGGCCGCAGGTCAATGTTGCTCCTGGAGGCTCCAGGCTGTCTCAGGTGTTCAACCCTTCCACCTTCCTCCTTCCCAGCCCCAGCTCAGCCCTTTTCCCGGGTCCTGTCTACACCTTCCTCGAGGTCTCCCTGCATTGAACCTTTCTTCCTTCTCTTTCTGATTCTTTCTGCCTCCCTCAGTTAGATGCTTCGGGGCTCTTCTAGAGGCAGAGTGGTCTGGTTCTTTTTCTTTTTTTCCAATCTGTCATCTACTCCTTGAGTCCTTTCACCATCACTCAACAGTATGGATGCCCTGTGATCTACTTCTATGAGATAGAAACCAGAAAGTTAAATGAAATCTTGGGACTGAAAAGCACACTGTTTACTATATTTAATATTTTGGGAACTTCCCTGACAGTCTAATTTTTAAGGCTTCACTTTCCAGTGCACGGGGTGCGGGTTCAATCCCTGGTCCAGGAGATAGGATCCCATATGCCTTGTGGCCAGAAAACCAAAACATAAAACAGAAGCAATATTGTAACAGATTCAATAAGGATCTTAAAAATAGTCCATGTCAAAAAAAATCTTTTCAAAAATTTATTATCTCCTACTTCTCATGTGTGTACTGGGGGTGAAGACCATATGGAGCAGGGCTTGCCTACATTTGGCTCTAGCTAAAAGATTTTAGCATATTCAAAAGCAGAGACATTACTTTGCCGACTAAGGTCCCTCTAGTCAAGGTTATGGTTTTTCCAGTAGTCATGTATGGATGTGAGAGTTGGAGTGTGAAGAAGGCTGAGCGCTGAAGAATTGATGCTTTTGAACTATGGTGTTGGAGAAGACTCTTGAGAGTCCCTTGCACTGCAAGGAGATCCAACCAGTCCATTCTGAAGGAGATCAGCCCTGGGATTTCTTTGGAAGGAATGACGCTAAAGCTGAAACTCCAGTACTTTGGCCATCTCATGCGAAGAGTTGACTCATTGGAAAAGACTCTGACTCTGGGAGGGATTAGGGGCAAGAAGAGAAGGAGACGACAGAGGATGAGATGGCTGGATGGCATCACTGACTCGATGNGGATTTCTTTGGAAGGAATGACGCTAAAGCTGAAACTCCAGTACTTTGGCCATCTCATGCGAAGAGTTGACTCATTGGAAAAGACTCTGATGCTGGGAGGGATTGGGGGCAGGAGGAGAAGGGAACGACCGAGGATGAGATGGCTGAATGGCATCACGGACTCAATGGACGTGAGTCTTAGTGAACTCCGGAGACGCTGATGAACAGGGAAGCCTGGCATGCTGCGATTCATGGGGTCGCAAAAAGTCGGACACGACTGAGCAACTGAACTGAACTGAAGACCTTTTTAATATAGTTCTGTGTATTCTTGCCGTCTCTTTTTAATCTCTTCTGCTTCTGTTAGGTCCTTACCATTTCTGTCCTTTATCATGCCCATCCTGGAATGAAATCTTTCCTTGATATCTCCAATTTCTTGAAGCAGTCTCTGCTGCTGCTAAGTCACTTCAGTCGTGTCTGACTCTTTGCCACCCCATGGACTGCCACCCACCAGGCTCCTCCGCCCATGGGATATTCCAGGCAAGAGTACTGGAGTGGGGTGCCAGTGCCTTCTCCAGAAGTGGCCCCTAGTCTTTCTCATTCTATTGTTTTCCCCCTTTCTACATTCTTAACTAAGAATGCTTTTTTTTTTTTTTAATCTCTCCTTGCTATTCTTTGGAATTCTGCATTCAGCTGGGTGTTTCTTTCCTTTCTCCCTTGCCTTTCCCTTCTCCTCTTGTCTCAGCTATTTGTAAATCCTCCTGAGACAACCACTTTGCTGTCTTGTATTTCTTTTTCTTTCAGATGGTTTTGGTCACCACATCCTGTACTATGTTCTAAACCTCTCTGTTCATAATTCTTCAGGCACTCTGTCCACCAGATCTAATCCTTTGAATCTATACATCACCTCTGCTGTATAATCATAAGGAATTTGATTTAGGTCCTACTTGAATGGCCTAGTGGTTTCCCCTGCTTTCTTCAATTTAAGCCTGAATTTGGCAATAAAGAGCTCATGATCTGAGCCACAGTCAGATCTAGGTCTTGTTTTTGTTGACTCTATAGAGCTTCTCCATCTTCGGCTGCAAAGAATATACTCAATCTGATTTCGGTATTGACCATTTGGTGATGTCCATGTGTAGAGTCTTCTCTCGTGCTGTTGGAAGGTATGTTCAGTATGTTCTCTTGGCAAAACTCTGTTAGCCTTTGCCCTGCTTCACTTTTTACTCCAAGGTCACACTTGCCTGTTACTCTAGATATTTCTTGATTTCCTACTTTTGCATTCCAATCCCCACAATGAAAAGGGCATCTGTTTTTAGTGATAGATCCAGAAGGTCTTTCAGGTCTTTACAGAACAATTAAGTTTCAGCTTCTTCAGCATTAGTGGTTGGGATATAGACTTGGATTGCTGTGATGTTGAATCGTTTGCGTTGGAAATGAATCATTCCATCATTTTTGAGATTGCACCCAAGTACTGCATTTCAGACTCTCTTGATGACTATGAGGGCTACTGCATTTCTTCTCAGGGAATTCTGGCCCATACTAGTCAATATAATGGTCATCTGAATTAAATTTGCTCATTCCTGTCCACTTTAGTTCACTGATTCCTAAGATGTCAATGTTCACTCTAGCCATCTCCTGCTTGATCACATCCAATTTATCTTGATTCATGGACCTAACTTTCCAGGTTCCTATGCAATATTGTTCTTTATAGCATTGGACTTTACTTTTGCCAAAAGACATAGCCACAAATGAGGGGCATTTCCACCTTGACCCAGCCTTTTCATTCTTTTTGCAGCTGTTTCTCTGCTCTTTTCCAGTAGCATATTGGACACCTTCTGATCTGGTGGGCTCATCTTCTGGTGTCATATCTTTTTGCCTTCTCATACTGTTCATGGGTTTCTTGGGCAAGGATATTGGAGTGGTTTGCTATTCCCTCCACCAGTGGACCACGTTTTGTCAGAACTCTCCACTATGACCTATCTGTCTTGTGTGGCCCTGCATGGATTGGCTTGAAGCTTCATTGACTTAACGCAAGGCCCTTCACCATGACAATGCTGTGATCCATGGAGAAGGACTACAGAGAGAAGAGCAAATTAAACCCAAAGTAAAACAAAGAAAATAACAAACATTTGAATGAAAATAAATGAAATGTAAACTAAAAAGAAAATGAAATTAAAAGCTACATTTTTGGAAAAGATAATAAAAATAGGCAAAACTTTAGGTAGACTCATCAAGACAGAGGACTCAAAATAAATAAAATAGAAAAGTGGAGACACTATACCTGATACCACACATACAAAAAAAGATCATAAGAGACTACTATCAAAATAACTCACCAACAGCATGGACGGCCTAGAAGAAAAAAGTGGACAAACTCCTTGACTCTTAGGCCAACTAAAATTGATTCGTAATGAAATAAAAAAATCTGAAAAGACCAATAATGAGTGAGACATTAAATCAGTGATCAAAAACCTTAGAACAAATAAAGTTTTATGACTAGATGACTTCATTAATGAATTCTACCTATCAGTTCAAAAAGAATTAATACCAATCTTTCACCAACTCTACCAAAAACTAGGAGAGGGAATGATTTTCACTGGTTTTATGAGACCAGCATTATTCTGATAACAAAACCATAAGGACACTACTTGAGAAAAAAAAAAAAAAGAGTACAGACAAATAAAGTGGATGAATATGGATGCTTGACTCCTCAGGAAACCAAATTCACCAAGGCATTGTGTTGCAGAAACCAGTACTCCAACACCACACTCAGAGAGTTGGAGAATTCGGGTTTATTATTTGGGCCCAGAGGGGTGCACTACAAGCTCTGAGCCCCAAACAAAGAGGTTAGAGTTTTTATAGACAGACTATAGTGGGCAACACTAGCTGCTAATAGGCTGGCTTAAACTAAGGGGTTTCGTGTGCGTGGGAGCATTGGTCAAGATGGGGAGGGGGATGCCTGACCTTTACACGGACAGGCATGATTTAGCAGATTTGCAGGGACTGGGCGATTGCAAAGAGCAGGACAAGGGTGACTGAGATAAGCTCCAATTCTTAGTATTGTAAGTCCCCACTTTCTGAGACTACGTGACCTATGTGATCCAGACTTTGCAAGGAGCAAGCTGAGTTACAGAGGCAGAAGGAGGAGGTAAAATTTTAACTTTCCTCTTCATTCCCTGCTCTTGAGGCTTCTATCACTCATTGAAGAAAGCATTATCTTGTGTTTTGGTTGGACATTCAGAGTTCTCTATCATTTAGGGGGCTTTATTGAGTTCTTACCATTTGTAACTTTATGCATTCAATCTGAGAGGTTATGAACTGGGTAATTACATTGAGAATACAAGGGCCTAACAAGAGTGCCACAAAGAACATGAAGAGAGGACCGGTTAAAGGGAGAAGCCATGATGTCCAGCTCCAGATATTGTTCCAGTCACCCCAAGGATTTGCTCGTTCCTCTCTCCTTTTTAAGATTCGTTCCTTTAGCTGTTGGGCCATGTCACTGACTGTTCCTGATTGGTTTACATAAAAAGCAACATTCTTCTTTTAAGAAGAGGCAGAGTCCTCCCTTTTCAGCTGTCAATAGGTCTAACCCTCTCCTATTCTGTAAAACCACCTCAACCAGGGGGTCTAGTTGGTCCTGTAACGGCCACTAAAGACTTGGCCACTCTCTCAATGTCATCTGTGAAGTCTTTGGATAGTGTATGGTAAAAGGTGGCTGATGAAGCAATGCCTCCTATTTCCATACCTATCCCAGCCGTGGGATCCCTATCCTAGACCAATTAGTAAGGGTATAAACTGGATGGCTGTTTTTGACCACATATGTGCTGCCAGAGGTACAGCAAGAGTCTGGTTGTTAGGGAAAATATTCATCTGGGGAGTGAGGAAAGCAAAGGTGCAGATNCGTAATAACCTATAATGGAAAATAACTTGAAAAATAACACATGTGAATATGTATAACTGAACCCCCTTGCTGTGCACCTGAAACATTCATTATAAGTCAACTATGCTTCAATAAAATATATAAAGAAAGAAAACTATTAGAACCCCTATTCATCCAAAGATACCATTATGAGAGTAAAAAGACAAGATGAAAATTGGCAGAAGCCATTGCTTTTCAACTGTGGTGTTGGAGAAGACTCTTGAGTGTCCCTTGGACTGCAAGGAGATCCAACCAGTCCATTCTGAAGGAGATCAGCCCTGGGATTTCTTTGGAAGGAACGATGCTAAAGCTGAAACTCCAGTACTTTGGCCACCTCATGTGAAGAGTTGACTCACTGGAAAAGACTTTGATGCTGGGAGGGATTGGGGGCAGGAGAGGAAGGGGACAACAGAGGAAGAGATGGCTGGATGGCATCACTGACTCTATGGACACAAGTCTGAAAGAACTCCGGGAGTTGGAATAGACAGGGAGGCCTGGCGTGCTGCGATTCATGGGGTCGCAAAGAGTCGGACACGACTGAGCGACTGAACTGAACTGAACTGATTTGCCATATGTATATCTGACAAAAGACTCATATCACCAGAATACACAGTGAAATCCTATAATCAGGCTTCCCTGGTGGCTCAGACGGTAAAGAATCCTCCTGCAATGCAGGAGACCCAGGTTTGATCCCTGGGTCGGGAAGATGCCCTGGAGAAGAGGAATGGCAACCCACTCCAGTATTCTTGCCTGGAGAATCCCATGGACAGAGAAGCCTGACAGACTGTTAAGGGATCGCAAAGAGTTGACACAACTGAGCAACTAACACTTTCACTTCAGTAAAAGAAAAACAGGGTCTGTGGCTACATGCAAATCCCTGCATGGAGGGAAGGAGATTTATAGAGGGAAAAGAAGGCTGGCAGGGCTAAAGTAAGCAAAGTCCATGGCTTTTCATGGCCGAGTTTTTGCCAGGAAAGAAGAGGAGTCTTTCTACTTCCTGATTGGTCCTGCCATTATTACAGGATGTGAGAACTCCTCCTTGGTCTCCCAATTCTATTTAATTGAGGTTTCTGTGAGTTATTTTTTAATAATAGGAAAAGTAGAAATCTGTAGTCAGAGGTGTATAGATAAGGAGAAGCTGGGCTGTGAAGGACGTTAGGTACCATGTTACTAGATCTGGCTTTCTCTTCTGGGCAGTTGGAGGTTAGAGTCCAGGAAAGTCTAGTGACCATGGGTGCATTGCAGAAGTTGTCATAAACAGGCCAGGATGGAGCTCCTGAAGGTCTGAATCAAAGAAATGCTTTTGGTTATGGAGAAAAAGGGATGAAGTATGAAATATATGGAATTTTCTGCCTTAAAAAAGGAATAAACAGAAATTAGTAAGAATGAAATATATACAAGTATATACAAAAAAGGTAATAAACATGTCACGTGATTAAATTCTTTAAAGTCAGCAATAAGGATGAAAGTGAAAGTGAAGTCCTCCCTCCATGGGATTCTCCAGGCAAGAGTACTGGAGTGGGTTGCCATTTCCTTCTACAGGGGATCTTCCCGGCCCAGGGATCGAACCCTGGTCTCCTGCATTCCAGGCAGACACTTTAACCTCTGAGCAATAAGGATACTAAATTCTAAGTATACTAAATTCTGTGACTGTTTGGTAGACCAGGGAGGTAGGGAGGGCTCAAGGGGGCAGGGAGCATCTGAGATCTTTCTCTTGATGGCTGTGAAGGTCCAAGAGAGATCTCCTATCTCCAAATAGTGTGATCAACCATACATTCTGCTCCTGTGACTGTCTCCCCTCAGACTTTGCATGCGTGTACTACAAGGAGCCACTTGGTTTTTAATTTGTATGACTCCATTGAGGATTGTGCTATTAAGTGCAATCAGTAAAAAAATGAAAAGGAGACCATCTAAGAGGCAAAAGAAAGAGGGGAAGATAATGAGCTTGATTTGGAATGTTTTGAGTTTGAAATAACCTGAAGTTCAACTAAGGTAATATACTCGGCAAGGATCTGGGCATTCAGGTTAGTGGTTGGGAGGGAAATCAAGTTGTGTTGTTGTTTCGTTGCTAAGTCATGTCCAACTCTTTTGCGACCCCATGGACTGTAGCCCGCCAGGCTCATTTGTCCATGGGATTTTCCAGGCAAGAATATTGGAGTGGATGGCCATTTTCTTCTCCAGGGGATCTTCCTGACCCAGGGATTGAACCCACGTGCTTGGCAGGTGGATTCTTTACCACTGAGCCACCTGGAAAGCCCATGGAAATCAAGATTTGAGAATTTTTGTTGTTCCTGGGGAGAAGGACCAAGTGACTGAAGAAAGGGTTAGTCAGTAGTGTGCTGGAAGTAAAGATAGAAACAGGGAAGCAAAAGCTAGAAGCTAACGTACATCAAAAAATAAAAGAAGCCAGAGATGGTCGGAAGCTAGTATCAGTATTAGGAGAATTAAACTCATGACATTGGGCTGATGGACACAATCCCTGTGCTGGACCCTGCTGTTGACTGGGGCTTAAAGAGACAAGGACAGTGATTTCTCAAAGCCCTTTGTACCCTTGTTTCTGTTGACCAGTGTAAGCGTAAATCTAATATTTTTCTGATCTCTGCTGTTGGTATCATTTAAAGTTCTTTTTTTTTTTCTATTCCTCATGAGCATCAGTTCAAAGATAACCTTTATTCATTGGACCATCAATGAGCAGGAGGGATGGAAGTTCAGAGCTATCTGTGGGAGCACCTGAGCTGCCTGCATCCTCTCCAAGCCTAGTAAATGAGTCCTAAAAGATGAGAGGATTCAAAATCTGGCTTCCGCTGAGAATTGAATATTCCTCCAAACTGCCTGATGCACAGCCCCAGCTGGGACCTAATGCAAGTATTTTGCTTAAGAGAACTTGCAAATGCGAGGTGCTTCTAACAATATGTGTCAAGCAGTGTGGAGCCGATGGTAGGAGTTAGATTTATGCATATTGTGGTTGTCCATTTCCAGCTGCTTTTGTGAAGTCAAACTTTTTTTTATGTTAACGGATCACATTATTATCACATTTAGTGGAGAATAATGAGATATGATGGTGATACATCATTGGCAGCTCATAGCGCCATTTGAAAACATGCTTGTTTTTAAGTCTGCAATAATGGGTCAGAGAGAGAGAGGCAGTCTGACGTGCTCACAGTCACAACACAGCTCTGAACAGCTAGTCCTGAGTAGCTCTTTGTAAGTGTTTTTTTGCCAGGAGGGAACCTCAGTAGTGGCTCACAAGAGCACCCTCTTTCTCTCAATTAAGGGGATAAAGACATCTCAAAGTTGAGATAAGTGACCTATGGGATTTGCTAAAATTCTGGAGAGCACTCCATATAGAATGAAATGGATAGAGGCTACCTCTGGGGATTAGCATTGCATGGATTCTGTAAAAAGTTTGTTTGATTTTGTAAAAAACCAAACATTCAGCTCACCCAGAGGCTACGGGAATCAGAGGCGAACACGGATGGCACTTGCCATCCTGGACTGCCAGAGCCTTCTCTGCAACCTCCTAGTAGGCTGTTCTCCTCTCTGTCTCTCCTTCTTCTTTCTCTGTCTCTGTTTTATCCTTGGAGGAAGAGTATGGATGGAAAGAGAAATGGAGTATATTATATAGAATGACATAAAGTTCTCTGTCTTGGCCCCACTCCCAAAGCCTAGGGACATGCCCCCACAAAATTCCCTATGTGGCTCTTGTATCCCATCCCATAAATTTAACTAAACCTTTTGGAATCAATCATTTCCTCCCAGCATTTACTATTTCATTGATAATAAATCCTGTAAGTGTCCTTATTTTTTGTGAGGTAAGATAGTCTTGTTATTAGATTGGCCAAAAAACCCAAACGAACTTTTTGGTTAACCCTATGTTAAAAACTTTACATCATTTAAGATTTAGGAGGCTAGGAAAAGCCTCTTAGAGAGAATAATGTATGACTGATTCATCTGGAGAATTAAAAGTTGGAGAGATTTTATTTGAACATGTGAGAGGAGGTGATGGTGATGACAAATGAGGCTGAGATGGAGAGGCGAAGACATGGAGAGCCTCAGTGCAAGGCTAAGCATTTGAACTTTATGCTGGAAAGAAACAGAGGAGAGGGATAAAGGACTCAATCATCTTTGGGTTGTAAAATACCAATAGTATGCCTCAGGAGTTTTCTAGTTCCAGCAGTGATTTTTTTTTTCTTCTGTTCTGGTTTGGTTTATTTATTCTTTTAATTAATTTATTTATTTATTTTACTTTACAATACTGTATTGGTTTTGCCATACATTGACTTGAATCCACCATGAGTATACATGTGTTCCCCATCCTGAACCCCCGCATTCCATCCCTCCCCATCCCATCCCTCTGAGTCATCCCAGTGCACCAGTGCACCAGCCCCGAGCATCCTGTATTGTGCATTGAACCTGGACTGGTGATTCATCTCACATATGATACTATACATGTTTCAATGCCATTCTCCCAAATCATTTCACCCTCTCCCTCTCCCACAGAGTCCAAAAGACTATTCAATACATCGGTGTCTCTTTTGCTGTCTCGCATAAAGGGTTATTGTTACCTTCTTTCTAAATTCCATATATATGTGTTAGTATACTGTATCGGTGTTTTTCTTTCAGCTTACTTCATTCTGTATAATAGGCTCCAGTTTCATCCACCTCATTAGAACTGATCCAAATGTAATCTTTTTAATGGTTGAGTAATATCCAGTGTTTATAATAGCCAGGACATGGAAGCAACCTAGGTGTCCATCAGCAGATGATGGATAAGAAAGCTGTGGTACATATACAGCAGT
This sequence comes from Neotragus pygmaeus, assembly GCA_006410875.1. Classification (NCBI taxonomy): domain Eukaryota; kingdom Metazoa; phylum Chordata; class Mammalia; order Artiodactyla; family Bovidae; genus Neotragus; species Neotragus pygmaeus. The sequence goes on along the minus strand of SJYV01016461.1, from coordinate 451,700 downwards.
GATTATTTAAAACAATGTTTGCATAAGGATGTGGAAGAGAGAATATGTAATTAAATTCCCATAGATGATGTGGCATAGAATTCTACAGTTTAAAAAAAAAGGTTGATCTGGTGGGCTTAAATGGAACAACATTTTGAGCTTGGAAATGGGCACAAAAATGAAAAGTTAATTTTATTTTGGACAAAGGCACTTAGGATGTTTGTGCTCAGATAACTCACTCCATAATCATCATCATGTGTCTGCTATTGAATATAGCCCTGGGAAGGGCCTGAGACTCGATGGAAGACAGTTTATCAATGCACTGTGCCAGTACTCTACTTTAGGAAAAACAGTCAATAAAATACTAGTCAACAACATGAACATATTTGGTCTTTGAACCAAATAGAGAATTTTATCCTACCAGTGTAGAAAGGCCACATTGCAGACCTGGAAACTAAACCTTGAAAATTAACATGAGTAGTTTTACAGAGAATGTTGGGACCAGAAGGGGCCTTAGAGATCAAGTGTTGTCATGCTTTTATTTTGCAGGTTAGGAGATGGAGGCTAGGAAATAGGAGAAGGCTTGGTCATGGACAGGCAGAATCCTGCCCTTGTGACCTGTGATTATCTCCTTCCCTGCTTGTTCACCTCACTGTCAGCACAGTATTCAGTTTGGTTGGTTACATGTCTTGTGAATCCATCTTGCCTATTTCTCTCATTGGTAATGCCCACTTAGTGACTACATTTCAAATCCTGAATCATTTTTCAAATAAACATCCATAACGGGATCTGTTTCCTTGTTTCCGCATTAAGGAGCACGTAAATTTATGTTGTAATGTTCTTCCCCGACAAACAAGGCATAGGGCAAAACTTGTTGATGTCCCAAGAGGACGGCAGGGTGCCTCTTCCTGAGATGTGGGAGAGTGAAGGACAAACACCCAAGGATAGGAAAGGAGCCAAAGTAAGGGTCTTAGACTCTGAATCCAAGAGCTCCAGACAGACCGTAGGAGCCCAGGCACAGAGAATGGACAGTACATCCTGGGAGGCCAGCAACTAGGCAGGATAGAGGTGAGCAGAGGATGTGAGACCATTAAGAATGTTTGAGGAGGAAATCCAGTGCTCAGTGTTGCTTTATAAAGTTGCTCTTTCTGTACTTCCTTTTGTACTTGTGTGCAGAGTATCTAAAAGGGCAGAAAATATGCAAAATCATGCCTCTTCAGATGTTGCACTTTCATCTTGCTGTTTCCAGTGACAACAGTTATCTCAGCTGCACCGGATGTGTGGCCTCCGTCGGTTGAGTCATCAGCCTCTCTTGTTTTCCTCCTGGAAACATAGGCCACCATGGAAGGTGACAAATGACAGATATCAGCGCTCCCTGACCTTTTGTTCGGAACTATACATGAGCTGTCAGCCTCTGGGCCTCACCAGCACTCTCTCTGTTGCTTCATGGAGCACATAGAATGTTATCTGTCTCACTGGGCTGTTGGTGGGAACACATGAAATAACCTTTGTAAAGCTTCTCTCACAGTGCCTGGCACATATCTGGTGCCCTACATGTGCCATTCTCCCGAGCTCCCCTCCACAGATCCCACAGGTCATAGGACTTCTGGTTAGAAAATGCATAATCAAATACAGTTGATGTTTGTTAGGTATCTCCTTTGCTTTGGGCTCTTCCTCTCTGTTTAATTACCATATCTTCTGTATGTACTGCTTTGGGCTTTTTAAAAGAAACTGAGGAAATGTAAGACACATAATGTGAGAGGTTAAGAAAGATATTGAGGTTGTCTAATTCAAAGTTCTTGTTTCATAGACAGTAATCTAAGACCTAGAATATCTGCTGAGGTTACACAACTAGGTAATCGCAGGACTGTGGCTAAAAGCCATGACTTCCGGCTTCTGGTCTGGTCCTCATTCTGTCATGTAACTCATGCCAGCCATCAAGACATCCAATAGTCTTAGGTGCACTAAGAAAAATAGTGCAATCAATGATAATCCAGAAATGCATCACCACTGAGACTCAGAGTGGACTAGCTCTTTGGTTATTGACCTTAGTATTTACTGGTATTTACTTGGTATTCATTAAGTATGTGTTATCAGTCTTGTTGTGGTGAAGGGGCTTGTTTAATTCACTGAAGCTATGAGCCATGCCATGTGTGTGTTATATTTCATTAAGCTATAAAGTATATAGTACCCAAGGAAATATCTCCAAACAAAGATACTGCTTTTAACTCCCAAAATTTTACTTTTATTTGATATATTTATATAGAACTTAACACATGGCAGGTACTCTCCTATAGGTTTTACAAAAATTAACTCAGTTAATCCTCATGATGATCCTGGGAAGAAGTTCTATTGTTATGCCTGTTTTTCAAATAAAGAGAATAAAACACAGAGATAATAAGAAATTTCCCAAGGTCATCTAAATATGAGGAATTAGAAACTGGCTCCAGAGTTCATGGTCTTAACCACTCCACTATATTGCCTCTCTAAAATGATGTATTGCCTCTCATAAAAATGCAGAATGTTTCTCCCAGTAAAGGCATTCACTCACTCTCTCCCTCTCTGGAAGTTCTGCTGTCTCACTACTTCTCTAAGGGGTCTGAAGTACATTTGAGCTTTCCCAACATTTTCGAGATCTCTGATTATCTTACCTACCGACGTCCTACATCCAACATCCTACCATCCAACATCTCCATCGTAAAGCCAAGTAAGCCATTTTAACTAACTCCTTCATCCATTCAGTATGCTGTGTGCTAGGTACTGGGGATAGAAGGAGATCAAATATACACGGTTTTTATCCTCAGGGAGCTTTCAGTCTAGTGGGAGAGCTAGACATTAAACAAATAAGCACACAAATAAATGTGTATTTCAAACTCATTTAAGTGGTGTGAAGAAAAGCATCCTGGAGAAGGGACTGGATACCAACTCCAATATTCTTGTCTGGAGAGTTCCATGGACAGAGGAGCCTGGCGGGCTACAGTCCATGGGATCGCATAGAGTCAGACATGACTGAGTGACTAACACTGTTATAAGGAAAAGTATAGGTGAGAAAATGTAACAGCAATATAACCTACTTTCATTACATGGGGAGGTTGTGTAAAACTTCCTCGAAAAGGTCATTTTTAGTCTTATAAATCAAGGTACACCAGAGTAGGAGGTTAGGGTTAACAGCATTGTAGGCAAAGGGAACAGCAGTGCAAAGGCTCTGAAATAGGAGATAGACTGACACATCCAGAAAATTGACAGAACATCCTTTAGGAACTGAATGGGTCACAGTGCACATAGGGAGGAGGATGGCATGACTTGGCTGGAGAAGCAGTCAAGTCAGAGCCTCCCGCACATCACAGTAAACAGTGGATTTGTGAGATTTTCTTGTACAATGGAAGCTAGTGAAAGACTCTGAGAAGGTAGGGACATGGCAAAGTACAATGGGAAGGAGGTGAGGACACAAACAGATGGCATAGAGGTTTCCATTACAGACCAGGGGAGAGCTGACAATGTCTTGAAGCAGGATGAGGGGCAGGGGAGCTGTGGTAGACAAATTTAAGGTATAGTTTTGAGTTATAAGTAACAGTGTATGTTGATGGGCTGACCACAGTGATTAGAGAGAAATATAATGCCTTAGATAATTCTCAAGTGTGTTGAGGGATATACTGGATCATTTGCTGAGGTGGGAAACCCTGGAGGTCAAGGTAGCAAGCACAGCCCCAGCTTTGCAGTGCAGTCTGTGTGGCCCTGGGCAAATCTACAGATATCACCTGATGTCCAAGCCTAAAAAAGCCATCCTTGTTTTAGCCTCATCTTGCTTCTTGGTTTTAAATGAATCTTGAATACAGGTGGCCAAATTGGTCTCACAACGTTTCTTCTAGTTTAGGATTTTTGATATTTGATATTTTTTACTTTTTTCAGTGAAAATTTTAAGTCTGAATTAGTGGTCATGGTAGGAGATTATTACTTCCTTATTGCTTTGCTGGCTGATAACCAAATAAAGGTAGAAAATATTAGCATAATTGGATCATGTAGTTATTACTAGCTAGTTTAAAAAGACTTTGGAAGGATATTGTATAGGCCTGATGATTTAATTGCACCACTTTGGGAATCTCTTTTTATGCCTCTGTTGAATTAAAAGCTAACAAAGATAATTCCTTAAGAAAATACCATTATTTTTCCTAACTATGTAACCAACAGTCCTTGTCCCAAAATGGATTTTACAAGTTATGAGAGTCTACCTATCCTCTGGATTAGTTCTTGTCTTTTCCTGTAATAAACTTGTATTTTATCACTAGTCCTCACATGATTTCTTTGTGAAAAATATTTTTCTGCATAGAAGAAAGTTTATCATTTGGAATGTTAAATGCAATTATATTGACATATGGTGATAATGGGATAAAGCATACGGGTTAAAGGTTGCGGGAACCATGGCTTGGCAATTAGCGATGTAAATGAAACATTCATTATCCATCATGCTGAGAAGTTGATGAACTGTACAGTAAATCTGAGCCCACAGTCAGGACTGAGATAAGTCATTTCAGACAATACAGTGAGTATTTATGAGCATCAGGGACACTGTTCCAGATTCCTGTTATAGAGATTTCTTTACATATTGATTTATATTGAATAAAGACCTTACAAAGCCCAAACCACAGTGCTTTCCTTCCACAAGCATATATATGAGAATCTAAAACCTTCTCTTAAGAGGAAGCATTTTGAGGGCTGAAAGTGACTAGATGTTGACAATGAATATTTTCCATAAAAGTCTATTCCAGAAAAAAAAAAAGATGTTCAGTAGGTTACTTGTCTTGAAGTACATTTGTGACATATTTCACAATAGAACCTTGATTTTTGAGGAAAATTATACATTTAGAGATCTCAGTCTTTAGAACCTTAATCCTGCATAATCTATTGGATTATGCAGAAGTAACTGCTATTTTTCCGTTCTTACCAAATAATTAAAGGAACATTAAGATGCCTCAAAAAATAATGTTTAAACTTTTTACTTTATCTATTGCCCATTTAATTATCTTGTACATATTCTGAAGTATTTCCTGTGAACATGAGTATTACCCATCCAGAAAGTTTAAATCTGATTTTATATTTTACTGAAATCTATTCTTTCAAAATTTTTATTATATAAAATTGTGCCTTCAAAAGTGAGAAGGAATCACTGAGGAAATATTAAAATATCTTTTATTTAAGATAACTCGTGACTTATCTGAAAAACTCAAGAGGTCAACTAGGAAAAATATATTGTACACCCGTGTTACTTAGTCTTTTCCCAGAACTGGAAATGCCTTTGTTAATAGCTTACCTTTTTTTTTTTTTTTTGGAATATAGTTGCTTTTGGGCTTCCCAGGTGGTGCTAGTGGTAAAGAACCTCCTGTCAATGCATGAGACATAGGAGGCACAGGTTCAATCCCTGTTGGAAAGACCCCGTGGAGGAGGGCATGGCAACCCACTCCAGATTCTTGCCTGGAGAATCACATGGGCAGAGGAGCCTGGTGGCCACAAAGAGGCGGACACGACTGAAGCAATTTAGCGCAGCACAGTGCATAGTTGCTTTAGGGGCTTCCTTGGTGGCTCAGTGGTAAGAACCCACCTGCCAATGCAGGAGACATGGGTTCAGTCCCTAGGTAGGGAAGATCCCTTGGAGAAGGAAATGGCAACCCACTCCAAAACATTCTTGCCTGGGAAATCCTGTGGACCTGAGGAGCCTGGTGGCTATAGTCCATGGAGTTGCAAGAGAGTCAGACATGACTTAATGACTAAAAAACAACACAGTTGCCTTACGATGTTGTGTTAGTTTCTGTTGTACAGCAAAGTAAATTAGCCGCACATATACAAATAGTCCCTCTTCTTTGGATCTCCTTCATGTTTAGGTCACCAGAGAGCACTGAGTAGAGTTCCCTGTGCTACACAATGTGTTCTCAATAGTTATCTATTTTATATATAGTACCAATAGTGTATACATGTCAATACCAATCTCCCAATTCATCTCACCCCTCCTTTTCCCCCTTGGATCCATATCTTTGTTCTCTATGTCTGTATTTCTCTTTCTAATAACCCAATGAAGATCATATTATCACCCCACTTTACAGATGAGGACCCTGAGGCTCAGAAGTGAGGAATGACCATCTAGTGACCCAAGTTCACACAACCAGTAAACGTATGGGCTGAGCCTCAGACCCCACCCTCTGCAGCCCCAAGTCTTCATCAAACCACTTTGCTACTGAGCTGACTCTGAACTAATGTCCCCCCGCCTCTGACTGTTCCAGGCTTGCTCCAGTTTGGGGGCCTTCTTCTCGTTATCATCAGGCAGTCAGTGCCTTCCACTTTAATCATCTCCCCGTATCAAACCAGAAACAGTTGGCTTTTAAGACTGTAAGAGGGCTTCCCTGGTGGTTCAGTCGTGGAGTCCCCCTGCCAGTGCAGGAGACACGGGTTCAGTCCCTAATCTTGGAAGGCTCCACGTGCCATGGAGCAACTGAGTCCATGTTCCAGGACAGTTGAGCCTGTGCTCTAAAGCCTGGGAGCCACAACTGTCCAGCCCACGTGCCACAGCTACTGAAGCCCACGTGCCCTGGAGCCCATGTCTGCAAGAAGAGAACCCACCACAGTGAGGACCCCATGCAGCACAACTAGAGAGTAGCCTGTCCAGGAATGAAGACCCAGCACAGCCCTCCCCAAAAAAGACTCGGAGGAAATTATCTGTGTCAATGAGCTAATTCATTGCTCCATATCTTTCTGGGATAGAAGACCACATTTCTGCCTCAAGAGAATGCAGGCTGTCTAGAGAAACAAGAGAATGAGAAATATCAGAATTTTATATGAGAAAAAAAAATCTGTAAACCATATGGAAATTATAGATGCTTGTGAAGAATAGAGGAAAAATAAAATTTTGACTTACTGGCTAAAATTAGTATCATTTTTTTTGAGTTGCTTAACATTTCTTGTTAACTTCCAGGTGCTAGCGTTATAATTTTCTGTTTTGGTGACTATGTTGAATTTGATTACAACAGGGAAATATATTCCGTCATCATAGTATGTGGCTTATTCAGGGGATCTTCAGTCTAGCACATAAAAAAACTCACAACAATGGCCAGGAAGATGAAGGTCCTAGTATTTTGGCCAGTAACCCAGTCTAAACTGAATGTCTGGAAGGGAACACTTATAAGGCCTTACTGATCATCCATACCTTTATGCCCCTTGTAAAACAGCCCTAGATATTTGACTGAAGTCAAAGTTCACTTGTGTTTACTGAATTATTAATTTTTTCTCGTGAAAAAGTTGATTACTCTGGGAAACTGAAAATTGGTTTTTATAGTTATAAAGGATGAATATTTAAAAATAAAGTCAGTATTCTTGAACCCGTCTTTTCCAAAATCAGATACTTGAAAAACGGACTTGAATTCATTGAAAGCAAACAAGAAACTGTGGAGGGCTTCTCTGGTGGCTCAGTGGTGAAGAATCTGCCTGCCAGTGCAGGAGACATGGGTTTGATGCCTGGTGCGGGAAGCTCCCACCTGCTGGAAAGCAGGTGGAGGCCACGCACCACAACTATTGCAACTGCTCTAGACTCCATGCTCCACAGCAAGAGAAGCCAGCGCAATGAGAAGCCCATGTACCGCAAAGAAGAGTAGGCCCTGCCTGCCGCAACTAGAGACAAGCCGCAGGGCAACGAAGACCCGGCACAGCCAAAAATAAATAAAATGATTAGGAAAAAAAGGTAGACTATAGAACTAGGAATGTCCCTTAGGAATGGAGATGATAGGATTGGAGAGTAACGGCAGCAGTTACAATAGGAGGGGTAGGACCTGGCGGTGTGCTGAGCCAAGAGCAAGGCTGGGTCAGAAATGTAGTTGTGTCACTGGCCTGAGGACCGGGTGAGCCGTCCCTGTGCATTTTTCAGAGGGTGTAAGACGTAGGGGGATTGGGCTGAAATGGGATGTTGTAAAAGCAAATTTACCCTCAAGAAAACTTCAAGAGTTCTAGGACAAATGTAAAGAGATAACAGTCTTTCCATACCTGAAATATGGGTAGAGAAAGAAAATGCTTTTTAAAATGAAAAAAATTTAACAGTAGTGTTGTTCTCCTTTGACATCAATTTCAAAGAGATGTATGCTAGCTGGCTGTTTTCGTCTACAGTCCCAGTGTCATAAGATTTTTCTGTTTAGTCATTAGATCTTTCACAAAAGTGGTTAATGAACAAGGGTGTGTTTTTCCCATGCATACTTGATTTTCTGTCAAATCCTTCTCAGCTCAGTTTGGCAAGTGACAGGGAGACTTTCCTTCCTCTTTGGGATTGAAGTATTGTTTTATAATTCACGGAGTGATCCCAGTATGCTAAGAACTTGACATAAATGATCTCTGATTTTTACAACCTCTCTGTGGAGTCAACATTAGGGTTCCCATTTTATAGATGAGGAAATTGAGGCTCGGGGACAAAAAGTTATTCATAGCTGCTAATAGAATTTGAACTTACATTTTGCTGTCCCTAAAATCTGCAACCTCTTCACTGTCCAGAGGTCCTAGATCTCACCTGGCCCCTCCATTTTTAACTTAAAAAATTTTTTTTTAATTTCTCTCTGATTTAGAGAAGTGAGCTTATTCCTTTCCCTGTACTCTGCCCAAGTTTTCAAATAGATAATCTAGTTGTTATTTGAAACAATCCAATTAAGTTTAAAAATACCTGTCCTTTCCTAGCCCTGTAGACTTAAAATAGATCTGCTGTCTCCTACACAGTCATTTCATTTTGTTTCCACTTGCTCCTTCTCTTTATAGTTCCCATTTCTCTACTTGTTTTATTTCATCAATTGCATTCCACCTTCTTTTTGGGGGGTTATTTCTGCCAAAACTAATTAACACACAAGGTCTCCTAAGTAAGTTTCCTTATTGTTAAATTCTCTTTGCCAACCAGTTGTAACGTAGGAGCAGGCAAGCTAAGATTCAACATGATTATTGTACACATTTGTTTAAGACATATTGTTGAATAGTTTGTTTGTGATGTGATGGCAGGATGGGTGTATGACAGTTTAAAAAGTCAGATAACATGAACAAAGACTAGATTGTCCATAAATAAACTTTTCTTACAGTTTGTTCCTTCTGGTATCCTCCCAGGGTTTAAAACGCTTTCTAATTCTTCAATAGAGAAGGTTAGGGAGTACTGTTGCTCAGTCATGTCCAGCTCTTTGCGACCCATGGACTGCATGCAGCACGCCAGGCCTCCCTGTCTATCATCAACTCCCGGAGTTTATTCAAACTCATGTCCATCGAGTTAGTGATGCCATCCAACCATCTCATCCTCTGTTGTCCCCTTCTCTTCCCACCTTCAATCTTTCCCAGCATCAGGGTCTTTTTAGATGAGTCAGTTCTTCGCATCAGGTGGCCAAAGTATTGGAGTTTCAGCTTCAGCATCTGTCCTTCCAATGAATATTCAGGACTGATCTCCTTTAGGATTGACTGGTTTGATCTCCTTGTACTCCAAGGTACTCTCAAGAGTCTTCTCCAACATCACAGTTCAAAAGCATCAGTTCTTCAGCACTCAGCTTTCTTTGTAGTCCAACTCTCGCATCCACACATGACTACTGGAAAAACCATATCTTTTTTGGCAAAGTAATGTCTCTGCTTTTTAATATGCTATCTAGGTTGGTAATAGCTTTTCTTAACATATATATTTATATATTAATATATATTGTTATATATATACACACACACATATGTATACATATATGTCTAACTGAATCACTTTACTGTATACTTGAAAATGATACAACATTGTAAATCAAGTATGCTTCAAGAAGAAAACAAAAGTTAACAGTCTAACAAAGGTGAGAAGCACAACCAGGTCACTTTTTGCTCTTTTCTGTTAACTGGAAAAGTTCATATTTGCCCCCAAACCTTTCTGTCTGAGAAAAGGAACAATTTATAGCAAGAATAAAAAACAAATCAAAGCAAGTAAACAATACAGTTTCTTACTTTGGAATATCTTACCTGAGATCCCATCACTTCCTCTATTACTTTACACACACTTATTTTTCCTAACTTACTCTTACTTTACCCAGGTGGACATTGCTGTCGCCACTGGAATTCATGCAGCTCAAGGGAACCCTTGGAATCCATATATGCACTAATTGGGCAGGAGTGAAATAGACAAGCCACTGGACTGAACTGAATGTTCTTCTTCAGCTTCTTTTTCATTACGGGTTATGATAATAACCCATAATAACCCCGTTACAAGATATAGAAAATATTCCCTGTGCTATATTCAGATTCTTTTCAGCATCTTATCCATTACAGGCTATAACAAGATATTGAATATAGTTCCCTGTGATGTACAGTAGGTCTTTGTTGTTTATCAATTTTATGGTATCGTGTTGGTGGTTTAGTCGATAAGTCGTGTCCAACTCTTGCAACCCTGTGGACTGTAGCCCACCAGGCTCCTCTGTCCATGGGATTTTCCAGGCAAGAATACTGAAGTAGATTGCCATTTCCTTCTCCAGGGAATTTTCCTGACCCAGGAATCGAACCCGGGTCTCCCGCATTGCAGGCAGATTCTTTACCGATTGAGCTATGATGGAAGCCCATTTTATATACAGTTGAGTGTATCTGTTAATCTCAAACTCCTAGTTTATCCCTCTGTCCTTTTTCCTTTGGTCACCATAAATTTGTTTTCTGTGTCTGTGAGTCTGTTTTTGTTCTGTAAATAAGTTCATTCGTATCTTTTGCTTAGATTTCACATATCAGTGATACCATATGATATCTGTCTTTCTCTGACTCACTTCTCTAAGGATGATAATCTCTAGGTCCACCTGTGTTCTACAAATGAACTTTTGTTGTGGCTCAATTGCTCAGTCATGTCTGACTTTTTGCGAACCCATGAATAGCAGCACGCCATGCTTCCCTGTCCTTCACCACGAGCTTGCTCCAGCTCATGTCCATTGAGTCAGTGATGCCATCCAACCATCTCCTCCCCTGTCATCCCCTTCTCCTCCTGCCTTCAATCTTTCCCAGCATTAGAATCTTTTCTAATGAGTTGACTCTTTGCATCAGGAGGCCAAAGTATTAGAGCTTCAGCTCAGCTTCACCATCAGTCCTTCTAATGAATATTCAGAATTTATTTCCTTTAGGATTGACTGGTTTGATCTCCTTGCAGTCCAAAGGAATCTCAAGAGTCTTCTCCAAAACCACAGCTCAAAAGCATCACTACTTCAGCATTCAGCCTTCTTTATAGTCTAGCTCTCACATCCATACCTGACTACTGGAAAAACCATAGCTTTGACTAGATGGACCTTTGTTAGCAAAGTAATGTCTCTGCTTTTTAATATGCTATCTAGTTTTGTCATAGCTTTTCTTCTAAGGAACAAGCACCTTTTAATTTTGTGGTGGCTGAATAATATTCCATTGTATATATAGGTATATATCTCACATCTTTATTCATTTATCTGTCATAGCCCACCTAGTTTTTGAAATCCATGTGTATGACTGCCTATCAATAATTTGAGTGTGTATGTGCTAAGTCGCTTCAGTCGTGTCTGACTCTTTGCAACCCCATGGACTGTAGCCTGCCAGGCTCCTCCGTTCGTGGGATTCTCCAGGCAAGAATACTGGGGTGAGTTCCCATGCCCTTCTCCAAGGGATCTTCCCCACCTAGTGATCAAATCCGCATCTCCTGCAGCTCCGGCACTGCAGGTGGATTCTTTACCACTGAGCCACTGGGGAAGTCCATCAATAGTTTACATTGTCAAAACTTGAAGTTAGCCCTTCCCCAGGTAAGAAGACTTTTGCAAAGTCACAGAGGCTGTCCTTGGTTTTTCTTTATGAGTTTGCTAGAGCTTGGAGACAAATAATTCCCAGAATCTCAAGACATATGTAGGAACCATAACAAGTGATTGGGTAGTATCAGACTATGTCTTGCTGTGTTTGCTGTGGCCCAAAATGACTAGTGTAGGTTTTTCAAACAACTAAGTCAGTATTTTTGACAAAATGATTGTGAACAGTGAACTGAAAAATCCATCTCTCAGAGAGCCTTTATATGTCAATAGCTGAAAAGCCATGGCAACTCTGTAACTTCTATCTGTAGTGGGCAACAGTGTCTCCAAAGGAGAAGCACTGTATTTTGGCACTCAGTTCAATTCAGTCACTCAGTTGTGTCCGACTCTCTGCAACCCCATGAATTGCAACACACCAGGCCTCCCTATCCATCATCAACTCCCGGAGTTCACCCAAACTCATGTGCATCGAGTCCGTGATGGCATTCAGCCATCTCATCCTCTGTCGTCCCCTTCTCCTCCTGCCCCCAATCCCTCCCAGCATCAG
>SJYV01016461.1:422717-439356 GCA_006410875.1 Neotragus pygmaeus | reverse complement strand
GAACTGTGGTGTTGGAGAAGACTCTTAAGAGTCCCTTGGACTGCAAGGAGATCCAACCAGTCCATTCTGAAGGAGATCAGTCCTGGGTGTTCGTTGGAAGGACTGATGCTGAGGCTAAAACTCCAATACTTTGGCCACCTCATGTGAAGTGTTGACTCATTGGAAAAGACCCTGAGGGATTGGGGGCAGGAGGAGAAGGGGATGACAGAGGATGAGATGACTGAATGGCATCACGGACTCAATGGACATGAGTTTGGGTGAACTCCAGGAGTTGGTGATGCACAGGGAGGCCTGGTGTGCTGTGATTCATGGGGTCGCAAAGAGTCGGACACAATTGAACGACTGAACTGAACTGATGACATGTAAGATGCCTGCATCCTTTTTGATACCCCAACTCAACAGGGCTGTCATTTCCTCTCCTTGTTACGCCCACTTGATTCTTTGTCAAGTCTGCAGCACTAACCCAGAAGACCCACCAGAGCCTGCCAGACTGAGGTTTATGCCTGCAGATGCCTCTGAATCCGAACCACTGGCGGCTAGACAGGACTGAGAGTTCAATCCTACTTCTCAGTTTCACTAATCCCATGTTTAAGTAAGTTCTATATGGTTTGTCCTGAAAGCCTTAGTACAGTTTTACACATTAATAATGTCAGACGTATAAAAACTATAAACTTAAAAAGAACTTCTTTTGGAAGTGTAATCATTTTTCCTTTTTAACATTTATCTAGTTTTGTAAGTTGTGAGTGATTTTTTATTATTGGAGATTAATTGCTTTACAAATGCTGTGATAGTTTCTGCTGTGCAATAAAGTGAATCAGCTATGTGTGTATATATATATCCCTTCTCTCTTGAGCCTCAAGAGTTTTGAGTAATTTTGAAACTTTATATTTTCTTTTAAAATCTCCTGATTGAAGATAACAAATGTTCACTGGAAACAGAAAATTATAGCTGAAAATTATTTTTTTCCAAATTTACAAAACGGAATGAGTAGAAAAAGAATAAAAGTAAGCTTTCAAATCATGTTTTATGTACTTTTTAAACCATGTGTACTTCTGAAGTCATTAAAGCTTAAAACTGCACTAAGACTTTTGGGATAGTTTTATAAACTAATGCTATTTTTCTTGGATTTTCTCAGAGTGTGGTTTGTGGATGACAGGCACCAGAATCTTGTGGAGTGCTTGTTAAAATGTGAATTCCTGGCTCCTGCCTCAAATCTCTGGGGTAGGGGCCAGGAATCCACATTTTAAACGCATTCCTTAGGTGATTCCTCATGAACTCATGAACTAATATTTATTTTCAGTGCTATAATCTCTTAACCATTCCATAAGAAACAAAGCTTTGGGTTTCATTGATATATTCTTCCTCACCCTGATTATTATCACAATTATTAATAGCAATCAGGCCTTTCACTTTGGCCATGATTTATGGGCATTTTCTAATACTAGTCATCTCCAATAGAAAAACTCAGAATAGCTTATGGATCCTTTTGTTTAAAAAACCTCAGCCTTGTAAAGTAAATCAGACACAGAGGAAGAAATATCCTATGACATCCCTTATATGTGGAATCTAAAAAGAAATGATACAAATGAACTTACAAAATAGAAAGAGCCTCACAGACTTAGAAAACACACCTACAGTTGCTGGGGGGAGGGATAGTTAGGGAGTTTGGGAAGGTCTTGTACACACTGCTATATCCAAAATGGATAACCAGCAAGCACCTACTGTAGAGGACTTGGAACTCTACTCAGTGTTATGTGGCAGCCTAGATGGGAGGGGGTTTTGTGGGAGAATGGCTACATGTATATGTATGGATATGAGTCCCTTCACTCTTCACCTGAAACTACCACAACATTGTTAATCGGCTATACCCCAATAAAAAATAAAAGGTTTAAAGTCCAAAAAAACCCCACCTCAGACGTAATCCTTGTCTAGAGCCATCACTACTCTACATAAAAGACAGTTTTTGACAACTCCCATCACTCAGAATGTATCCAGGCAATCAGTGGAAGCTTCTCTTTGATTTGGCCAGTTGACAGTGTTTATTCTGGCAGTAGTTAGTTATATCTAAATATTAACTAATTAATCTAGCTTGTAATATTCACTGCTGGTTTCCTTGAATGAGGTGGGAGTAGGTCAAAGCTGCAGACCATTCTTGTCTCCAAATGCAAACAAAGTAGCATTTGTTTGTAGGTGGAACCAAATGATTATAAATGAATAAGCCGGCCGTCTCCTGGGATTGGACAAAAAGGTCCTGTAAACCGAGAATTGTATCAACAAACAGCTGTTGGGAAAATACTATTATGCTGTAATGGCTGCTATTAAAATCCATTAGCAATCTTGATGGCCTGTTTGAATTTGATGCATCATTTGCTCTGAATAGCATTTTTTTTTCCTAAAGTTTTCTAGTAGAATTTATGCAGATTGATAGGCGAGTGCAGTGACATTCTGGGAGATTAATACCGATTATACACTTTGCCTGCACTGGCTAATCCAGCCCTGAGAATGCTGCAAGTACTACAGTTTAATTATCACTGGGGGAAAAATACACTGCATCCAAACATCCCCAGGGTCTACTCATACTTAGTGTGAAGCATCTGATTTGTTTCTATGACAAACGTTATACCAATAAGCAGGTCCCCTGTTTCCCACTCTTAACAACCCGGCTTTTCCTCATTCCAGACTCTAGGGAGTTCTCCAGCGAGGACGCAGTGCTCTTGGCACACATGCCTGGCCGAAAACATTATATATCTAATGAAATTTTAAAAAGCGCGTGTGTTGGCAAACAGAAGGCAGCTGTTGGAAGGTGGAGGGCGCGTCTAAAGGTTGGGATGATACGCAAGGCGTCGGAGCTGCCGGAAAGAGTAGGGAAGTAGCGCCACCTGGCTGGTGAGCGAATCAAAAAGCTTCCAGCAGTTTGATTAATCTAGAGAGGACAGCGGTCAGGCCCTGGTCGGTGCCAAATTCCCCGTTCCCCTGCGACCCATGGGATCAAGGATATAGTTCGCGCAGATTAGAAGAGACACTAGGGTAAATATCCTATCCGTGTTGGGAGAATTAAATCACACCATAATTTTGTATCTCAAAAAGTACTCCCCCCCCCCCCCCCAAGTACTTCTTTCTGACAAATGCATCAATTTTCAAGATCTCTCACCAACTGGAGAATTTTCAGGTTTTCACCCTAAAGGTTCTGTAAAGACCTGCCTTTTAATACGACTCTGGGTGTCTGAATGCATTTTCAAGTTGAAAAAGCAAGGTTGGAGAGGACAGAGCAGTTATCTGGATTACCTTTTCTTCAGTGAAGGTACAAAACCTTAGGTAGGTCCTGTATAACTTTTTCTTTAAGCAGACTCTCATATGACTGTCACTTATATTTATCAATGTTTTGTGTGAGGGTAGAAAAACGTTTATTTAAAATATAGATTTACTTGAAATTCTGTATGATCAATGTTATAAGTACTTTTAATTAGATCTTATGCACATCTTGAATCCGTTCCTTCCCAAAATTTTGGACTCTGGGGCTTCAAGTTTTAGAATCTAATATTTAATTGGTTGAGAATTTTAGTTTGTTTAATGAATGAACAATTTTAAATGTCCATTTTAGACATTCATCCTTTCTGTTCCTAAAAACTGAGTTATCTTTTTAAAAAATCCCCTTTACCCTATGTTCCAATAATATCTGTTCAGGTTATAAGTGAAACAGCAAGCTAGCAGTTGTGGAATGGGGCTGGAGAAAGTAGGAGTTCATTGTTTTTAAATTACATTTTATATTTAGACTACTGTTCAGAGGTACTTTGTTGATTATTCTGGCCTAAGGAACAGTGAATGTTAAGAAATGGTCCCAACAACTTGAAACACTGCTAGTCCTGGAATTTCATATGTTAGGTTGAAAGGCCACAGGGAAGTAGGAGGGCAAGGAATCTCCCTAAATCATTAACTTTGTGTTGTTGGCTGTTTGATACTTCATATGATTGTACTTTAAATATTTTTGTGATAGGTA
Organism: Neotragus pygmaeus; assembly: GCA_006410875.1. Classification (NCBI taxonomy): domain Eukaryota; kingdom Metazoa; phylum Chordata; class Mammalia; order Artiodactyla; family Bovidae; genus Neotragus; species Neotragus pygmaeus. Next base: position 435,359 of record SJYV01016461.1, on the reverse strand, counting down.
TTTTTTATTGAACACTTATAGTCAGCTCTGCTGTTATGCTGGTTCTGGAAATGTGGATTTATTCCAGTACAACTAATATATCAGGGAACAGCTTCAGCATAATACAAATTTCATTTTTAATTGTGCGTGATTTTGTCCTTGAGAAATACCAGGCGAATGCAGAAAATAGCACCTAACTGAATGGAGCCTAGTAGGAAGATACAAAATACATGTGCATGCACACAGACATCCCTCAAATGTAGACCAGCTCCTTCAGTTCACAGCATGTGTTATGACCCACACCCATCCTTGTCTGGTGGTAGAACTTTGAGTCTGATTTCAGATAACCCTCCTTCAACGACTTCACAGTAACCCCCAAGTTATAATAACTCTCTGAGTGCCCATTTTGGAAAGCAAACTGTAGGTCTTCTCAAAGTGTTGTATTTATTATAGTGTTTATTAGTCACTTAGCATGTACAAAACTGCTCCTATTTTTACTGGACTCCTTTCGTTTGATTAATGTGTCACTAACGAAGTCTTAGTGGGTTGTGCCCCATCCTTATGTTTCCAATAACCTCTGTAGTTTTTAATGTGCAGTTTCGCATAGGAATTTTTTAGCCAGCCTGTGCCACATTCTAGCAAAACTATTGTATGACTAGTGCTTCATATATATTAATTTATTTATTCCTAGCAGTGACTCAATGAAGGAATTACTTTTTAAAATCCTCATTTCACTGATGAGGAAACTGAGGATGAAGTTCAGTAAACGGTTCAAAGTCAGTTACTGACATTTAAAGTTTGGTTTCAACCCACAGTGGGCTTCCCTGGCGGCTCTGGTAAAGAATTGGTCTGTAGTGCAGGAGACTCAGGTTCGATCCCTGGGTTGGGAAGATCCCCTGGAGAAGGGAATGGTAATCCACTGCAGTATTCCTGCCTGGAGAATTCCATGGACAGAGGAGTCTGGCAGGCTACAGTCCATGGGGTTGCAAAGAGTTGGACACAACTGAGTAAGTTGCACTTTAAAACCACAGTGGGTATTTTCTATTGGCACACGTTGTTGCTGTTTAGTTGCTAAGCTGTGTCTGACTCTTTTGTGATCCCATGGACTGTAGCCTGCCAGGCTCCTCTGTTCATGGGATTTCCAGGCAAAGATACTGGAGTAGTTTGCCAGCATATCCTGATCATAAGACAGATGAAGTCACTGTTGAGCATCAATCTGTGGATGAACTCTGTTTGGAATATTATTCTGAAATCTCCAATTCTGTCTGTTCCTCATTGCTCAGAATCCTGCCCTTTGCTATCTCTTCTTCCCATTGTAAATGATCCCAGCTTCAGCAGGGATCCTTCTCTGACTTCTCCAGACAAGCTTGTAGGTTCCTTCCCCTCAGTTCCCAACCAGGCTTCCCAGGTGGCGCTAATGGTAAAGAACCTGCCAGACAATACAGGAGTCATAAGAGACGCAGGTTTGATCCCTGGGTCTGGAAGAGCCCCTGGAGGAGGGCACGGCAACCCACTCCAGTATTCTTGTCTGGAGAATCCCATGGACAGGGGAGCCTGGTGGGGCTACGGTCCGTAGAGCCACAAAGAGTCAGACACGACTGAGATGACTTAATGCACACACGTGCAGTTCCCAGTTAATGCTCTTTGTTCATACCTCCATGGAACAACTTAGAATCTACTATTCTCAGTTGCAGTAGGATTGCAAACTCCTTTAAGGTAGGAAACTTAACACATTTTTTGTATCTCCAGAGTCAGGCCCTTGATATTCCCTTCTCCAACCATCTATCCATCCATCCACTTCTTTATTCATTCATCCATCCATTCATTTATTCACTCATTCACTCACTTATTTATTCAGTAAATATTTATTGAACATATACCATGGGCCAAACAGTGCTTTCACTATCAAGGACACAATATGAACATGATAAAATCTCTGCTGTCATGGACCTAACATTCTGTCAGAGGCAAGGGAGGTGAACAATAAAGTAAGCAAGTAAATACAGGGTATGATTTCAGGTCTTGAAAAATGCCTTGAAGAGTAAAAAATCAGTGTCAGGGAATATAGCAGACCTTCACTACATATCTGTTTAATAAGTAGTTGAATGCATAAAAAATACTTAACAAGGTAGAAAAGAGTGAAAAGGAAAGCTGTCTTTAACAAAATTTTAAGAACAAAGGTGATGGATTTATGAAATGTCCTATATACTTGATCAAGTGGAAAGCAAGTGCATACATTGCCAGAATACCTCTGCAAGCATCTGAAGAAAGAAAATTGGAGGAGTTTGGCATGTAAAATCCAGCAAGAAGTTGAGTTAATGTTAGAACTACTTGAGGGTACTTTTATAAAAAATGATGTTCATGCTTACCCATATGAAAAAGTGAATTAGTAGGAGATTCATTAGGCTAAGGTAGAATGTTTTCTGTGGAACTGGTGAGTTTGGATGTCCTGGAACATTTTCTTAAATGTCTACCTATTTGTTTGTCTTTGGCTGTGTTGGATCTTCATTGCTGTATCGGGCTTTCTCTAGTTGCGATGCATGGAGCCTACTCTGGCTGTGGTGTGTGGGATCCTCATCGCCCCCAGCTTCTCTCGTGGAACACAGGCGCTAGCATTGTGCCACCGGGGCTCTAGAGTGGGGGCTAGGAGTTGCGGTGCATGGGCTCAGCGGTCCCACAGCATGTGTAATCTCAGACCAGGGGTTGAACCTGTGTCCCCTGTATTGGCAGGCAGATTCCTAACCACTGGACCATCAGGGAAGTCCATCCTGGAACATTTAAATTCATGAGAAAGAGAGTAAATGCAGAAATGGGCAGTGCTACCGTGTCATAGATTGGCTGGCAAAAATACTTGTTGGAAACGATTCCAGACTGTTGAGTCATGAGACATGAGGTCTGGTCTTCTGCCTCCTGACAGCCATGTGACCTTTTACAAGTTTACAATCTGAAACATGACAGATTTTGACCAGATCCATGGTTATCAACTTTGAGGACAAATTGGCATCATTTAGGCAACTTTAAAATTATAGTATTAATACTTTGGAGTCAGAATGCCTGACTCCTAATCCTGGATCTATCCCTTTTAGAATGGGTGATCTTGGGGAATTTATTTAATTCTTCTGTGCCTCAGTGTTCCACCTCTGTAGATTGGAAATGATATTAATGATGATATTTACCTATCCAAAAGGATTATCTTGAATAATAAATAAATGAATCTATGTAATATGCTCAGAGCAGTGCCTGCCATGTTATAAACACTCAACTACTCATTGGTATTATCAATATCCAATTAGGGAAACTCAAAATAAATAGGAAAAAAATCTTAAGGAGACAATTTTGCCTCCATATAAGGAAAAAAATGTTCTAATGAACCTATTCAGAAATGAAGTGAACCGTCTCAGTTGTCATGACTTTTCCTATCTGTAGAAATGTTCTATAACAGATTTTGTAACCACTTGGGAGAATGAGGTATAAGAAATTCAGTATTTAATACTTGGGTGGGTGACTGAACTAAACAACCTGTACAGCCCATCTCAACCAGCATTCAATCTTATTGTCACTTTAATTTTAAAATTATATGATTTTATGAAGAGCATAACTAATCTGTCTCTCTTGAGAAGAAATTTCAAAGGATAACCCCGTTGAAGGATGTCCTGGGTTTTCTTGAGATCTGGATGTGGTAGTTCTCCACATTTAAATTGAGTTGTAGAAAAGTTCACTGCTCTGAAAGTCATCACTAGTTTTGTATAGAATATGATCTGGATATTCCCTATTTCCTTTCTATCACAATAACTAGTCAAATCTATTTAGGTATTTACATTGGCTTGAAGTTGGATGGATTGGTGAGACTTTCTAGTAATATTTTATATGAGAAATTTTTTCCAAACATGATCATTTCAACAAACCAAACAAACATTATGCCACATTCCATTATGGATTTGTCCGCTCTGCTTCCCAAGAAGATACACATTTAGAGTTCTTGTCCTTCCACTAGCAAGGGCAGAAACGGATCTGAGATACAGAGTACAATCATTTAATGATCTGATTGTGACAAAAGATTTCTTATACTTTAAAAGTAAAGTATAAAATGGAAAGTGGTTTTGTTCATAGCAACTATCCAAAGTAAAAAACTGCATGGAACCTGGAAGAAATGCTAACTTAAGTGTGTTTTTCATTCCAGGACTTCTTCTAATTCTAAATATCTCAATTTCAGTAACTTCATTGATGAGTATTAGTGTTATTGAACTTACTGAGGTTTCGTGTGTGTGTGTGTGTGTGTGTGTGTGTGTGTGTGTACCCTAGGGAATTGCTGCCATCTGTCAGTGAAGAATATCTAGCATTCTTGCAATGAACAGCTGTTTATATCCATCCAGACTGCTTAGCAGAGTGTATGAGAAGAGGCAATTTATGAGGCAAAGGCAAGTTCAACTTCTTTTGCATTATATGTATGTTAACGGCTCAGATTTAGGTGGGCTCATGTGTGGAGCCAAAGAGCTTGGCAAATTGATATAGCAGGGACCTTCTGTTGAACATTAATCATTTCTTTTCTTAAACTTTATACTTGTCTCCTAGTACAGCTAAGTAAATAACAATGCGTTTCTATGCCTTTTGCATTTTGCAGCAGAGACCCAATATCAGTCCACATTCCCACCAACTACCCTTTGGTTATATGTTAGCAACTTCCAAATTCTGACTTTAGGCATGGCCTTCAATTCATTTCTGGAGAGGTAAACATCTCTCAAGAGATATCATTTAGCTCTCTTGGTTTTCGTACAAGTACCTTAAACTCACAAGGCAAATGTGAACTTGTTCCCTACTTTCTAATCCCAATGCTACTACCTTCATTCAAGACTTCAGCATGTTTCACCCAGAATATGGCAATGAGCCAAGACAGCAATGAGCCCACAGGCGCCTTTGTGCAAACCAGGGCAAGATCCTTTTCTTCAACTGACAGTGCCCCACTCCCCAAAAATGGCTCTGTGAGTGGATCATGGCCTGGATCATGGAGGTTATTGCAGCCCCACTCTCCCCTCTTGTTGGATACTTGAGCTCAGAGCAGAACCTACAAGTGGCAGCCCTGCCAGTGAGACTCTTACAGGCCTCATCTCTTTTAATTGACTTTCTTATCTTGCATACAAACCACCTACAGGCTGCCCTTCACAATAAAACGTAAATCTAACCACAGCCTACTTCCTTCTTACAATGTTCCTGGCTCTCCAGACATTCTGACTCAAGTGGAACTGCCCTGCATGGGAGATAAGGACTTTGAGCTTCTGATCTTTGTACCAACCTGCACTCCTTCAAATAATATCAAGATTTGTTTTCATTATCTCTAGGGATGGGAAATGTCTGAACTTTGGCCAGAATTCCTAGTAGAACAAAATTGTGGAGAACCAAGGGAAAGGAGTGGAAATGAAGGAATAAAAGAGCTATTTTCAAAAAGAAGAAATGTCCCAAAGGGATTTGCCGCCATCCTGAAGCAGTATTGCTTCAGAAATTCCTTCAGGGGCTCATTTCTTAAGGGGAGCAGTTGATTTTCATCCTCTGAGTTTTCTTTCCACATCCAGGAAGCAATTGCTGAACAGAAGTCCAGATAGTGAAGCAGAGGGCAGAACTTTGGGGTCCAGTAGAACTGGGTGTGAACTGAGGCTTCTCCTCTGACTACCTGTGTGATGTTAGGCAAGTCGCTACCCCTCTGAGCCTCAGTCTCCTTACCGCCAAAACGGGTAAGGTAATAGGATTATTGTGGAAGATAAATGAAAATGAGATGATGTGTTTAAAGACTCTAGTACAATTGCTGGCACGTAGCAGAATCAGTAAATGTCTACTTTTACATTAGTCGTGTGTGTATTCAGTCACTCAGTCATGTCTGACTCTTTGCAACCTTATGGACTGTAGCCCACCAGGCTCCTCTGTCCATGGAATTTTCCAGGCAAGAATACTGGAGTGAGTTGCCATTTCCTCCTCCAGAGGATCTCCCCGACCCAGGGATTGAACCTGTGTCTCCTGCATTGGCAGGCGGATTCGTTACCACTGAGCAAAAGACAGAAAACCCACTTGACTCTAGTTAACCACCCGCTCACCAAAGCAGGAAGAAAAAAAAAGGCAAGGTTTCACTGGCTCATATTACTAAGCCAAGGACCCTCCACCTCTCAGCTTTGCTTCCCTCTGCGTCTCTCTTGTTCTATCCTTAACAGGACAGAGGCTGTCTGAAGTTTCACTGTCAGAGACGACAAGCTTCTGTAAGCTCGGGAGGACATTGACTGATGCTTGTAGGAACACACGCCCCTTCCCGTTACCTGTCCCCAAGGGTACTGAGAGTCCCACCTGGACCAGCTGCCCATCCCTCTGGCCAAAGAAAAGGGTCTGTTAACAGGAGAGTAAAGTGCTGGTTGGACAAAAGCAATGGGCAGTTACTTCTGTTTTCTTTCCCCTTTGCTGGAAGGTAAAAATCAGGACCCACTGAAGCAATAGCTGCGTGATCTTAGTAAGGCAAGACCCTTGTTTTCTTGCCCTCTGTATACCCGCTGCTTGATCAGTCTCTGCTTCACCTACCCCCTCCTCACCTGAATGACCTTCTCACAGCGCCTAATCAGTAAAATGACTCCATACTTGCTCCAGGCCCCAGCTAATGGTTGTTCTAATCTTTAGATCGAAATGTCTCCACTGTGATAGCCTATCAGAGGGGCCTGTGAGGGGTGTGCTTCTTTGCTGGTTTCCTTGGTAACCAATGAGCCAACCTGATGTCAATTCCCCATATAACTGGTCACTTCCCTCCCCCTACCCAAGCAAAGGCTGCTGCTGTGGCATCCTGGCCGCTGGCCGCTGTCTGCAGTGGGGGTGCCGCCCCAGGACCAGGCTTCAGACGTGTGAGTGCCCCCATCCATGACCATGGATGTTTCTGTAGCTGACTCGGGGCCCTTTCCTCAATCTTGAGGCTGGGCAAGTACAGGGCTTGCAGGACTCTGGGGTGCAACCCCACAGGCAACTTGGTGCTGAGAGTGTGTTTGACCTGCTGGAGCAGCGGTCCCCACCTTTTTGACACCAGGGACCAGTTTTGTGGAAAACTGTTTTTCCTTGGACTGGTGGCGGGGACTGCAGGGGGCAGCGGGAGGGTACCGGAAGTCTGTTCAGGCAGTAATGGGAGCATTGGAGAGCAGCAGATGAAGCTTTCCTTGCTTGCTCTTGGCTTACCTCTTGTGCGGCCCGGTTCCTAATGGGACAGACTGATAATGATCTTTTGCCCAGAGGTCAGGGACCCTTGTGCTAAAGAACGGCCACTTCTGGGTAAAGCTTACCCAACTGTGAGGAGCNGCTTTCCTTGCTTGCTCTTGGCTTACCTCTTGTGCGGCCCGGTTCCTAATGGGACAGACTGATAATGATCTTTTGCCCAGAGGTCAGGGACCCTTGTGCTAAAGAACGGCCACTTCTGGGTAAAGCTTACCCAACTGTGAGGAGCCAAGTAAAGATGCTCATCAAGGCATGAAACGGTTGACAGTGTCCTTTGATCTGGTCCCTGAAACTAGGTCCAAGATAGAACCATATGGAACCCTGGCAGATAGGTGAGGCACAGCCGTGGTGAATGAAGGTGAGAGCTACAGGTTACACTGGCTAGGACTCAGAAGTCAGGGCTTCTTCTTTTTCAAGGAGGATTAAACTAAGAGGCATTCATGGTGGGGTTAGAAGAGGAGGAGAGAGAGTGTCTGCCATGGGAGGACCATTGCACAAGCTTGGAAGGACAGTGCTAGGGTATGCCTTTGTAAAGCAGATGAGCAAGTTCAGCAAGTTCATGTTGTCCCACACCCGGATGTTTAGAGTGGGATGGGTGTGGAGGCTGCCTAGGTTTAAGGCTGGGAATGTAAGAGGGGTGGAGAGGCATGGACATGAGGTGGGAGCAGACAGCTCCACCCTTGGGGTCAACAAAACCTTGGTCTGTGTGGTCCTCCAAATCTCTGCACACCTTGTCACCCAGCCCCTCACCGGGGAGGTATCTCCCCACTAAAGGAAGTCTTTTGTGATCCACCCTTTATCCTGGAAGGAAATTCCCCTAATCACTCATCTAGTGCTTTAACTTCAGTTCCCGTTATAGCTTTGACCTTGGAATGTTTGGTTTGCCTAATTCAAATCTTATAAGGATATTTGTCAACTGAATAGAGGGTTAAAATAGCATAGACTCAACTTGGCGTAGGAGATGCATCTGCAGAGTATTTTCTTGTTTGGGTGGATAATGACTTGCATTTTGTTCAGAAAGAACTGACTGTTTAACAAATGAGTTGCTGAAGGCGCCTCAGTTAACTCTCATAACCACAAGTGCTTATTAGTGCACTTGGACCAACTTGAGCATTTTACCCAAACTCTCTACAGTCTAAACCAAAGACAAGCTCTTGGTTCTTTTTATTAGTCTCTCATTTTCTTTTTATTGTATTTTTAAAATTCCAGATATATACATATTGTTTTATTAAGAAAATGATGTAAGATACATAACGAAACATGTAAATTATCCTGCACTCCCACACCTTCTATTACCTTTCCCCAAGGTAAGTAAACTTAACAAATTCTGTTTATACAATCGCATACCAATGAATATACATATATATGGGATTATGGAATATGTAATTATGTTAACAATAGGATCATACTATATATATTATTCTGGAGTTTTCTTTTTTCTCTTCAAGGTATGTCAAGTAAAGATTCTATGCCTAACTCAGTCTTTTAATAATTACTGATATTTCTTTCTGTGGTTGAATGGGACATGACAGTCCTTTTAAGGAAGAGAGACTATATACCCACAGAGGGACAAACTGTTTCCAACTTTTTGCTACATAAAACAATGCTACATTAACTATCCTTGTACATATATCCTTATATCATATTTCTTTCATTAAATAGAATAGTTTTGCAAAACTATTGTTGATTCTTAAGTTTTTTAAATTAATAATGTCAAGATATTTTATAAAATTTTGTTGTAATTCATGTTCTTTCCAGTTATATTTGAGAGAACTGCTTTCCTGTACCCTGGACACCTCTGGCCTTTTTCTCCCTTTAAAATGTGAAACATCTTGATAAAAAAAATGGTATCACATGTGTGTTTGATTTGCTTTTTCCTTTGTTACTTGTAAGATTGGACTTTTTTTCCCACATGTTTGTTGACCATTTATTTTTCTTCTCCAATTGTAAGTTTATTGCTTTTGTTTTCAATTGAGTGGTCTGCCTTTTAAAAAATTATTATTATTGGTATTTTGGAAGGTTCTGTGTGTCAGGGATTAATAGTTGTTTTGTCATAAGTGCTACAGATAATTTTTCCAGTCCATTATTTGTCTTTTATTTTGTGATGTGTTAAAACACCACTTTTAATTTTTTTTTAATTTTATAAAGGAAAATAGTCTTCTTTCTTTCATGGTCTTTGAATTGTTGGGTCTTCTTAAAAATCTCTCCCACGTATAGGGCTATAGAAGTAGTATCCTTGATTTTCTTCAAATAGTTTACTTTTTAACTTATTTACATCTTTAATCTAGAAAGAATTTAAGTTTAGCATTTTTTTCTTCAGATGTGTACCATTTACGTTGACATCATTGATAAATCAAAATACTCATTTCCTAATAAGTTTGAAACACCAGCTTTGTTATATAATAGGCTTCCTGAACTCTTTATTCTGGCTCATGAATCTATAGCTGATGTTTCAGTAAGTCAGTTCTGTCTCTCAGTCATGTCCGACTCTTTGCGACCCCATGAATTGCAGCANGGCAGCCCATCAGGCTCCCCCATCCCTGGGATTCTCTAGGCAAGAATACTGGAGTGGGTTGCCATTTCCTTCTCCAATGCATGAAAGTGAAAAATGAAAATGAAGTTGCTCAGTCGTGTCTGACTCCTAGCAACCCCATGGACTGCAGCCGACCAGGCTCCTCCCTACATGGGATTTTCCAGGCAAGAGTACTGGAGTGGGTTGCCATTGCCTTCTCCATCATGGCAAACTAAATTCCTCTTAAACCTGGTATTTATTTATAATATTCTAAGCACTGTGCTAGGATCTTATATTAACTATCTCGTTTAATCCTCTATAAGTTATGAACTAGATATTATTATCCCCATTTTCTGGAGAAGGAAATGGCAATCCACTCCAGCACTCTTATATAAGCAGATCACTTAAAAAAATCATTTAATGGATCACAAAATGAATAACAAAAACTCTAAAAGAGCAAAATGATACTGTGTTTTACGGTGTATCATCGAAAATCATGTCAAAATAAGGACAAATCAATGAAGTCTCTGATCTCTGGTGTTGTAAAGAGTTCATAGGATGTTCTGAAACCTTGTAGGTGAGGATTTTAATCATCTGTTTTATCCACATTTTTAAAACCCCCTTTATCTACTTCGAATCTTAAAAATCTAAAGAAATATCTGTGGTTTTAGGATGATTCCCAAGAAACAGCATAGTCAAAGAATGAAGAGAGGTATCTAGTTTGGAACAAGGTCTGTTGGTCAGGAATGTCATTTATAAGAACAACTTAAGATGCTGCTGTCTGTTTTCAGATGTTGTATGTATGTGTGTATGTATGATGCTATTGTATGTATCCGTTGGGATGGGACTGGGGGAGGTTAAACCCAATGACACAAGAGGTGAGTAACTTGTTTCTTTTTCCCTCTTAAGGACTCACACCCATGGCAGACTCAGTCAGGTAGCAGAGTGGCCTTTCTCAGCAGCTAAAAAAATAAATGACTCTACTCTTATTTTCCCAGCTTCCCTGGTAGCTCAGTCGTTTAAAAAAAAAAAAATCCACCTGCAATGCAGAAGACTATGATTTGATCTCTGGGTCAGGAAGATCCCCTGGAGAAGGAAATGGCCACCCACTCCAGTATTCCATGGATAGAGGAACCTAGTGGGCTACAAGTCCATGGGGTCACAAAGAATCAGATGTGACTGTGTGACTAAACAACAACATGATTTCCCCAGCTATCCCGCTGCCTAACTACTTGCAGAATTAAGGTCCTACTGTATAACACAGGGACCTATATTCAATATCTTGTAATAAACCATAATAGAAAAGAATATTAAAATGTATAGGTATTACTCAAGCACTGTATAGCAGAAATTAATACAGCATTGTACTGGGTTGGTCAAAAGGTTTATTCAGGCCCACCCCAGACCTACTAAATTAGAATCTGCATGTTAAAAAGTCTCCAAGGTGATTTGTATTAAAGTTAGGCTCTGGGTTAACATCTTGTGACTCAAAAGTCCTTAGTTTTGAGGGGTGAGGAGGTAGAGTTGTATACCATGCCTCTCTTAATAAAAGCTCTCTTGATCTTCCTATCAATCTCATGCAGAACTAAACATGTTCTCCATTTGGCTCTAATAACTAGTAATGATAACCTCAACTGAATGCTCCTCATTCACTGACAAGTCTTTCCAATGCATGAGGGCATGTGTACCCTTTAACTGAATCCAATGTTTACCAAGAGTCAGCTGTGTTTGCTCTCAAACCTGTTGGTACCAGTTGTACTAGTTCATATAATTACACAATTTAAAGAAACTGATGAAATAGTGGAAAAATATAGTTATTTCTAAGATGAATGCTTTGGAAAGACTCAGTGAAAGGAAATGTGCTCTCTGAAAATATGCTCTCAAATTTGGGTGAAACAGCTATAAAAAATTGAGAGAGGATGATAAAAATGCACAAGGAATCCACATTCAGATTGTTTCACATATGTCTAAGTTTTTATTCCACATTAATGAAACTGAAACTAGAAATGGCAAATTATATGTATGGTCTTTGCAACAAAGAGAATGGGAAGCTCCTATAGACCCATGCTCAAAAAATATCTAAAAGGTCCTGGTTCTATATGAAAAAAATATAAATGCATGCATAATTTTAAATTCAAAATCACATAAAATTGCTATTTTATTTTATAATAGAACATTTATTTTAAAATTTTCCTCTTTAACCAAATTTTAACTAACCAACTGCCTATCCTAATTCTATTGGCTAAGATAAATTAAAACATACAGTTGAAGGCTCCTGTATAGCTTTATCTTTTTAAATTTTATTGAAGTATAGTTGATTTACAATAATGTGTTAATTTCTGCTGTAAAAAGTGATTCAGTTATACATATATATATTCATTCTTTTTCATATTCTTTTCATTATGTTTATCACAGGATATTGATTATAGTTCCCTGTGCTATGGTAGGACCCTGTTGTTTTTCCATCCTGTGTATAATAGTTTGCATCTGCTAATCCTAAATTCCCACTTCTTTCTTGCAACCCAACCCTAGCAATCACAAGTTTGTCCCTCTATATCTGTGGGTCTGTTTCTGTTTCAATGCAGATATGTTCATTTGCATTGTATTTCAGATTCCACATGTAAGTGATGTCATATCATATTTGTCTTTCTCTGACTTGGTATGATAATCTCTGTGTCCACCTATACTGCTGCAAATGACATTATTTTATTCTTTTTTATGGCTGAGTAATTTATTTTGGGGGCTCCAAAATCACTGCAGATGGTGACTGCAGCCATGAAATTAAAAGAGGCTTACTCCTTGGAAGGAAAGTTATGACCAACCTAGATAGCATACTCAAAAGTAGAGACATTACTTTGCCAACAAATGTCCGTCTAATCAAGGATATGGGTTTTCCAGTGGTCATATATGGATGTGAGAGT
>SJYV01016461.1:394858-422161 GCA_006410875.1 Neotragus pygmaeus | reverse complement strand
TGTAGCCTGTTATGTCAAGGATGCTGGCCATTCACTGAAAGCTCAAGATGCCCCAGTCAGATTGCATTGACCTCCAGTATCTGCTGTTTTCTAGGGTTACTATGTTTGAGGAAATGGCAACCCACTCCAGTATTCTTGCCTGGAAAGTTCCATGGAAAGAGGAGCCTTCATGGGGTCACAAAGAGTTGGACATGACAGAGCACAGCAACAACAACATACATGTTATTGTCAGGAATCTCAAGTAGAAAATTCTGTTTTAAAAATCCCCTATTGACCCTTAACTGACCTGGATTAATACAGTTTTTCTAGACTTAAACTCTGGGAACTACCTAGGAAAACATCTTTTTTCCTGGCACAGGAAGTAGATGCTTTAGTACAATCCTGGCTTTGACTTTTAAATCAGCCTGCTTTTTCTTTTGTTTAAGAGAATCAATATGCTGTTTATTTTATAAGCTTGCCAGTATAAACTCAAAGACAATTGATGAGAATTTAAAATTTTTACCAGCCTTGAAAAGGGAAATATTTGGCCAGTTAGTACAGAGTATTTGTGTAAAAGTTTCCTACCTAATTTTTTTCAAGTCCTCCTGCCTCTTAAACCAGAGAGAATTACTGAGGTTTCCTGCTTATGCAATAATATTTCTGAAACAGTTGGATGGGATTTGGATTATTTAAGTTTGCAAGATTCTTCTATTAGTCTCTGTTTTTCTTAGGTAGGGTATTTGTCCTGCAGTTGACATTTGACAATGTCTGGAAACGTGTGATTGTCACACCTAGCAGAGAGAGTTTAGCTACTGGCATCTAGTGAGTGGAGGCCAGTGATGTGGCTAAACATCCAACAATTCACAGAACAACCCCCACAGCAAAGAATGATCCGCAAAGTCAGGGAAGTCAAGTGAGAAACTCTGCTCTAAAGTTACTACTTTTCACCCGTTATGAATTTAGATCTCCTACCCCTGCCCCTGGGGTATTTGGCCTGCTTTGAGCCTGTCTATAAATAGCTCTTATATAATATAAAATGATAACATAGAAATACAACTCTTGTCCCACCAGATTTAGCCCAAATACTCTCTGCCTCTTGGGTAGGGCCTGAAGATAATTTCTGACTTGTATTTAAAGCATTTTGATGCCCTGCACATACAGTGCAAATAACAATGGAAGTTTGACAGTTAAAGGGGAGATTGAGCAGGAGCCAAAAAGAGTATCCCTCACCATGACCTGGAGGAATAGAGATTAAGGAGGCTTGGCCTCTTTATCCTGGATTGCATATGTAGTATTATGTATTTTTGATTGATTAAGCATAATTTTCATTTTGTAAGCATAACAGTTTCATAGATTTTTTTGATCACTCTTTATAATACCTCTCTTAACTGAGATATAAACTTGCATGAAATGAAAGTTAACTAAGGTTATCTCTCCAAGCATCATGTGTCTTCCTGTAACTTGTACTTGGTTGGCTGGAAATAAAACAGGGATTTGGGGAATAATGTGTATCTGTAGGTGTGTACGGATGTGTGTATATGACAGCGAGAGATTGGGTAGTTCTTTATGCCTGATATTTATATCTAGGGTCCACCTAAAGGTTTATCTGCTCACCACCACAGCCTGCCCCCCCACCCCAGGAAATTACTTTTATCTATCACTCTTGTTCTGACAGGTACCTACCTGTATTACGTGGTTTTTCTAATCCACCTCAATTGTTAGGTATCCAGCCCAAGTGGGAACAACCAGAATTCTTTCAGAGTTTTCAAACTCAAGATCAAGAGGGAGTAAGTCTTGAATAAAACTGAAAGATCTACCCTGGAGCCGCTACCACCCATGTTTCCTGCCACAAGGAGGATGCTAATTGGTAGCAGGAAAGGAGAATGAAGCCAGGAGAAGAGGATGGAGAAGCTGAGTGGCCCCCACATCCCTAGCAACCCTTTCTCTCTTCCCAGCTTGTCCTCCACTTCTTCGTTTGCTTTTTTAGAACACTCACCATATCTTTCTGAAGTTTGAGTGAAAGACACCAGTTTGAGTGAAGTTTCTGTGACCTGGGGCCAAGAGAGTCACAACAATATAGTGTCCTTACCTGAAAATGAATTTGTCAAGCTCCCCACACACAGACGTCTCCAAATGAAAATGAAACCACAGACCCCGGAGTGTTATCTGTTTGCAGGAGGGGGTTTCTGGTAATTAGATTAGAATTGCAACAAATGGCACACACAGACTGTTGGCTCTGCATGTGTGCTCTAAGATTGGTGTTTACCCTATTATATTCCAATTTAAGAATGTCATCAAGTTTATCACTGAGCAAATGGAAACTAGCAAGAGCAAATATGGATAGGGAGAGGTGTGTACCTTGATATATAGATATTGTAGACTTCAAAAGAAATCACTTTTGTTGGGTTAATAGCAGAGGGGACACAACCATATTCCCCACTTAAACTTGGTGGTGGTTGGGTATTTTTAGCAAATGAGTTGTCAGCAGAAAGGCTTCATTAGACCCATCAGGATATCTGCCCATGAAGAACAAATCCCAAACTGTCCTGACAGTTTCCTTGATCCAAAATGATGAAGCACCTCTGACAAGAGCCATATTGTGCTCCCCATGTGAGGAGCAGGAGGAACAAAAGAGACAGTTTGATCTTCATTTGGTCAGGTTAATATTGACACAGCTTAGAGAAATCAGACGTGTGTGCAGTGTACACGTGCAGTAACAGCTCTGGGGGCTTGACTGGTGGTGTCCATAAATCAGAAAGGGGTACCCAGAGAGGAAGGAAGGTTTCCTGCTTTCTTGAAATATTGTTCAAATGAGATGATTTATTTTTACCAAGGAAAATAAATAAAGCTGTGTTTAAGCTCATGGTTTAAAACAGGCTAATGGTTTTTTTTTTTAATCTTTACATAATTATGGAAATAATTTACTATTATTTGGTAGGCAGTGTGTTTCCCAGGTTCTGACATTTTAAGAGTAAAGGATGCCTCATGAGTGGATTTCTTTGGAGAAGGAAATGGCAAACACTCCAGTATTCTTGCCTGGAAAATCCATGGACAGAGGAGCCTGGTGGGCTATAGTCCCTGGGGTCACAGGGTCAGGCATAACNAGTTGGGTTAAAGCTCATCATTCAGAAAATGAAGATCATGGCATCTCATCCCATCACTTCATGGCAAATAAATGAGGAAACAGTGGCAGACTTTATTTTGTGTGTGTGTGCTCCAAAATCACTGCAGATGGTGATTGCAGCCATGAAATTGAAAGATGCTTACTCCTTGGAAGGAAAGTTGTGACCATCCTAGACAGCATATTAAAAAGCAGACATTATTTGCCAGCAAATCTCCATCTGGTCAAGGCTGTTTTTCCAGTAGTCTTGTATGGATGTGAGAGTTGGACTATAAATAAAGCTGAGCGCCAAAGAATTGATGCTTTTGAACTGTGATGCTGAAGAAGATTCTTGAGAGTCCCTTGGACTGCAAGGAGATCCAACCAGTCCATACTAAAGGAGATCAGTCCTGAGTTTTCACTGGAAGGACTGATGCTGAAGCTGCACCTGCAATACTTTGGCCACCTGATGCGAAGAGCTGACTTATTTGAAAAGACCCTGATGCTGGCAAAGATTGAAGGTGGGAGGTGAAGGGGACGACAGAGGATGAAAAGGGGACGACAGAGGATGAGACAGTTGGATGGCATCACCAATTAAAGGAACATGAGTTTGGGTAAACTCAAAGAGTTGGTGTTGGACAGGGATGCCTGGTGTGCTGCAATCCATGGGGTCACAAAGAATCAGTCACAACTGAGTGACTGAACTGAACTGACCGACTGAAGTGCAGCCACAGTCTAGCTCTTTTTTTACTGAGCACTTGAATCCATACTGCATTGAAAAGTTTTGATGATTATGGGTATGTCCTTAAAGAAAGTGTAAATTACGCTGAGCTGGTAAATAAGGTGATGACATGTTCATCTTTAATTTGTTGTGAACCTTCCCACATCCAAGTATTCTATTATTAACTAGTTGTGAGAGACTGCCTAGGACCATCCTTTTATGAAGTACAGCATATAAGCATCTTTTTCTAGGGCAACTCTGTTGGACTAACATTGGTTCTCTCATGATGGAGATGGTGAGCATGAGGCAGGATGCCAACTTGCTTAGTTTCAGGTTGATCTTGGGTTTTAACATCTTGTTCTTATTCTTTGAAGCATATTGTATACTTCCCTGATGGGATGGATGGTTCTGAAAAAGAAGGGATATGTAAACTTGCTACTATACCTCAACACCATCAGTAGTCACTGTGAACCCTTAAAAAGAGTGTGGCGATTTGTTTGTTCCTTAAAGGAGGAATCAGAACTACAATGTGCAACTTTGTGGGGACCACATAGGTTCATTAACTGACCTACAGCTAAACTGTGCTATGTTTGTGCGTCTGTTCATTGCTTCCAGCGTTTCAAGACATCCAGAGACTACTACCAACACTTTGCTGTTCGTTAACCTCGGCATGTGAAACCTAACAGTTGCTGAACTTTGTAAATGCGTGAATTTTTAAATTTAGGTAGATGGAGTTTTTGTCTGTTTACTGCTCTGCTCAGCTTTATTTGATAAACTTGCATTTTGAGGGTTGTATTGGCAGTTTTAACTTTAAAAAAAATCAAGGTTGTGGCTTGCTTGTGTATAGTGACAAGGGAGACTTGTTAATAATAATGAACAGAAGTAAATGGAGTAGCAAAACTTTTATGAAATTAAAAGTGGCATTAGTATTATCTTTGAAGAATTTTCTCACTTGGGAAAAACAAAGTTTAGAACCTGGGCTCTGCAGTCAGATGTACCTGGGATCGAGTCCCGTTTTCACATGTGTGAGCTGTGCGAGACATCAGTTACTTGTTTGCAGCCTCTGCTTTCTCAGTGCAAAACAGAAATGCTACCCACATCATCTGGGCACTTTAAATGAGATGATGCAAAGCACTTAAAATGGTCTGATTAAATTGTTTTAGGCAATATACCTTTGGTTTAATGAAAATTATATTCATATGCACATTTATATGTTCATTTATATATTGCAGTTAATTTTCACAAAATCTTTTTACAAAAGGGCTCTTTTTTAATGATAACATGTGCTGTTTGGCTTTATTTTCAAAATATGATGCACAATATAGTTTAAATAGAGCCAGTGAAGTTTTTACTACTAAAATGAATTGGCTAGCTTATGGGAATAAGAACAATAGAGTTGTTTTTTTAAATGACATGTGGTAAAAACATGGTGAATATCTTTGCCTACCAATTAAAGTGTGTACGAAAAACAGAATAAATAAAATCTCTTTAATTTATGCATTTTGTGCTCTCATAAATCATTTTCCTGTCAAAATTATCAGACTTTATTATTGCTGAATATTTTAAACATCATAATGAAATATTGGTAACATAAATCATGAAGCTTTCAGTAAGAACGTTTGTGTACATACCTCAGCATTTTTCATATATCTTGATTAAAAAAAAAATAGTCCTCAATCTAAAAGTAAATCCACACAGAGTATAAATGTCAAACCATACTCTTAAATTTCAGTAACTCAGCAATCCATGCTAACCATTGTCCTTACAAGGTAGTTATGGATTGTCATAC
Source organism: Neotragus pygmaeus (assembly GCA_006410875.1). Taxonomy (NCBI): domain Eukaryota; kingdom Metazoa; phylum Chordata; class Mammalia; order Artiodactyla; family Bovidae; genus Neotragus; species Neotragus pygmaeus. The sequence continues at coordinate 416,572 of SJYV01016461.1, read as the reverse complement.
TATGTTTCTATGAGTCACTCTTCTCAAAGATGAAGCTGTGTGATTTTAGTCTTGGTGATGATTTCTGTATAAGCTTCCTATCTACAGATTTTATTTACTCACTTTTCCTATTTCCTGCAAGAAGAAAAAAATTCAGACATGATAAATCTATAACTTGTTCTTGGCATTAGAAAATAATTTATTTTTATTTTATTTAATAAAGGCATTACTTAATAAATTTCATCTGTGATTTGCAAGAGAAACAACTGTTTTGGATGAAGTGTGTAGTCTAGAGTATTAGATCTAAATGGAAGGTACTAGCATGAGGAGTGGAGAAAGCAATGGCACCCCACTCCAGCACTCCTGCCTGGAAACTCCCATGGACGGAGGAGCCTGGAGGCTGCAGTCCATGGGGTTGCGAAGAGTCAGACACAGCTGAGCAACTTCACTTTCACTTTTCACTTTCCTGCACTGGAGAAGGAAATGGCAACCCACTCCAGTATGCTTGCCTGGAGAATCCCAGGGATGGGAGCCTGGTGGGCCGCCGTTTATGGGGTCGCACAGAGTCGGACACGACTGATGTGACTTAGCAGCAACAGCAGCATGAGGAGTAAACTCCACTGAAGGTGATACCAACCAGGGCTCTTGCCCTTCCTTAAGCTATAGAAATTGGTAAGAGGCAAGAAATTCAGGCAAGGTTTTATTGGGGCCCCTGCTGCAGCAGTGGGGGACAAAAACAAGTAGCAGTTTCCCTTGTTTACTGCCCTGACTGGGGTGTGACAAGCTGGTTCCTTACAGGAGTGAATGAGGGATGTGTCCAGGGATCCGGCCAAAGGGGTGGCTTAGGTGGTGAGTGCAGGGGGCATGCACAGTACCTGATTTTGCTCCCAAACCTTGTTTTTCTCCCTGCTCTTCAGAAGTGGCAGTTGAATTTTGTGGTCTTTTTGTGTTGTCTTGTCCATAATTTGCCCCAACTGCCCATACATTTATTTATTTTTAGTCCCTTATCATTTATTTGTATTTTGTTGCTTAAGGAGACATTTGTCCAGGTGCAAGCACTGCAGCAGTTGGTCCAGGGCCCAGCCTGTCACAAAGGTAGGATGGCACTTGGAATGATGCAAAAGACTACCCATGGTGATTTGGCTGAAGAAAAAAAATCACTATACATTTTTTTGTTTTATTTGTGTACTGGGAAACTGAAGCTCATTCATTGATTTTAACCTAGAATTAAGAATAAAGGATCCATTAGTAAGAAACATTGCCTGATCCAGAGTTTTTATGTTATTTTACTTTTTAAATGACTTTGCTTCAGGTGTAACTTCCTCTGTAATCTCACATCTAGGAATTTTACATGTGATTCACTTCAGTGACTTTGTGATTATGATTGCAAAGTTCACAGTATTAGAAAGAATATAAGGCAAGAAATTGTAATGTGAATAATCAGTTGCTGTACCAAGAATTTGTGAAATACTTTCTATGAATCTAATTATTCCCGTGAATCCTAGGAATGACCTTTAGATAGTTAGAATTAGGAAAGAAATTTAATGTTTATTGTCCATTATATGCCAGGCATTGGGCCTGCTTTTTGATACATGTAAGTTCTTAGTAATCTTAACAGTCTTATGAGGTGAGGGCTTACGGATGAGGACTTTAGAGAAATTAAGTAAACTCACTTAACACACTCAGCTAGTGAATGGCAAAGTCAGTTAGCCTCCAAAGACTTTACCAGGAGCTTTGGAGAAAGTACCCTAAGTTAATAGAGAGACACAATCAGATTTTACATTTAGCAATTTGACTAAATTATGTCCACTGTAATATCGAGATTCTTAATACCCATTGTATTTTAATTTTAATATATATTATTTGCAAATATATAGAAGTGACATTCTAATTTTATATGATTGTAGAAATTATTTTCTACTTTACACTATGTCTGATGTTTTCTTGTGTTATTAAGTATTCTTTGATAGTGTGATTTTTAATACCAACATAATATTCTTTTATGTTACTATTCCATAATTTATTGAGCTATTTCTCTATTGTAGGACATTTAGATAGTTTCAAAGTTTTAGTTATTATAGTAATAATCTAGTGAATAGCTTTGTCCAAAAAATTTCATGTACATATATGATTATTTCTTTAGAATATATTTCTAATAATGTATGAGAATGCCCATTCAGCCATATTTACCAATTATAGGAAAAGAGAACATAAAACATTATCAAAAGATTTATTTGATTATTAATGATTTCAGGTATTTCAGTTGTGAATTGTTTTTTATGTTCACCAACTGTGGTGTTTTTTTTTTTTTTTTTCTATTGCTATGTCTACTTTTTTGCATTGGTTTATAAGAACTCAGTTTCAGCGACATTAAACCTGTCTCTTCCATGTTTAAAAAAAAAGAAAAAATGGTAAAAAATTGCATTGAGAAACTCTTGAGTGAGTTTTAAGCTCATGAGTATCATGGTTTTGGCTACATTTTTCAAAGCTCTGTCTTGGTCCTGTGTGAAGAACTGGTCATAGGGAAAGGAGATGAGCCGCTTCAGAGAGGCCAGTTGGGAGGCTGTCACCCAAGTTCAGAGGAGAGATGCTGGTGACTGTGGCCATGACAGTAGCAGAGATGGAAAGAGGTGAGAGAAGTTCTGGACCTGAGATATGTTTTAGAGGGAAAGGTAGTAAGAGTTGCTGATGTGAAGAATGAAGGGGAAAAGAGGATAAAGAATAATTCCTAGATGTTTGACTTGAGGAACTGGACAAATGGTGGTTCCATTTCATGCTAAGGAGGAAACGGGGGTGGAGGTAGGTTGTATTTTATTTGAGACACTTATGAGATATTGATGTGACAATATCACCTAGGTAAATCAGGTTAGCGTTCAGGTGGATGTGATTTGGTTGTCATTGGCAGATAGATGATTGGAAAGCCGTGTGACTGTATGAAATCACTAAGGAGAATGTGTAAACAAGAAAGAGGTTAGGAACATTTAAAAGTTGACTAGGGGAGAAGCGGCAGCAAAGATGACGGGGGATTGGCCAATGAGTTGAGAGAAAGTGTAAGGACAGGGACGTGAAGGAATTAAGTGTTTCAAGAAAGAGGGGAAATCAACCTTATGAAATTATTAGGAGAAGTCAGTTAAAGTAAGAAGAGGAACTAGATTTTTGGATTTGGTGACCTGGAAATGATTGCTACTTTTGAGAAGAGCAGTTTCAGTGGAATGATTGGAGGGGCAGAAGTCTTAAAGGAGGGATTCAGAAGACAATAGAATATGTACATATGAGTGTTGTAAGGAGAGTGGTTTTTCTCTCAAAGAATGTGCACATTTAAGGACTCAGTTGTTTATAAGACATTATTTAGATCACTTATTTCATGTGATGCACTAAAGCTAATAGGAATATAGAATAAAAACTAAATTTTTCAGAGTAATGGGTTAAGAACTAAAATGAGATTTTGTGAGAGAATGGAATTTTCCATTGCATTTGTCCAAGTACTTTCAAGCACAAAAGTAGTACGTCTGTTGGACACTATCGCTATCTTGGTTTTCATATTAGTTAGCCTATAGCCCTGTTATTTCTGTTTGCCTGCCCTTTGATCTATCATCAACCTCNAGAATGGAATTTTCCATTGCATTTGTCCAAGTACTTTCAAGCACAAAAGTAGTACGTCTGTTGGACACTATCGCTATCTTGGTTTTCATATTAGTTAGCCTATAGCCCTGTTATTTCTGTTTGCCTGCCCTTTGATCTATCATCAACCTCTTCTGAGGGCCCTTGACATCTAAACCTTGGCTTTTGGCCAAGAAATAGCAAGATCTTTCTCTCCCTACATTTTCAGGCTTTCTACTAATTTCAAAACCAGGAATTGCTCAAGCAAAATGACTCATGACCTCTAAAAATGTCTAATGATCTAATCTCTGGATCCATGAGTGATAAAAGACTGCGACTGGGACCACTTGCCTTTCTTCCTAACTGATATGTTGAAATAGTCTGGGCTTTCACCAGTCAATTTTCAGGTTTAACGATTAGTAATAGAAAGTGAAAGTGAAGTCGCTCAGTTGTGTCCGACTCTTTGCGACCACATGGGCTGTAGGTTACCAGGCTCCTCTGTCCATGGGATTTTCCAGGCAATAGTCCTGGAGTGGATTGCCATTTCCTTCTCCGNAAAGTGAAAGTGAAGTCGCTCAGTTGTGTCCGACTCTTTGCGACCACATGGGCTGTAGGTTACCAGGCTCCTCTGTCCATGGGATTTTCCAGGCAATAGTCCTGGAGTGGATTGCCATTTCCTTCTCCGGGGGATCTTCCCAACCCAGGGATCGAACTTGGGTCTCCTGCATTGTAGACAGACGCTTTACCGTCTGAGCCACCAGGGAAGTCGATTAGTAATATAACTTCCTAAATTTCATGCAACAATCTGAGGCTGGGGTCATATTTCAAATATGGAGGGTTGGGTGATGGGTGTAAAGGTGGTAAATGAAGGTTGTATTCCTTTATTTTCTAAACCTTTGGCAAATTGGGATATATATATGCATATAATTTTAACTTCAGGTGGGGGAAACATTTTGGAGATATTTGAGCAGGTTAACAGATAGTATTTGTATACTTGTAACTAAAACAGTAATTTATCAGGTAGAAGGCAGATGGGGGGAATAAAATGCCAACCTGTATCTACAGTTGGGTTGTGTTCATGATGAAGTGGTATTTATTCAGGGCCAGCCTAGCTTGTCAGCAACATAAGAGGTGTCGCAGCGCATGACTCCCTGTGTAGCTAGAAGACAATAATAAATTATCTCCTATGCAAACAGCACCAGCATAAAAGCAGAACAGACAAACCGTGCCTCCCAGATTCCTGAAGAATCTTACTCTTTTGCTTATTTGATTCTGTTTTAAACATGAAATTCCTGGCATTATCCTAAAGCCAGTGAGATCGAATCTGGCTTGGGTAATTTTATTAGGGTGGATAGGACATAGTAGTTGACAATCTCTGTTTTGGGGTTACTGTAAAAGATAAGTATTTTGTTTCTCGGATTCACATAAATCTTTGTTTTATCAATACTCTGTGTGATCCTATGGAATTCAGGGCCACCCAGAGGAAAACTGGGGAATTATTAATCAAAGGAGCTTGATTCTAAGAATCACTTGAGGTACATAATGAAATTACAGATTCTTGGACCCAATCCTGGGCTGCTAAAAGAGAACCTCTGACAAAGTGGCCCAAAAGTACACATTCCAAGGTGATGTTAATCATGAGGCCGGAATGAGCAGCAGGGAGCTGAGGGCCTGGGTCAGTAACAGGCCCATGACAGCACTGAGCGAGTGCAAAGGGTTGGTTCACAGGAAAATATATAAATTAAAAATGGCTCCCCAGAGCAGTGCTTTTCAGATTTCCACGTGCATTTGAATTGCCTAGGATTTGTGGGAAACGCAGATTCTGCTTCCGTAGGTCTGGAGTGTGACCTGAGACCCTGCTTTTCTAACAAGATGCCTGATGGTGCCAGTGCTGCTGGATTAGAGTTTAGCAAGATCTTGGGGCCATCATTTTAATATAAAGTCCAGAGAGACTGGAGCTCAGCCAGCATTTTTGAACAGCCCGTATTCCACAAGCAGGGCTTTGAATAATGCAGATTCTCTTGAGTGCTAATCTTGCACTCAGGTACCAGCAAAACCTGCTTTCTCTTGTCTGAGGGACCCAGCTAGAGGTGTCATGGTAATTACTATCATGTGTCAGAATCATTTTAGAAGTGGTGTGTCTTCTTTCAAGGGTTTATAAATACGTTGGGGGGAATGAGTTTATGCACACCATGAAAAAAATATTTTGAAAGGAAAATTCTAAGTCCTTTTATGCCAAAGCCTTTAGTCATTGGAGATAAGATGTACATGGTTGTTGTCCATTGTTGTTTTCCTTTGGGACCTCATCTGTTTTTACAATTCCTAATAGCAAGAAGCTCAGCATTGAGATTCTTGATAGTTAACACCAATAATGATTTGAAATAATTTTATCTATTGAATACACATTGTGTATAAGGTCCAATTTAAAAAAAAAAACTCATTCTAAAAATCTACTTTTGTCAGTGAATTAATTTTTGAAGTACTTATTTAAAGATTATTATTATTATGACACTTGGACAATAAATTAAATGCATGAAAGCTGACTTTGTGCATACTTCCAAAAGCTATTGTAGTTGAGCAATATATATTTCATTACCAGGTCAATACAATAGATCCTTTGTATTCATCAGCAATATATCCTGAGATCTTTGTGAATTCCTGTGTGCACTTCCTTGTAACCAAAAATGAAAAGTAGCCTCATGAGATGCCTCATGAGAGTAGTTGCCACAGGAGTCGACAGCAAGGCTCCTAGAGGCAGGGAAGCCACTGATGGGTTGGGTCCACCCAGTAGCCAGGTTTCTCATATTCTCTCTCAGTGACCTCGTCAACCTTGACATTTAGTTCAGCAGAAATATGGAGTACATGTATTGTTGGGTATTTCAAGTGGCTGGTAAATAGTCTAAGCTACAAATATCGAACAAGTGTTAAAGAGCTACCACATATAAACCTTCATCTGGATATGAACCAAGTCTGCACCCATATGTGCTGCAGTGTTTAGCTCTTCATAATAGTTATTTGAGGTGGAGGTGTGTGGTATTTCCACTTCCTTTGGGCTGTTTTTCTGTACTGCTTTAATGTTTTACCAGTGGCATGCATAATTCTGATGACTTTGTAATCAGGAAAAAATTAACAGAATTCTTTATATCTCTTGAATGCACATTAAGGTGATTTTCATTGAGTAGAGCTATGGATTATCAGGTGATGATTATATGATTGTCATTTACAGGTGTTATTATATATATATATATACACTATGATAAAGGATTATGTAGCACAGGTTGATTTTCTGTGTCTCTCCAATCATTCAACAAACTTTTCTTAAGCAACTAGTATATGCCAGGCGTTATGCTAGGGGGTAACATATGGTCTTCAGTGTATTTTTTTAAGAAAGAGAGATAACCATGCAGACAAAAAGTGAGTCTCGTTGTAGTTAATAAAATTCAACAAGGCCAGGACATTCCTACAGATGATGTGAGCCACAGGTCTGGGTACACTCTGTGATGATGGGTCCCTTTTCTACAGTTATTCATTCCTCTTTAGATATCATATAGAAAGAGCAAGCAGATCTGACATTACATCCCTGACACAAATCTCCTAGACTTCTACATTGGAATAAAAAGCATTTGGTAAACTCAGCTGAGTATATCCTCAGAAATTCTGCTTGGAGTTAATAATCATTAGAAAACAATTACAGAAAAAAACCAATAACTTCCTCCTACTTTTCTAGTGGGTTGTAATAATATTCTACAGACATTCCTATGTCATGTGAACAATAAAAGGAAAAGTACGTTTTACAAAGTACTTTACATCTTTTTAGGGAAAAGATGGTAAGCTATTTGTTCCTCTCTAAAGTTATGACCAACCTAGATAGCATACTCAAAAGCAGAGACATTACTTTGCTGACTAAGGTCCATCTANTCCATCCTAAAGGAAATCAGTCCTGAATATTCATTGGAAGGACTAATGCTGAAGCTGAAATTCCAATACTATGGCCATATGATGCAAAGAACTGACTCATTGGAAAAGGCCTTGATGCTGGGAAAGACTGAAGGCAGAAGGATAAGGGGATAACAGAAGATGAAATGGTTGGATGGCATCAATGATTCAATGTACATGAGTTTGAGCAAGCTACGGGAGTTGGTGAAGGACAGGGAAGTCTGGCATGCTGCAGTCTAAGGGGTTGCAGAGTTAGACATGACTGAGTAACTGAACTGAACTGAATGTTTTTAGCTTAAATGACAAAAGATATGATTTAAAATCTTGAAATGCAAATCAAGGCTACAATGAGCTATCACTTCATTTTATTAAGATATCTACTATCAACAAAAAAAGCTAGATAAATGTTGGTGAGGATGTGGAGAAAAGGAAACTTTTCAACATTATTTGTAAGAATGTAAGTTGGTACAGTCATAGTGGAAAACTGTATGGAGATTCCTCAAAAAGTTAAAAATAGAACTATCGTATGATTCAGCAATCTCACCTCTGGGTATACACATAAAAGAAAGGAAATCAGTACCTCGAAAAGATGTGCACCCCTGGATGCACTGCAGCATTCTTCACAATAGATAAGAGATGGACACAACCCAAGTGTCCATCAACTGATGAATGGATAAGGAAAATATCATACACCAGGCACAAGACTATGCTGCTGCTGCTGCTAAGTCTCTTCAGTCATGTCTGACTCTGTGCGACCCCATAGACTGCAGCCCACCAGGCTCTCCTGTCCCTGGGATTCTCCAGGCAAGAACANAAAATATCATACACCAGGCACAAGACTATGCTGCTGCTGCTGCTAAGTCTCTTCAGTCATGTCTGACTCTGTGCGACCCCATAGACTGCAGCCCACCAGGCTCTCCTGTCCCTGGGATTCTCCAGGCAAGAACACTGGAGTGGGATGTTATTTCCTTCTCCAATGCATGAAAGTAAAAAGGCAAAGTGAAGTCGCTCGGTCGTGTCCGACTCTTAGCGACCCCATGGACTGCAGCCTACCAGCCTCCACCATCCATGGGATTTTCCAGGCTATGCTATTAATCCTTTAAAGAGAAGGCAATCTTGCCATTCGCGATAATGTGGATGAAACTGGAAGACGCTGTGTTAGGTGAAATAAGCCAGACAGAACAAGAAAAATTCTGCATAATCTCAATTATATGTGGAATTTTAAAAAGTCAAATACGTAGAAGCAGAGAGTATAAGAGTAGTAACGGAGGCAGGGAGGTGGGGGAGATGGGGAGATGCTGGCTAAGATAAATAAGTCTTGAGGTCTAATGTGCAGCATAATGATTACAGTCAATATTCTTATGTGCAATATCTTATAATAAACTATAAAATGAAAGAATTTGAAAAAGAATATGTATATATACATATATATAACTGAATCACTTTGCTATACACCTGAAATGAACCGAACATTGTAAATCAACTATACTTCATCATAAAAAAACAGGAANGTGTGCAAAATGTCCTCAGTATTTCCCAGGAAGTCATAGAGCTACAGTGCAGTTTTGGCCTCACATCTCCCTACTTTCCACGGAAGCTCTGTCTATTCTGGGCTCAGTGTCAGCACTTCTGGGGGCAGGAAGAGAAAGCTGGAGCCTGAGTGCTGTTGAGAAAGCTGCCCCTGGAAACTGCTTCCTCTTCCTACTTTATCCTTTACCTTAAAGCAGGTCTCAGCTGCCTATGACAAACAGGAGTCTTCCTTCTGCACCATTTTCCCTAGTCCAGTATTTTCCCCCCAGTTTTGTCTGCAACTAGCATTATGTCTGCCTTTTGCAAAGCTGAATTTTGCTCCTGTTGGATGATGGCATTAAGTTACACTGAGGAAAGGATTTAAATAGTTTATCTCTCTTTACCTATAACTCTTTAGAGCCAGCAAATCTGAGCAACTGGATTTGGGGTTCAACCAAAAGCCAGTTTGGTTGAATTAGAGAATGTGGTGGTAAATTAAGTGGAATTTGGTGTGTTTTGCATTCTACAATTCTCAGTTATATCTTTTTTTTCTAGACAGATGAACACAGATTAATTTTACATTACAAAAAATTAGGAAAGACAAATTGAAAAGGGCAAAGAGAACCTGAGTGCTCACACAAATCCGTTATTCCCCGACAGATCTGCTGTGAACTAGAAGAGTGCCAGAACCCTTGCCTGGAGCTGGAATCCTTTGAGTGTAGCTGTGATGAGATCCTGGTGTACCAGCAGGAGAACCCTTCAGTGACTTGTGATCAGGTGGTTCTCCTTGTCAAGGAAGTCATCAACAGGAGGTGTCCAGAGATGGCCTCCAATAGCCGGACATCCTCCACAGAAGCGGTGGCAGGCAGTGCCCCGCTTTCTCAGGGATCTTCAGGGATTATGGAGTTGTATGGTTCTGATGTAGAGCCACAGCCCAGCTCCGTGAATTTCATGGAAAACCCTCCTGATCTTGGCGATTCTAACCAGGCCCAGGTGGATGTCAACGCGGACCTGGTGAGCCCAGACAGTGGGCTGGCCACCATCAGGAGCAGCCGCTCATCCAAGGAGAGCTCCGTGTTTCTCAGTGATGACAGCCCTGTGGGAGAAGGGGCGGGGCCTCACCACAGCCTCCTCCCAGGGTTTGACTCCTACAGTCCCATCCCCGAAGGAGCAGTAGCGGAGGAGCATGCCCGCTCTGGAGAACACGGTCAATCATTCGACCTTTTCAGCTTTGACCCAGCACCCAGGCAGTCCCAACCATCCTCCCATTCTGCAGACTACTCCCCAACAGATGACTTCTTTCCCAACAGCGATTCCTCGGAAGGACAGCTCACTATGGGGTCTAAAGAACTTGACAGGAGGGGGATGGACATGCCTAATTATTCATCCAGTTCTCTCTTGTCGGGGGCTGGCAAAGAGAGCCTCGTGGAATTTGATGAGCAGTTTGTCCAGAGACAAGAAAGTCCCGGGGATTATTCTGAAAGAAATTTGAGCCTGACGGGTTTTATGCAAGATGAATCTCCTCCTCCAGAAAGTCTAAAAACTGTTGGAAAGAGGATCCCACCAACACCTATGAACAGCTTTGTGGAAAGCTCACCATCCACTGAAGAACCAGCTCTGCTCTATTCAGAAGACATGACCCCCAAGACAGTCAGCACAGGTCACCCAGGGCCACCTCTAACCCGGGCGCGATGCAGCAGCTGGTGGGATGGTTTGGAAATCGACTCTAAAAATATCACGGATGCATGGAGTTCCAGCAAGCAGGAATCTGTCTTCCAGAGCCCCGAGTCCTGGAAAGATCATAAGCCAAGCCCAGCTGATAGGAGAGCCTCAGACTCTATATTTCAACCCAAGAATCTCGACTTCCCAAAGTCAAGTCCTTGGGAGTCAGAATTTGGTCAGCCTGGGCTGGGCAACAAGAATATTCAAGACTCAGATGAGAAAAACTTTCAGTTTCAGGACATGCCCCCTGAGAAATCACATTTGCTGAATGTTTCTCCTCATGGAACAAACCACCTGATAGAAGACTTTGCTGCCCTGTGGCGTTCTGACCGCTCTCCCACCGCCATGCCTGAGCCATGGGGAAACCCCACAGATGATGAGGAGCCAGCTGCTGCAGCGTCATTCCCAGCCTGGAGTGCATTTGGTGAAGAAGGTGATACCAAAGCTTTGAAAAATACTTGGAATCTGCACCCAACGAGCAGCGAGACACCTTCTGTGAGAGACCCAAATGAGTGGGCCATGGCCAAAAGCGGGATTGCTTTTCCTTCAGAAGACCTCGTGGACAGTTCACCCAGTGAGGCAAATAATGAAGCAGTTCCAGAAATCTGGGGCAAGAAGAACCATGATCCCAGGGATGATATTCTCATATCTGGAAATCCCACATCTGATCTGGATCATCCATGGAATAGTTCTAAGCCAGCAAAGGACCATCAGAACAGCGTGGTGGACCCAACAATTAGGGGCAGGGTGTACAAAAATGTAGATTCTTGGAACCTTTTTGAGGAGAGTAACCAGGAAGGAGGTTCAGATGTCCCAGCACCTTGGGAGGACTCCTTCTTATCCTATAAATGTTCTGACTACAGTGCATCCAATGTGGGGGAAGACTCAGTGCCCTCCCCCTTAGATACCAACTACTCCACCTCTGACTCTTACACTTCACCAACATTGGCCAGAGAGGAAAAAGAAACCAGAGACAAGCCACTCACCAAAGAGGAGGGTTTTGAGTCACAAGGTGCTAACTGTACTGCAGGGGGCGTTGACGTGCCTCCTCAGTCCCCGCAGCAGCCACCAAGAAATCGAATTAGTTCAGATCCTGGGAACCTGGAAATGTGGGCTTCATCTCAGGCGGATGGTGGCTCAGAAATAAATGCCACTCACAGCCCAGATAAAGATCTACTCCAGGTAGAGCCCACAGACGATCAGAATGTCTCCCTGGAGGATGACGTGGGGGAAAGCAGCCAGTCCAGTTATGACGACCCCAGCATGATGCAGCTGTACAATGAGACGAACCGACAGCTCACACTTCTGCACAGCAGTGCTGACGCCCGGCAGGCAGCCCCTGACAGCCTCGACACGTGGAACAGAGTGATTCTGGAGGACACTCAGTCTACTGCCACCATCTCGGATATGGACAATGACTTGGACTGGGATGACTGCAGTGCGGGTGTGGCCATCACTGGTGAAGGTCAGGCACAGGGGTACATGGTGGAAGGTAGCGAACCAGAAACCCGATTTTCAGTGAGACAGGTAGAACCCTGGGGCGTGGAGTATCAGGAGGCAAATCAGGCAGACTGGGAACTCCCTGCCTCTTCTGAGCACAGCCTGGATGTGGCTCCTGGTGAATACCACGTGCTGAATGAGAAAAGTGGGCAGCTGATCGCGAATAGTATTTGGGATTCTGTCATGAGCGATAATACCATTTCATCATTAATGTTACCTAGCCCATCGTATGTTACAGAACAGAGCAGATCACCTCCGGAAACAACCAGCTCATTAGAAAAAATTCAGGATAGTCACACTGCAGATGTGCTGGAAGCCTCTGGAGCCAGCGAGTCTGAAACAATTGATCCTGACAAGCAGGACACATGCAGAGGAACCCTGCCAAGTGATACGGCATATCTGGTGACCAGACTTGAGAATCCAGAGCATTTTACATGCTCAGATCCCTGGAAGAGTCCTAGCTATGAAGAAAAGGAAAATGAGAAGGAATTCCATGGAGCTGCTGATAGGGAGCATTCCAGTGATGAGCTAATGAATGGAGCCTCAGAAGCTTCTGGAAAAGAGCAAGGTAGCCAGGAATGCCCATCCCCAGCTGCATCTGATCATCAAGAAATCTCCAATGAACCAGGCAAAATCAGAAATTTTTCAGTGACTTCCAGTCCTCAGACCAAGGAACCCCAGGAAGTATTAGAGCAGGAGAAGGGGTCTTACACTCCAGACCCCTGTGATGTGCAAACAGAGGTGTCCGAAGATCACTTGCCAGCAAGAGAGACCTGTGAAGAACACCTCATAAGCCCCAGAAGAAATTCAAGTGAAACTACTGAAATTCCAGGTAGGGTGAATTCCACAAAAAGTGTGTCTCTACCTAAAGTGGATGTGGAGAAATCTGAAGAATGTGACATTCTGGAGCCAGAGAAAATTAACCAAGAGCCACCTGATGAATGTCCCCAAGGCCTTGACTCTTGGGATGGCCCTAAAGACAGGGATGTGCTGGTCAGTGGTGCAAGTTCTGAGATAACTATGGATCTTGAAGTTAAGAATATTGAAAACAGCCCTCCAAGAGCCAATTTATCAGGAAATGATGACAGAGATAGTATTTCCAGTGAGTATACACTTTCAAGTGCATCCAGTCCTGACATAAATGATTCTTCGGCTGCACTGCCTTCCTGGGACCAAGGACCCAATACTGGGCATCAAAAGGAAAATAAAAATGATTGGAGTACACAGAATCACCAAGAATCTGAACTAATGACTACTGATGGTCATGTAGAAGTAGTTAATGAAATGCAGGGTTTGGAGAAAAACAGAATGGACAGGTTTGAAAGGAGCTTCGATCACAAGGTTCCTAAATTTTTAGAGTTTTGGGGTGACTCAATAGATGGTGATTCCTTTTCTTCTTTATCCAGCCCAGAGACAGGTAGATATTCTGAATATTCAGATGCGTATCAGGAAAGAAAACTAGTGGTCAGCCGTCAGGAGAAAAATGAACGTCATCTTCCTGAAACTGTACAGCCAGAGGATACCAGCTTCATTTCAACAAGCTCAGGTTCTGATGATGATGGTGAAGGCTATGAAGAGTCAGTGGAGAAAGAGATCCATTCAGATACTTGTCAAATGGCTCCAAGTGAACTCAGAGCTTGGGATTCATTGAATGAATCTAATAAGTCCTTGGCCACAGCAGATCCTGAATCTGAGCAATGTTCTGTTTATAGAGGCAGTCCAGAGCAAGCAGAGAATGAGAATAAGTCAAACCCATCCTGTGATGATCAACAAAGCAGCCCTGATCACTGGAATTTCTCACCAGTAAGGGAGACTGAATTACAGGTGACAGAAGTCGATAAGGAAACAAGGTCTTCTCCAGAAATAGGGAGGACGGGAGATGTCATATGGCAGATATCTCCCAAAGCTGAACCAAATAATGAAAATTACTCTAAATTGGAAATGGCTGACTTCTCAACTGAGAGCACGGAGTGGTGGAAGGCCTCCCTACAGGAAGGGCGATCAATCGAGAGTGCATTTGAAGGGGAATTATCTAACTCAAGTGCTGTGCTAGAAATGAATTCCTCAGTGAGCGAAAACATGGGTCCTTGGGGAATGCCCATTCAGGGTGATACTGAATCCCTGGCACTACATAGTACCAATCCTTTCATTGATGACCATCAGTCACCCTTTCTAGATAATAATGGGGAGAATGCCCACGAGCAACTTTGGAACATTCAACCATGGCAGCCAGACCAAGAAGCTGATCAGCTTAACCAACTTGTAACATTGGACCAGATTAAAGACACAGATTCCAGAGAACAAACCTTCATGTCTTCTGCCAGTGACGAACTCCCCTCTGAAGTACCTACGCAAGAACAGTGTCAGAATTCAGTGCTGTCTGCCTGGGACCAGCCAGACTCGTCATGTACTTACGCAGATGAAAATAGGTGCATTGTGTCTGGTGTAGCAACAACTGAGTGTCAAGAAACAAATTGGTGGGAAGAAGGAAAATCACACCCAAGTGAAATGACAAATTCAAACATCACCTCTGAAGATTTCCCTGCTGTCAGTTCTTCCACTCGGATGATGACCAAGTCAGGCTCTGAATGGAGTGACTCTACCCCTACTGAGGGCCCCCAGGGCACGTTTGTTCCAGATATTTTACACGGCAACTTCCAAGAGGGTGGGCACCTGGTCTCAGCTTCGCCCGACTTGTGGATGGGTGTGAAGCAGCCCTTCAGTGTGAAGACAGATGGTGAGAATCCTGATATACTGACTCACTGTGACCACGACAGCAATTCCCCGGCTTCCAACAGCCCTGATGTTTGTCATGATTATGAAGTAAAGGCAGAGATTGAGCAGCACATCGATGCTGGGCTGGGGCCTGAAGGGGGAGCCAGTGAGCTATATCTCACTGAGCCAGAGACAGATGAAGCATCCAGACAGGAGCCGGGGCAGGAATTCGTCCCTTATACTTCAGAACTGGCCTCTGAAAATGCCATTCCACTGCCTCCAGTCAGCGGGCAGACAAACACAAATGACTCATCTCAGCCTTCCTCTCACGAGTGTTTTCCTGAACCTTCTGAAATTAATGGTGAAAACAATGCAGGCTTAAAAGCATCAGAACAAGGAGCCAACCCAGATATGGCACCAATTTTGGAACCTGTTGACAGAACAATCTCAATGGTTGAAAATGTGGAAACTGGTATCTGTGTAACTTATGAAGAGCCAACTGTGGACGACAGTAGGTCTTCAATATCAGAAGACTTTCTTCCTCAGAGGCAGACAGATGCAGGGGACTTGTTGGACCATGAGCAGCCCTTTGCTACTGAGAATCCTGCCATGGTTCCTGATGCTTTGCTAGCCTCGGACACTTGTCTGGATGTCAGTGAAGCTGCCTTCGACCACAGTTTCAGCGATGCCTCGGGTTTCAACACGTCCACAGGAACAATAGATGACATGAGTAAGTTGACGTTATCAGAAGGCATTCCTGAAACGCCATTTGATGGGGAGATAGGGAAGCAAGATATCTGTTCATCTGAAGCCTCATGGGGTGACTTTGAGTATGATGTCATGGGCCAAAATATTGATGAAGACTTAATGAAAGAGCCTGAACACTTTGTCTATGGTGGTGACCCTCCCTTGGAAGAAGATGCCCTGAAGCATGAGTTGGCACCTTACACACCTCCCTTTGATTTGTCCTATCTCACAGAACCTACTCCTGGCATCAAAACCACAGAGGAAGCTGGGACTCCAGAGAATGAGTCTCTGGGGAGCGAAGCAGCAGAGATACTGCTTTCTGCCCTTCCTGATGAAAGAAACCAGGAAAACCATGCTGAGACCCCAGACAGACAGCCCGAAGGCCAGCCAGTTGTGCTGCATATTCACGAAGACCCTGAGTCAGGTCCATCGCCTGCCGGAATGGACGCCAACCCTGAGTTGTCTCCATCGCACGTTGACTGGGAAGTAGAAACAGATCATTCAGATTCACCAGCAGGTGGAGACATAGGACCACCAAGTGGTAAGAAGCCTTTCATTCCTCCACCCTCGAGAAATTGTTGCTTCATTCAATTAATGCATTTGTAAAATGCACTCTTCCTACCAATGTTGGTACAGAGGAACTAACTACGTTTGCAGTGCATGCTCAACCAAGTCTTGACTTACTGCAGTAATACCTACTGCTTATATAATAACTGTCCTTGAGAGTGCATGCAAATTAAACAGCTCTACAAAATATTTTTTAAACTCTCTTTAGATAGATAGATCATTTGCAAAGATCACAAGTCACATAATGTGTTAATGAAGCCTTGTTCTCTCCTTCTCACCTTCATTTTTCACTTCTAGGTGCCAGTGAGGGAATATTAGAGTTGGAAGAAGACAAAATAATTCCTACCGAAGAGCCTGAGCAGGTAAAATCAGAACATGGGGAGGAAAGGAACACTGAGAAGAAAGAAGATCGTCATACATTACACATGGGTTACATACTTGTAAACCATGAAGAAAATTCACTGCTAGAGCCAGAGGCCTGTGAAGGTAGAGAAATCACATCAGAATTAGAAGAGCTTCACGTAGATTCCGAGGAAAAAGGACTGCCAGAAACTCAGTTAGCCAGCTCCCCAGACACAGGTCAACCAGCTTCCTTATATGAAAGAAATCATCTGTCTACAGAGAGAATGTCTTCCAACGATGATAAGAGATCAGCCTTTGAAAGCCCTGGGCAAGACCAGAGTTGGATGGTCTTGGGCCATAGTGAGGTTAGTGATCCATCATCGGAGACCATGGACTCAGGACCTGGATGGTCTGGTGAGGCTGTGGAGCCAGCCTCTGATCACAGCTTGGGCCAGAGCCCCCAGATACAGATTCTGGAAGAAATGAAGCCTCTGGAATCTTTAGCACTAGGGGAAGCCTCTGATCTGGGCAGCCAATCGCGGAGGAGCAAGAGCCGAGGCAGAGCCGGCCCCGATGCAGTTATGTTGCAGCCTGTCACCCATGAAAATGAATGGGAAATGCTTTCACCACAAAACATAATCCCTGAAATGGAAATGGAGGAGGAGACAGAGTTTCTTGAGCCCAGAACAAGGAAACCAAGACCAAACGGGTAAGCAAAAACTACATTTATTTTTTTCCTGGAAACTGTTTTGTTAGAGTCTGGGGAACCAGTGAGGGATTATGGAGTATGAAGAATATCTAGATTATAGGAGCTTTGCTTACATGTATTGCAAAGCATAACATCAGTGAAAGCAGCTGCTAGATAACCATAATGATCATGAGGATTTGTGTACATTTTCAGCCAAAAAAGGCCCTTTAGTTTCCATCCAGAGTCTTACACTTACCTTTCTGACTTCATCTAACTTACCTAACTTCGTTCATCTACTCAATACCTGTTTTACTTTTAAATAGTTAATTGGTACTGGAGGAGAACAGATACACATTTATTCATAGTGCAAAGCAGTTTGCACACATTATCTTACTTAATTCTTACAACAACCCTCAAGTAGGTTTTAGTTTTTATACATACTGGTGGATAGGGAGTTGGGGCTCGGAAAGTTTCTATAACTTGCCAAGAATTAAGTAACCAGAGTGGGCCCTCTGAGATTCAAAGTTTTCCACCTCCAAAACCTGTGTTTTCCAGCAGACACACTGCCTGTCATACAGAAAAGGTGATTCTGTTTTTATGTGAGTATCTAACTTACTAATAGGGAATGAGGAGACTCCATAGCAGGCTTAAAATCTTAATATGAAACATGTATTCCTTAATTGACTGAAAATTAGCAAATAACCATCAAACCAGTAATTCATTCATTCATTTGCTGTTTGGATTTTTAGAATCTGCTCTGGCCAAGTTTCTGGGTAGCCAGTGGACATTGTTCTTGTTCTCAAGTTTCCAGGCCCTGCTAAAACTGTTTAGGGTGGTTTATTTCTCTTCACTTGCTCTGATAAAGCGCCCCTGCTTCCAGGGACAAAAGGACATGTTGTGAAAAGTATCTTAAGGTACATGTTTCCTCCTTAAAGTAGTGGAGAAAATTACCTTTTTCTTACTCATTTTTTTTTTTAAGTTTTGTTTTTAGCTTATATTGGAGTACAGTTGACTTACAGTGTTATGTTAGTTTCAGTTGTACAGCAAAATAATCCACTTATATATACACATAAATCCATTCTTTTCCAGATGCTTTTCCCATATAGGTCATTACAGAGTATTGAGTAGAGTTTCTTGTGCTATACAGTAGACCTTGTTGATTAGCTATTTTTATATACAGTAGCATGTACATGCGGAGAAGGCAATGGCACCCCGCTCCAGTACTCTTCCCTNCCATATAGGTCATTACAGAGTATTGAGTAGAGTTTCTTGTGCTATACAGTAGACCTTGTTGATTAGCTATTTTTATATACAGTAGCATGTACATGCAGAGAAGGCAATGGCACCCCGCTCCAGTACTCTTCCTTGGAAAATCCCATGGACGGAGGAGCCTGGTAGGCTGCAGTCCATGGGGTGGGTCACTGAGAGTCAGATATGACTGAGCAACTTCACTTTCACTTTTCACTTTCATGCATTGGAGAAGGAAATGGCAACCCACTCCAGTGTTCTTGCCTGGAGAATCCCAGGGACAGAGGAGCCTGGTGGGCTGCCGTCCATGGGGTCGCAGAGAGTCGGACATGAGTGAAGTGACTTAGCAGCAGCAGCATGCCCTCTGCGTGTCAAGGCAGCTGGATTTCAGCCTGACTCTACCACTGCCACTTATGTGTTTTAATTAACCCTAGATTTAAGTTTCCTCATCCGTAAATTGGTGGGTTGGGCTGGAGGATCTCGTGTCTTCCTTCAACACTGAATCCTGCAACTTTAATTTGTATATAAATAGAAAGTGTCCAGGGAACTTTGACATTCACATTTCTCCGTGAAAGGAACAGAGAAATCAGAAAGAACAGTGGAGGAATGTTAAAGGTTAGCAAAGTGCTATCAAGAGTTAAAAGCTGTGCCCTGTTCAAGTGCAGCTTCATAAATCCAGACATTTTCAGTTGGCCTAATCTTTCTTTCTTCCTGTCAAGCTGTTTCCTTCCAGAGAGACCTAAGATCCGTTATCAGAAAGAGTAGCAGATGGATCCCAGCGGCCCTGCTGGCATTGTTATAGATTGAGCTCAGAACACAGGCAGCGTTGAGTTGGCTGAGCTATTGTTTGGCTTCTTGTCTGCAGTTTGCACATGCCGCTGAAATCCAGCAGATGATAGTGTTCAATGGTGCCACTTTCCCCTTTTAATGAGATTTCTTTGCTCGTCTCTTTCTGCTCAGCCCCTGCAGGAATGAAAATTTTCTCATAACTGGGGAAGGAGACAGATTTTCCCACTGGCATTTGTTTCCCCTTTTACCTAAATAATTTACTCTGAAGTATTTGAAAGCTTTTCTCTGTGCTAGATTTTGGAAGGATGTAGAATTATCTAAAACAGTGGTTTTCTAAATGGGGCCCTAAAACCAGCAGGCCTCAGCATCATCTAGTACTTGCTAGGAAGATATATTCTTGCTCTACCCCATACCTCCTCAATCAGGAACTTCACTCATCTGTTACAATACCTCCTCCAGGGCATTCTGATGCACAGTAGTTTGAGAACTGCTTAGTCCCATCCCTCTAGGAGTTATTTGATAAAAGAGTTCAACATAAATGTAAAGGTAAATAATAGTGTGATATTTAAATCAAGATAGTTGATGGCCAATGCCTGTTTAAATATAAATAACTACCAGTTATGGATATTGGCCCTGGATCAGGTTCTAAGCATTATATGTGCAGAGTCACATGTTACCATGGCAACTGCATGAGGTAAGGATTACACAAGGGAGGAAACTGATGTTTAGGAAGTTTGAATGGCTTCTCTGGTTTATAGTTAAAAAGTGAAGAAGCAAGGATTTCAAAGAGCCTTTTTATGTCTGGAGTATGTGTTAATGCTAGTAAATTAAGAGGCATTTGTGTGGACACTTTTGAATTGGAGGATAATTTTTTTTTACAGTGTTGTGATACAACGTGAATCAGCTATATGTGTACATATCCCCTCCCGCTTGAGCCTCCCTCGCAGCCCCCTCAACCCATCCCATCTGTCTAGGTCATCACAGAGCACAGGGCTGAGCTCCCTGTGCTTGCAGCTTTTCCCACTACTAGCTGTTTTACACAGGGTAGTGTACGCATGTCAGCACTCCCCTCTCCGTGGGCCCCACCCTCTCCTTCCCCCACTGGGTCCACAAGTCTTTTCTCTATGGCTGCATCTTCCGGTTCATCAGTACCATTTTTTAGACTTCATGTATATATGTGTTAATTGTGTAGAATGCTTTTATGGAGGAGGAACAAGGTGGCTTACTGTAGCTTTGAAAGTCACTGGCTTTTTATGTAGTGTTAAGAAAAGCCTGTGTGCCGCAGATTACTCTGCAGATGCTCTCTGTGGCCACACAGGAACGATCAGGCACATGCCTCACTCTCAGGGGAACTGGCGTGCAGTCCTGGGTGTGTCTACAGCTGGAAGATGACCGGGCTGTTGGCACACGCCTCTGGGAAGATGAATCCTAGGAACTAGAACACAGTGGTGAAGATATCAAGGGAGACTTTTACTTCCCAGCACTCACAATAAGTTTTGTTAACAAGAGACACTAGGTGGGGTATGATGAGAAAACATATCTTTCCAATGCTTTATCCAGCTACATCAGGAGGCAGGGTGCCCAGGACCCATGATACTTTAAAAGGCCCATGAGATGTTTTTAATTTTCTTTTCAAATCAAAAGAAAAAGTGATTATATTCCTATGTGACTTATATTCTGGGGTGGATTATATTTCTTTATACCAATGCAGATGTGAAACAAAGTTTTAGGGTTTCGTTTTGTTTTAGTAAGAGAAGGGGCCCATGGAAGTCAAATGCAGAAGACCTACAGAAGTCATGTTGCGGTCCTGAGAGGTGCAGTTTGAGACAGGCATTAAAGGAAGGTCATAGTCTGGAAGGGTGAAGAAGTGGGTGAGAGGCTACTGAGTTAACTGGGGAAGAGTAGCATAAAGGAAATCTGGAGACTGGAAGATGATCACAGAAGCAATGAGAAGATGGCCATATTTTTCACACCAAAAACCTGGAGACATCTGATGCATCATCTAGTCATAGGCCAAAGCCAAGACTATCTAGAAAAAAATATATTAAAACGTGATCTTCAAAAATAAAAGTAGGCTAATTGTATACGTAAGATGACATACCAACTGCAAACTGACTTCGTGCCCTCACATCACCCGCCACACCCTCTCTAAGCTCCCACACTGTTTGGAGAGCAGTGAACCATATTTTCAGAATCTGAGGGAGCATTAGAAAGATACGTTTTCTCATCATACCCCACCTACTGTCTCTTGTTAACAAAACTTATTGTGAGTGCTGGGAAGTAAAAGTCTCCCTTGATATCTTCACCACTGTGTTCTAGTTCCTAGGATTCATCTTCCCAGAGGCGTGTGCCAACAGCCCGGTCATCTTCCA
>SJYV01016461.1:335409-393763 GCA_006410875.1 Neotragus pygmaeus | reverse complement strand
TGTCTCTTGTTAACAAAACTTATTGTGAGTGCTGGGAAGTAAAAGTCTCCCTTGATATCTTCACCACTGTGTTCTAGTTCCTAGGATTCATCTTCCCAGAGGCGTGTGCCAACAGCCCGGTCATCTTCCAGCTGTAGACACACCCAGGACTGCACGCCAGTTCCCCTGAGAGTGAGGCATGTGCCTGATCGTTCCTGTGTGGCCACAGAGAGCATCTGCAGAGTAATCTGCGGCACACAGGCTTTTCTTAACACTACATAAAAAGCCAGTGACTTTCAAAGCTACAGTAGGCCACCTAAATTTAGATAAGAACACAAGTAACAGACAAATAGTCTTACAGGAGTATATGTTTATTTTAAGGAAGGTGTGGTCAAGAATGTCATGTGAATAAAGGGTAAATGGTATTAGTGTTCTCCAAAGAAACAGAACCTATAGGAGCAATATATATGTATGAGAGAGGGAGGAGGCATGGAGGGAGGGGAAATTGTTTTAAGGAATTGAAATTGGTTCATACTGTTTTAGAGGCTGACAAGTCTGAATTCTGTAGGTCAGGTTAACAGGCTAGAAAACTCAGGCAAGAGTTGTTATAGTCTTGAGTCAGAATTCTGCAGGGCAGCAGGTTGGAAACTTAGGCAGAGTTTCCTTATGGTAGACCTGAAGAGAGTTCCTCTCTTTTCAGGAAACTTCAGACTTCTCTCTTAAGGCCTTCAGCTGATTAGATGAGGCCCACCCCTATTCCAGAGGTTAATCTCCCTTACTCAAAGCCTGCTGACTTTAGTGTAGATCATATCTTTAAAATATCTTCACAGCAACATCTGGACTGGGTGTTTGACCAAACAGCTGGGCACCGGAGCCTGTCCAACTTGCCACCTAGCATTATCAGATGTTATATTCAGGAATCTGAACTATATACTAAGAGCATGGAACTAAGAGAGATGGAACGTTTGTAAANTATCTTCACAGCAACATCTGGACTGGGTGTTTGACCAAACAGCTGGGCACCGGAGCCTGTCCAACTTGCCACCTAGCATTATCAGATGTTATATTCAGGAATCTGAACTATATACTAAGAGCATGGAACTAAGAGAGATGGAACGTTTGTAAATTCACCATCAGAATTATGCAAAAATGGGATGATTGCTATACAACTTTGTCGGCTTTCTATAGGTGTGGGGCAAGGATATAGCTGTGTGGGATGATAAAAGGAAATAATTTTCAAGAAGACTAGGAAAGCTGGTAATACTCGCTGAGTCTTTTGTAGATTAATGCAGCAGAGGGCAGTGGGTGAGAAAGAGGGGAGAGGGATGGAAAAGAGGGGGAGCTGTTGTCACATGTCCTTTTGAAACAGAGTGTTTAGAAGGAACCTAATCCTTATATTTATGGAGCTGTATCTCAGTTTGGGGTATAGTTGGTTTACAGTGTTAATGTTAGTTTCAGGTGTATAGCAAAGTGAATCAATTATACATGTATCCATGCTTTAGATTCTTTTCCTCATATATAACAGAGTATTGAGTAGAGATCCGTCTGTTATATAGTAGGTTCTTATTATCTATTTATATTAATATATAGTAGTATGTTTGTCAATCCCTTTGTCTCCTAGTCCTGCGAGGTGAGTTATTTGATACTCCCTAAAATAAGAAAAGGACTTCCCTGATAGCTCAGTTGGTAAAGAATCCGCCTGCAATGCAGGAGACCCCGTTTGATTCCTGGATCAGGAAGATCCAATGGAGAAGGGATAGGCCACCCACTTGAGTATTCTTTGGCTTCTCTTGTGGCTGAGCTGATAATCTGTCTGCAATGTGGGAGACCTGGTTTGATCCCTGGGTTGGGAAGATCCCCTGGTGAAGGGAAAGGCAACCCACTTCAGTATTCTGGCCTGGAGAATTCCATGGACTCTACAGTCCATGGGGTCACATAGAGTCAGACACGACTGAGTGACTTTCACTTTTTAAAATAAGAAAGACTTTTTAAATACAATATATTTCATATTCCCCATGACCTGCTTCTTACAGTGATCTCTGTGCTTTCTTTTTTCTTTTTAAACTAGTGATTTGGGGTCCTTTCTTCCCTAACAAGACTATGGGAAAAAATTTTGCCTTTCTCCTTTTAAGTGACACCATTAGAAGATCTTTTTACATTTTTTCATGAGACTTTCTGAAATCAACTTTTTCTGTCTATGACTTCAGGTTGAGAAGTTAGTACATTGGGTCTTACACCCATGTAAATGTTGGAAATGAAAAAAGGGAAAAGGAATAATCCGTCCACTCTTTCTCTCAAGGCTGCTTAATGATCTTTTGGGCTTTCAGAAGAATCAGGCTCTTTGAGCGCATACTGCCTCCTTTCTAGGTCTTGCTGTTTGAATGGGCTCTATCCCAGTTCTAAACATTTGCCCTTTCTCCAAGGTAAACTGATACTCTGTAAACTACAGTGTTCCCTTCTTTATTCACTGTTTTCTGGTTTTGCCCTGAACCAATCCTGGAAGACCAAACTTGGCACTGACTCTGTTCATTTATTTTTGTAATTATATTTTATCATTTGGTGTATTATATTTGGGGACCTGATGGTGATAATTGTGTCATTTAATGTCCTTTAAATGGGAACTTCCAGCCTTAGTCTCTCTCTCTCTCTCTTTTTTTTTTTTTTGGTTATTTTGGTGTCTCCCCTACCTCCATTCCACTCCTGCCCAGCCACCTCTGCACTTCTGGCCAGCCCTTCCCAGAGTAGACTTCCAATAAGTGCTGGCAGATAGACAAATATATTTTCTTTAGTCCATCCAATTTCCATTTGCAATAGACATGGCACGTTTTATTATCCCAATTTCATAGACAAAAAAACTGATTCAATAAGTGAGCTGTTTAATGTCATCCGGAAATGAGAAAATGGTAACATTTAGGCTTGAACTTAAGTCTTCTCCCTTCTAGCTCAGTGCTTGTCAAATGAGACAGAGAGCAACTTTTTTTGAATTTCTATAGATTGATGTATTTATTCCTATTCTCCTGTTGTCCCATGGAAACGTTCAAGTTCAAGAGCCAAAGTTCCCAAAGGGAGATTTTGAGGATAACTGAGTCAGAACTCACCCCTGACTTTTCACACTGTCATGTGGCCAGTCACTGAGCTTTTCACACCTGAGCACTTATTTCCTGCCTCAGCAAATCCATCATGGCCACTCCCGTGTCAGTGGGCTGCTTCTCATCTGTGAGGTGTGGCACCAACTCCAGCGGCTGGAGGCCAGAGGGAGGCGAGCGAATCAGACCCCTTGGTGTAAATATGTATATCTGTACAGATATATATTTTTTTAATATTCTATTTATTTGGCTGCACTGGATCTTAGGTGTGGAACATAGGATCTTTAATTGCAGCATGCAAATAACTTTTAGTAGCCGGCATATAGGGTCTAATTCCCTGACCAGGGATCGAACTTGGGCCCCCTGCATTAGGGGTGAGGAATCTTAGCCACTGGACCACCAGGTAAGTCCCAGATGTGGTATTTTGTGGTGAGGAATTTTATAGTGAGAGAAAACCACGAGCACTAAGATGAGGTGACACAGCCCAGCTGTCTCGTGGGGGAAACCCCCACAGCGGAGCCCTTTTGTGCTGTGTTGGCTTCTAACTTGAGGAAAAATCCAAGGATCCAAGGTACTTCTCTGGCTGAAATGGGCAAATGTCAAACTTGAGGTCAGAAAAAAAGACCTCCATGATAATTGATGGCTTTGAGGAAGACAAGAAGTCATGTCTTTTGAAAGCAAGATGTACTAGTGTATCAGGGACTCAGCAGGGAAGAGATGACACATTCAAATAAAGATAATTGAAGAAATATTTAATAAAGGGAGTATTTACAAAGACAGTGGCAACTTTTGAGGAACTCACAAGGAATCATGGGGTAACCCATGAATAGAAACAGAACAGCTGTTGTTATTCCTAGGCCTCAGGAGTGAGGGGAAGCAGTGAGTCACAGACCCAGAATGAGAACTTTGGGTAGAAAGGGCCATCCTACAAGAAGCAGGGCATGGTCATCCTGAGGCATTCTGGAAGGAAGGAAGCCTCCTTCCTTCCTCCTCTGATCTCCCTCCAGCAGCCCTCATGGGTCAAAACCAAGTGGAATTTAGAAAGTGAAGGGAGGGAGCCTCCCAGGGAGAAAAGCAAGGTGGAACACATTGGAAAGTGGACCTGAAGAAGCAAAGAGAAGCTAGGCAGCACAACTGGCTTAATTGGAGAGTGATGGAAACTTAGGTTCTAAAAAGTGTGCTGAGTTATATAAACATACAGGATCAGTTTGGTATGCCTCCAGTGCTTTGGAGGATTTGTTTTCAAGATACTTATGAGAGTTCCTTTAAGACAAAGGCTGTCAAAAAGTCACTCTAGGATTAGGTCACCCTTTGTAGAAATCCAGGCTATACCAATGGAGGAAATTAGAATACCTTCCCTTCATTTTAACTGTTGGCTAAAGGATGTGGCTTTTTAAAATTGTTGACGTAAGAGAATTTGGTTCTAGGTAATGGCTGGGAGTGGGTTTTTTTTTTTTTAATTTTTAAATTTATTTTATTGAAATATAGTTGATTTACTGGGTTGATTTACGGTGTTAAACTGTATAGCAGAGTGATTCAGTTATACATGTATATACATTCTTTTTTATATTTTGTATGAAGGTTTATCACAGGATATTGAATACAGTTCCCTGTGTTACAGTAGGACCTTGTTGTTTGTCCATTCTGTATATAAGAGTTTGCATCTGCTAATCCCAAACTCCCAATCCATCCCTCCTACACCTCTCTCCCCCTTGGCAATGACCGGTCTGTTCTCTATATTCATGGGTCTGTTTCTATTTCATAGATAGGTTCGTTTGTGTCAAATTTAAACTGTACATATACATGATAACATATCATATTTGTCTTTCTCTTTCTGATTTCACTTAATACTATAGTCTCTAGGTCCATCTGCGTTGCTGTAAATGGCATTATTTCATTGTTTTTTTCATGGCTGAGTAGTACTCCATTATATATACATATCACATCTTTATCCATCCGTCGATGGACATTTAGATTGTTTCCGTGTCTTGGCTACTGTGAATAGTACTGCTATTAACATAGAGGTGCATGTATCTTTACAAGTTATAGTTTTGTCCAGATGTATGCCCAGGAATGGGATTGCTGGATCATATGGCAACCCTATTTTTTTTTTTTTTTGAGGAACCTTTGCACTGTNGTGTATGGAAAGAGTAACATGGAAACTTACATTATTATATGTAAAACAGATAGCCAATGGGAATTTGCTGTATGGCTAAGGAAACTCAAACAGGTGCTCTGTATCAATCTAGAGGGGTGGAGGGGTAGGATGGGGTAGGAGATTGGAGGGAGGTTCAAGACGGAGGGGATATTTGTATACTTATGACTGACTCATGTTGAAGTTTGACAGAAAATAACAAAATTCTGTAAAGTAATTACCCTTCAATAAAAAAATTAATTAAAAAGAAAGAAATATGCCTGGTCAAACCCACATTAGTGTCCAAAAGTCAACCTACTCTGCCAGTGTTTGGCATGACCTCACTAGGGGCAAACCACCACAGAAAATGCACACTTACCAAAATGACTAAGGACTGAGGACTGGGAGGCTGCAGGCTTGAGGTCCCAAGAAGTGGTTGTGGGAGAACTTGTACTATTTTGCTGTGAACTTGAGGTGGTGGTAAACTGGCCCAAACTCGGAGCTTTCAACTGGTCCAAAATCTGGGAGCTAGTGATGTTCGCCATTTTTGAAGGGGCAAGCTCTCCAAATCCTGAACCAAGGACTGATGACTTTAAAGGGAAAGAAAAACAAAAATCCTCAGCAATACAGAATTTCTACATGCCATTGTACTTTCACAAGGATTTTAAAAATTATAGCCTATAACATTCTGAATTAGTAAGACTCATCTGAATAAATACTACACAAAAATATTACCAAGTAACAACATCTGACTAAATAAACCTAACAATCCTTCCTGATTTTGATACAAGAGCTTCGAGAGAAGAGGAAGTTTCCCTAGATTTTAAGAAATTTATTTTTATTCAAAAAGTGGTATCATTTAAGCTTAGAAACACATTACTTTTTTTTTAAGTAGAGAGAAATATCATTAATAAATGACAAAGACAAGGTTGAAAAACAAAATACACTATTTTCTTAAGTGTGGAATGGTAATCATCTTTAACTTTGCAAAGTTTTTACTAGGGTTAGTCACAGAGAGATCAGCCATTAAAACATCCTGCAAGGTTAAAGGCACATCACAGTAGTTAACAGTTTGTATTCCAGAATCAGACACTGAATTACAAGGATATATGTGTGTACTGAGCAGATGCCCTGGACACTGCTGTGTTTATTTCAAGGTATTCTGATGACTGCTGCTGCTGCTGCTGCTGCTGCTNATGTCATGCATATGGTCCTTTATGTGTTCCAAACTGTACCCTGGATTAAGCCCAGCCAGCTGAGAACTATGTACCTTACCGTATTTCAGAGGATCACACACAGTTTCTTTATCCTGTTTTTTTTTTTTTAAATTGGAATATAATTGCTTTACAATGCTATGATAATGTCTGCTGTACAACAAAGTGAATCAGCTATATGTATACATACATCCCCTCTCTCAGACCTCCCTCTCACCTACCTGCCCCCGCCCCCACCCCATCCACCTAGGTCATCATGGAGCACTGAGCTGAGCCCCCTGTGCTTTATAGCAAGTTCCCACTAGCTATCTGTCTTACACTTAGTAGTGTATTTATGTCAAACCTAACCTTCCAGTCGTCCCACCCTCCACCTACTCCCTGTACCTATATGTGCGTTCATTCGTTCTCTGTGTCTGTATCTCTATTCCTGCTCTGGAACTAGGTTCATCTGCACCATTTTTTATAGATTCCACATGCGTGCATTAATACGTCTCCCAGTTACGGCTTACATCTCTGATCACCACGATCACTCCCTCCATCAGCCCTCAGTCCTTCACATCACACTCTTCCAGTTTGGTGACTTTGTGCCAGCTCTGCTCTCAATCTAGAACTCTCCTAACATGGCTGGCTTATTCTTGTCATTTGTGGTTCTCCAGAGAAACCTCCTCAGAGAAGGCAATGGCACCCCACTCCAGTACTCTTGCCTGGAAAATCCCATGGATGGAGGAGCCTGGTGGGCTGCAGTCCATGGAGTCGCTAAGAATCGGACACGACTTCACTTTCACTTTTCACTTTCTTGCATTGGAGAAGGAAATGGCAGCCCACTCCAGTGTTCTTGCCTGGAGAATCCCAGGGACAGGGGAGCCTGGTGGGCTGCCGTCTCTGGGGTCACACAGAGTCGGACACGACTGAAGTGACTTAGCAGTAGCAGAGAAACCTCCTATAACTGCTCCCTCTATAGTAGTAATAACTGTATACAACCCAGTTATTCTAGTTCTCAACCAGGGGCGCTTTTGCCCCTCGCACCTAGGGGACATCTAGCAATATCTGGAGACATTTTTGGTTGCCACAACTGGGGCCAGTACTACTGTCATCTAATGAGTAGAGGTCACACATGCTGCTAACACCCTTCGGTGGACAAGGGAGCCCCCCACACCAAAGGGTTTCCAACCCCAAGGGCCAGCAGTGCCCAGGTTGAGAGCCATGCTCTATCCCACCACCCAGCTCTGTTTGCTTCCTACCACTGTTCCTTATCTGAAAAGGTCTTCTGTTTATCTCATTGATTTTGTTGTGTCTGTCCCCACACATGAGAATGGACCCTCTAGAAAAGCGCGCATTTGATTTGCTTGTTCATTACTATACCCCTGGTGCCTAGAACAGCACTTGCCACATGTTTAGGGGTCCCCTAAATATACCCAATTGACGGAATGGAAAAGAAAGTCAAGTCTGTCCAACATAATTTGCTTTTAATGAAGATGATAACTACTAGTGTTTGCTGCTTCCCTTTCCAAAGGAGACATGCTCAATTTAGTTTGGCAGTGACGTAGTTCAGGTTGCTGTAACAGATTACCATAGATTAACTGGGTGGATTATAAACAACGCCAATTTCTCTCAAAGTCCTAGAGGCTGGAAATTCAAAGTCAGAATGCCAGCGTAGTTGTGTTCTGGTGAGAGCCCTCTTCCAGGCCCTCTTCATACTTCAACTTCTCACTGAATCCTCATATAGTAGAAGGCGTGAGAGAGCTCCTATTCAGGAGTGTCACTCTCATGACCTCACCTAATCCTCATTACTTTCCAAAGGTCCCATTTTCTAAAGCCATCATACAGGGGAAGGTTTAGGGTTTCAACCGATGAATTCTAGGAGGACATATTCAGTTCATAATAGGAATATGCATCTTTTCTAATGTTGCAAAAATCCATCTTTCTTTTGAAATTTGAGACCATAGTTACCTATTTTTGATGTTCTCATACTTTTTATTATAGTTCTTCCAAGATTCTTACAGCTTTTCTCTTTGCTTAGAGTCCTGTTACCCATTTCACTCAGTCAGTCTCATGGAGAAAAACAGGTGTGCCTGTTGAGTTTTTTGTTTTTGTTTCTGCTTTTGTTATCCATTGCCTCTACCAGTTTAAATCTCCAGTGGGGGAAATTAGTCTATTTACTTAGTCATCTGTTACATCATCAACTCAAGTAGCACTTGGCAATATATAATCTTCAAAGACCTTTCATATTATTGCTTTTTCAAACTTCAATTCATCAAATAATAATTTGAAAGTGTTAGGCTCTCAAAGAATAACTAAAAATCCCCAGGATTGACATCTACCATGTCCTTTTCATCTATATAATGATCAGGAAGCTACTTATTACATTTAAGCAGCAATTCTTTTTAAAAAAATGATTGTAACTGCTCCGGTGAAAAGAACAAGACAGTGTATATCCTCAGATACCCAGCTGTCACTGAGCTAGGGCTACTTTTTGACACAGTCTGAGAGAACATCCTGCAAGACAAGAGGAAACACTGTTGTTGGTAACAGATGTCCCATACTTCCCCATTTAATGACGTGCTATTTAATGTTTTAAAGGTGTCTATGATGGACCTGATAACAATAACCTAATCATTTTCCATGTCAACTGTTGACTTTTTTAAAATTTATTTTTAGTTGGAGAATAATGGCTTTACAATGTTATGTTGATTTCTGCCGTACAGTAGCATGAATCAGCTATATGTATACATATAGCTCTTGAGACTTCCTCGCACTCCCTATCCCACCCCTTCAGGTTGTCACAGAGCACCCAGCCAGCTCCGTGTGCTATACAGCAGCTTCCCACTACTATCTAGTTACACATGGTCGTGTACATTGTTAGATATTGAGGACAGGTTCACTTACAGTGTCTGTTCTGCAACATGTAACTCCTCTTACTGTAGCTCCAACCACTACGTTTTTCCACCTGAGGAGGGACCCCCTAATGAGCCAGCACTTCACAAAGCAGAGACTCCATTTTTAGGCTTCACCCTTGACACCCAGGGTACAGCCGGTTCTGGAGCCGTCTCTTCTCTGATGCATTCTAGCTCAGCTTGGCTTTGGAAACTGCACTGGATTTTCGCTGAACCCTGCAAAGTCATTACCCTCTAAGGTCCCCACGTCCACTAAACAATAGAAAGCATATGAGAAATTATTTTCATAACTGCTCATCACTTGGGAGAATTTTTGTAGGCTTTTAGTTTAAGTAGAGGTATAAAAATTCACTTCTTCCTTTTCTCTCTTCCCTGCTGCCCTCTTACCACCCCCAGCAGCCGTGGGAAAGACATGAAATGTCCTTCATTTTAAGACTAGGAGCTAACATTTCTTAAATATTTACCATGGCCAGGTCCTCCATTGAGTAATTCACTTTCCTCTTTTATTGGAGTTAGCTCAATTGGAGAGGACCCCAAACTGCCCTATTCTACCATAGCCCCTTCCCCAACTCACCTATCCACTATGTCCCACAAGAAACAAAAAGATGATGTAACATGGGACTTCTAACAACCTAGTTCTGAAGATGGTGCCTGTAGTTACTTTGCACATTGATATGTTGCCTGATTGTGATCAGGAGTCTTTGTTTGATTTGTCTGACAGTATATGTTTCCTTTGAAGATGATACTAATGAATGTATGTTTTCTGTTATGTAAGCTTTTCATTTGACATAACTCCATCAAATATTTCTGTTGGTATTTTTACAATTAATAATATTATTAGTAGCTAATAAGTTCTTTTAACCCAGGCTCTCTAAAATCTCTACCTAGATTATCTTGCTTTAAAGTAACAGTGTTGTTATTATCCATTTATGAGTCAGCAGTCTGTAGTTTAGTAACTACTGGTCCAAACTTGCTAATAAGTAGTGCAAATTAAATTTCAAACTCAGGCCCTCTGACTCCAGGGTCTAAGTGCTTACTGGTCACATGCCTTTGTTTCTCAATAGCCAAAGCTGTATTGATCTTGGGTAAACATCCTAACTTTCTCTAGAACCTCCAGTTGGATTTCTTTATGTCTCTCACTATGCTTGCATAGTCCATTTTTATTATGGTTTTGACCACTGTCTGTGAAATGAAAATAATGACACTATTATCTTACTTCATGTGCTGTGTAGCCAAAGGATTTTTTTTTTTTTTTTAAAGAGGTTTCAGGGGAACTGTATTGCTTCCAGTCTGTGCCCTGAGCCCACTCACATTCAGTCTTATTCAGGAACAGAAGTGACAACAGTGTTTCTGAGCAGACACAAAAATCAAGGGAGGGGCATTTCTGACTCCACACCCTGATTGAAGGAGTAGTCTATATTCACAAGTGAAACTCATCACAGCCCCAGCTCCTTACCCTCGCAGAAGCAGGCAGCGGTGGTGAAGGCTCACTGGGAGATCTGGCAGGCGGGTGATCCTCCGTATTTAGATGTGCCCATGATCACGTGACCAGAAAATGGAGGCGACTCTGTATTCCCAGTTAACTGCTTCAGACAAGGGATGCTGAGGAGCCTTAACCAAGCATCCTTCTCACTCTGCAGCCTCCTCTGTCCTCAGAAGGTAGGTGTGGGTC
Source organism: Neotragus pygmaeus (assembly GCA_006410875.1). Classification (NCBI taxonomy): domain Eukaryota; kingdom Metazoa; phylum Chordata; class Mammalia; order Artiodactyla; family Bovidae; genus Neotragus; species Neotragus pygmaeus. The sequence continues at coordinate 382,784 of SJYV01016461.1, read as the reverse complement.
CTGGTGCGGCTTTAGGAGGGTCATTGAAAGAGGTCGGGTTGCAATGGAGAGTGCTAACGCTCACAGACTGGGCTATTGCAGCTTGGAAGTTGGAGGGGCGAGAAGGGAGGGAGTGTCAGATGCAGAGCTCTGCCCAGTCCCTTGCAAGTGACAGCTGGCAGCTGCGTTTCATTCCATATCAACTCATACTGGAAGGGCTTATGGTCCTGCACGCTATCTCCTACCCCTCCCTTGACAATCAGGTAATCAGGTAAATAGACTCTGCACAGCTATAAAGATTTTTTATTCGTGTATGTGGTGAAAATAGAGATAAAAAAATCAAAAGAAATGACAGTTTGGAAACTGTTTAGGACTCTTACCTAATGGGTATTGAAATGTTTATTTGGATTATTTGACAAGCAGAGTGGCCCTGATATGATGGCATTTTAATTTTTTATGTTATTACTAATGGTTATTGAAGCTAGTAACAAACACTTCTCTTTTTTTCTGATAGATCTTGTAACCTTTAAATCTTACCCAAGTTCTAAGCTGCAGAAATAGGTCATCTTTAAAAACGGGCTTATGTTGTTCTCTATTGCTGTTTTTCAAAATCAAGACAGAAAATGGTACTTAGAGAATATCAGTATTTCACTGAAAAGCTAAGTTGTGTTAGAAACTAAAAAAAGTTATCACCTGGTTAATTTCAAACAAATACATAGGTTATGAATTTCCTATGTGGAAACCAAAAAACTAGACTCCCATCTAAAAGGAGTGGTTTAAAGTGTGCTTCTACCTGAGATCAGAATACTGGTCATGGTGACTTAAGGGGTGGAGGACATAATTTCTATAAACTGCCACCACCACCCCCCCCCCCAACACACACACCTCGATTTTTTCATAGGAGCTGTTAATGTTGTGTGGATCTTATGTAAAGTGCTATTTGAGCACAGTTTCTGGGCTCATTTCCCACCAGATGGTCCCCCCCACCCTGACCCCCTCCTAGAGAGAAAAATAGAAGGCATCACTGAATGAGTCCATTTCAAAATGTTCATTTGAGAATTTTCTTAAAATCATGATTGATCACATTCACACATTGTAAAAACTGGAATCATAGATTAAACTTCCTTGTAATAAAAAAAATGACCCATGATCTTTCTCTTAATTTAAAGAGACAGGTTATCTGGCAGGCAGAAAGTGCCTTTCTGGAAGTGTCTGTATCAGTAAATTACATTTATGCAGGCCAGTAGAAGCTCTGTAGTTAAAAGCAGCTTGGACTTCACTCTGCAACTCAAAGACAAATAAATAATATGAGGCTGTTGGCTGTTGTTATTCACAGCAACACTTGAAACACTGTCTCTTATACACATCTAGAAAGAAGAGACTGTAAGACCAAAAGCCTGGAATACAGATACTGGGAAGAGACAAGAAAATGAGCGAGTGCAGAATATAGGTTTTTCCCTGGGAAATAGCCTAAGATTTTCTACAAAGGGGTTGTGTTGGATGTGGGGTGCCCTTCAAGTTATTGATGCCCTGTGTTATACCACAGGGTTTATAATGGTGGTGGTTTCATGAGTAAGTGATGGGGCTAAGCCATGGTCCTAGAGCTACCCAGGCAGAACAACATGGTGGAAGACAGGCTGAAGAGCCTGGCTGCCTGGGTCTACTTCTGGTGTGATCACATCCCAGCTGTGTGATCTCGGGCAGTTCTGTAACCTCTCTGAGGATCAATTCCATCTGCTGACAAAGGGAGAAAATGATGTTTGTGGTAAAGATTAAACAAGATAGTTCCAGACACGTGGTGGGCAACTTTACATCACTGTGCATGGAGGAGCTGATGGCTCTGCACATATCTTTTGCACTGACATCATCCATCATGGCAGCCGGTGCCAAGTAGGTGCTCATCAGCATTTATGAGTTAATTGGCTGGCTGGTTGGCTACCACTTAGGGAAATCACTGAAAGCCTTTAAACAGAGAAAGAACATGGTAGAATTAAAATTTGAGGACATCACTCTATCTGCTTTGGAGAGAAGAGGGTAGGGGTACAGGCATGGGAGCAGAAAGTCTGCTTTGTTGCCATCTTCCAGGGCAAAGACCACGTTGATGGGAGGTCTAGATTTAGTAGAGGAACCACAGCAGTGAGGGCCCTGAGCAAGTGGAAGCGTTGGAGATTGCAACGTTCAGAACTGAGATTCTGATGTGTTGCTTTTTCCGGTGGTGACAAGAGGCAGGGCATGAGTAAGGCAGGGGTGGCTAAGACGCCATGTGATAAAAGGCCGGTGGTGGTTGGAAAGTGGAGAAATTGAGAAGCCGGGTTGACGACATGTTACCCTCCATGGACAGTGTCTTATTTCCACCGAGAGGCAAAGCTGCTGCGTTTGATGATTGGCCACCTTTAACAGATGATGAAGGAGAGACTCAGAGGCTAAGTGACAGGCCAAGGACAGGAAAGTCACAGAACCGGGCTTCGACCCAGAGAGGTCTGACTTCACAATGCCCCTGGCCTTCCTCCCATCTGCCTACTGCCCACTCACACAGCTGTGATCAAGCCTCATGCTCCTCAGTCACATCTTGCTCTCCTCTGGTTTTCTGCTGCTGTGGTGGCGCTAAGGATGCCTCATGGGCTGGAGGGAGAGGAGGGGACTCTGCAAAATTACAAAGGTGCCAAGTCACAAGAAAAACGAGTGAGGGACACAGCCCAGAAGCCTTTGCCCTTGGCCACTCAGAGAGGAAAGGTATCCTGGCCCCTCCCAAAGGCAAAGGATGTGCCCTTTCTACACGTCACCAACTCCTACAATGCGAAGTACTGGGCCGTGTCCGTGTGTCGCTAGGCCATCAGTCGCTCTCCAAACACAGCACTGAATGGCATATCAGGGCCATAAATACTGCACAAGCACTTTGCAAACAGGTCCATTTTGTCACCACTTCATTCCTTTTATACATCATTACCTATTCTGACCATTTTAGAGCAAACTGTTTGAGAAATAGAAGCACAGCTCACAGCTAGCAGCAGGCCCCCTTGCCCCGTCTGTTTCTCGGAAGATTTCACAGGTGACAGTGGAAGGATGAGGCAGATATTTATCATCCACAGATCTGCTCACACTCCTGCCTGGTCAACTTGTGCCCAAGTGGACTTAATGGGCTTCATTTGAGCCTTGCTGAGGCCACTGGGTACCTGCTTAAGAACCAGGGATGTAGCACTTTGGATCACGGCCTTGTCGTGGCGAAGAGGCTTGTGGAACTCAATGAAACTATGAGCCGTGCTGTGCAGGGTCACCCAAAACAAATGGGTCCTAGTGGGGAGTTCTGATAAAACGTGCTCCACTGGAGGAGGGAATGGGAAACCACTCCAGTATTCTAGCCAAGAGACCCCATGAACAGTATGAAAGGGCAAAAAGATACGACACCAGAAGATGAGCCCCCCAGGTCAGAGGTGTCCAATGTGCTACTGGGGAAGAGTGGAGGGTGATTACGAATAGCTCCAGAAAGAATGAAGAGGCTGAGCCAAAGTGGAAACAGCGCTCACCTGTGGATGTATCTGGTCATGAAAGTAAAGTCCGATGCTCTAAGAGCAATATTGCATAGGAACCTGCAATGTTAGGTCCGTGAATCAAGGTAAATTGAAAATGATCAAAAAAGGAGATGCCAAGACATTTTAGGAATCAGTGAACTAAAATGAATGGGAATGGGTGAATTTAATAAGTGACCACTACATCTGCTGCTGTGGGCAAGAATCCCTTAGAAGAAATGGAGTAGCCCTCATAGTCAGCAAAGGAGTCCAAAATGCAGTACTTGGGTACAGTCTCAAAAATGACAGCATGATCTCAGTTCATTTCCAGGNAGAAGGCATCACTGAATGAGTCCATTTCAAAATGTTCATTTGAGAATTTTCTTAAAATCATGATTGATCACATTCACACATTGTAAAAACTGGAATCATAGATTAAACTTCCTTGTAATAAAAAAAATGACCCATGATCTTTCTCTTAATTTAAAGAGACAGGTTATCTGGCAGGCAGAAAGTGCCTTTCTGGAAGTGTCTGTATCAGTAAATTACATTTATGCAGGCCAGTAGAAGCTCTGTAGTTAAAAGCAGCTTGGACTTCACTCTGCAACTCAAAGACAAATAAATAATATGAGGCTGTTGGCTGTTGTTATTCACAGCAACACTTGAAACATCCTCAGGAGATTTAGCTTTGTAATGCAAAGTTACCCTCTGTGTCCTAAATAAGATCTGAAGCTTTGTAGGTGCTTAAGGGTAATGAGCCAGTTTCTCCTTCCTATTAACAAGAAGTCAAATTAACTTTTTCTCAGTGATTAGGGCTCTCTTTGGTACTTTCCAGTGAATTTCCATTTGGATTTTCATTCTTGAATGTCTTTGTACTCAGGGAAGGATTTATCTTATATTAAATAAAGGATCACAGTACTTTTTTTGACCTTTAGACTTCATATTTTCTAGCTAGCTAGAAGACAGTGGAGGGTTTGTACATAAGTTCAGGTACTCAATATAGGCTATGACAGGAAAGCTTGAGTTCACCTATAGCAAATAAAAGCTTGTTTTTTTCTTATTAGCTAGCCCGGAGTCGCTTTGACATGCCAAGATTTTGCAGATGGAGGCTTTACTCGAATCAACTTCCTGCTAGAGCGGTATTTGGATTTGGGATGGGTTCTCAGTTCCTCATCCAGTCTAGTCAGTAGGGAAGCTGGGGGAGAGGGGAAGTGATAAGAGGGGGCAGACGGAAAAGTAATGAAAGACAGACTCTGTCCCTGGTGTCCTGCCTGCATTAGAGTTGACAAGCAATATTTGAGTACAGCTTTGTTTCTGGATTAATAATGGCAGGAATCATTGGGTATGGTGGATAGGTATACAAAAGGGGTGCAGGAGAAGAGGCAGGAGTGGACTCCCCTGTCTGAACATGATGCTCATGTGAGGGCTCAGTTAAGCCACTTTGCCTGTGATTTTGATGCGTGGTTCTCCATATTATTCTTCCCTTCTGAGTTTCGATTGCTAAGATAATATGAGCTGAAAAAATCATAGGATTCATTTTTGACTCACTTCCTCACTTTATGGGGCTTCACTGGTAGCTCAGAGGTTAAAGCGTCTGCCTGCATTGCAGGAGACCTGAGTTCAATCCCTGGGTCATGAAGATCCCCTGGAGAAGGAAATGGCAACCCACTCCAGTATTCTTGCCTGGAGAATCCCATGGATGGAGGAGCCTGGTGGGCTACAGTCCATGGGGTCGCAAAGAGTCGGACATGACTGAGCAATTTCACGTTCACTTTCATTTTCCTCAATTTATAAGCAAGCAAGTGAGCTCTAGTTGGAGTGAGGAACTGGCTCAAAATCACAGTCAGTGACTGCGCCAGGATCAGAACTCAAGTGGCCTAGCTCTTTTTTATATTCTATTTAACTGGCTGCACCAGTTGAAGCACTCAGGGTCTTTAGTTGCAGCATGAGAATTCCCAGGTGTGACATGCTGGATCTAGTTCCCTGGCCTGGGATGGAACCCAGGCCTCTTGGATTGGGGGTGTGGAGTCTTAGCTACTGGGCCACCAGGGAAGTTCCCCAGGGGGGCCAGCTCTTGATCTAGTGCATTTCCTTTCATCCCAGGGCCTTTGAGAAGCCCTTAGTTAAATCTGAGTTTAACTAAGATTTAACTGCAGTTTAGGATCCCTGGGTTAGGAAGATCCCTTAGAGAAGGAAATGGCAACCCACTCCAGTATTCTTGCCCAGAGAATCCCATGGACAGAGGAGTCTGGCAGTCTACAGTCCATGGGGTGGCAAAGAGTCGGACACAACTAAGTGATTAACACTTTGCTAAATCTAGTCCTTGTATTTACATTCCTCAGAATTAAAAAACAAAAAAACTCTACTGCTCTTCTATTTTAAGGATAAAGTGGCATTTCCTAATTCCTTTACAACCCTTAGAAATTTGGGAGAAAGGAAACTGAACTCTCTTCTCAGAGCTTGTGCATTTATTATGAACAAAATGCTATATACCCCTAAAGACTGCATGGTGATGCAAAAGCAAAACAAATGGCTCTCAAAGGGTAGTGAATGAATGGGTGCTAAGTCACCTCAGTCATGTCCAACTCTGTGTGACCCCATGGCCTGTAGCCCACCTTAAAGTCAATTCCCTAACAGTGGGGACTGAGGGGCCCTGGGCCCTCAGATGATGTGAGAGCCTCACTCCTTCTCTTTGTGGAGGAACAAATACAGGATTCATGGTGGATTAGTTTGGGGAAGAAGCATTTCAGCAGACGGGAATATGAACCAAGACAGTTTATATAAGTCAAGACAGTTCTTGAGAACTGTCTATGAGACTCGGGAACCTAGAAGCTCATGTCATCAGAAAGGTAGAGTTTGGAGATGCTAATGGTGGGTTAATCTAAATGGTGGAAAGTCCTGAGGGTCAAGGAAATTTGTATCAAATTGGGAAGCCAATGTTTTTTGTTTGTTTGTTTGTTTTTTAAGTACAGAGTTGTGATTGGCAATAGGCTGGCAGTGGTGTGGAAGAGATGGGAGGCAAGATGGGAAGTTGGTAGTCCATGTGAAATAGAATGGACTGAAACTGCCTAGGATGGAAAGAAGAGAGGCAATTACAGAACTGCAGACATGGAAGAAAGGCAGGGTACTTGAAAATGGAGGAAGATAACTTTCTGGTGAGGTGCCTCATGAAGAACCAGTATACCTGTGATAGGTTATCACATCATTCCTTATGATTGAGAATCTGCAGCCTTGCTGCCCTCAGTACAAGTTAATATAAGTGAGCTGAAGAAAGCATGAGGCTCTCACATTTGAACAGTATAGAGTCAACTTTGGCAGAAGCACTTTCAGAAAGCTAAATCTACATCTGATTAGTCAGCCTTAGGTCATGGTCCCAATACTGGGCTGTGGTTTCTATGACAACACTTCCATCGTTACCAAGAGCAAGCTTCTATCTAGATCTACAGAGGTGGACCAGTGGGAGTGGGATGTAAGGAAGATAGTGCCTTTTTCTTCCAGTTGTCCCCCTCCTTCATGGGCAGTGGCAGTTTGAAGATAGGGATCAGGCCAAATGGTGCTCCTCACAAGCTCCAAGTAGATTCTGACTCCTAGAGTAGAACAGAATAAGTCTTGATAGTGGGCTTGGGGGCTGGGGACAAAGAAGGAAGAAAGAAACAGGAGAGCTCAAATGTCATCTATCACCATTCCATCTCCAGCCTATCCACAAGATCCAGTCCCAATATCTCTTGTGTGGAGACTTCTAGGTTCATCTACTCTGCCCACATGTGGAGGAATTACTCCTGTCTCTGAAATTCCATGAGTATTGCTCATGGCTTTTACCCTACTGTTTTGTGTGAACTCACATGTCTTTTCCTCCTTAGTCTCCTAGATTTTAAATTCTTAGACACACACAGAATGCGTGTCTGAATCATTCTCTTTGTAATATACCCTCCTCCAGACTAACACTTTCCACGTGGTTCTAGGACAGAAACATTTGTTAAATTCCTACCCCGAAAGAATAATAGCCTGAGAAACAAACAGTGAGGACCAGAGAAGCTATTGTACATCCATCAAGGCTTATGGGAAACTGGTTCGGAAGCCCTAGGTGGATAATCAGATTTGGTTAGGGGTAGTTATGCCTTGAGACAGAGATCTTTCCGAGTCCCTTCAATCCAAAAATTCAGAACTGAACATAGGCTTCCTGTATGGTGACCTGTAAAACCGGTTTTAGTGTTGTCCAAATCTAATAGAGAAACCCCATTCATAAAGCTACCATTGCCCACAAAGCAAGAGAAGAATAAAAATTTTGCCACTTAAGCAGTTACATTTTTCTATGTTCAACTTTCAAAAATACCCAGGAAAGGTTGATGAAGTTGAAAGTTTATAAATAGCTCTTTCTAAAACAGGAGTAACACCTATGATCTCAGGAGAGCAGCTGTGCACAAGATCTGTTAGGAGGTCAGGTAAAATGGAGATGAGAGGAGAGCTAGAGAGATTATTGAGTATGGAAATGTCCGTATCGATAACTGAAAGAAGGATAGCTTGGCATGGAGTAAAGCCCCACTCCTGGGCTGAGTGAGGGGAAGTTTTCTTTGTTGATTAGAGTAAGTTCAGGGGTGATCAAAGGTCATGTTCTTGATATAAGGACTGAGACTGAATTTCCCAGGAGAAGCCTCTAATCAAAATTTTCATGCACTTAACAGTTTATAGACTCAAGGTCTGCTTTTGACTTGCTTGGTCATAAGTGGCTGGTCTTAAGCTGTTAATTTTATTTCCCAGCACTAACTTATTTATCAGCAGGCACTTGGTAATTAGAAAGTGTGAGTCATATACCAGACAGAGTCTTAGAATCCTGTATACTGCTATAAATCTGTGAACAACAATTATTTAAAAACATAAACACATTTTTCCCTCTAAATAGGTATCCATATTTATATAATGAAGACATACCCCTGTTTAAAAAAAAAATAGCTAAAAGAACCAGCTCTCCCTGTGACATTGGCATAGCTGTATGATTACTAAATATATCCCTCAAGAGAGTAGGAAATTAATCAAGTCTCATAAATTAGCTTCACAGAATGTGATTATACTGTACAGTGGGACATGTGTAAGTAAAGGTGATGGCTTTTTTCTGTCAGCCATGAGGGACCTCACGTGGGCTTCTCTCCTCACCTCTAGATCTGTCAGATAGCAGTAGAAGGGCTTTCTAGCTACAACAAGGATAGAAGGACTTATACACCCCTCCTTGAAACCCCATGCTAATAAAGATCAGATACTATATTCATTTGCTTGAGCTGCCATAACAAACTACCACAGACTTGTTGTTCAGTCACTCAGTCATGTCCAGCTGTTTGTGACCCCATGGGCTGCAGCACGCCAGACTTCCCTGTCCTTCACCATCTCCCAGAGCTTGCTCAAATTCATGTCCATTGAATTAGCAATGCCATCCAGCCACCTTATTCTCTGTTGTCCCCTTCTCCTCCTGCCTTCAATCTTTCCCAGGATCAGGGTCTTTTCTAATGAGTCAGTTCACAACAGATGGCCAAAATATTGGAGCTTCAGTTTCAGCATCAGTCCTTCCAATGAATGTTCATGGTTGATTTCCTTTAGGGTGGAGTGGTTTGATCTTCTTGCTGTCCAAGTGACTCAAGAATCTGCTCTAGTCTGTTCAAAAGCATCAATTATTTGGCGCTCAGCCTTCTTTATGGTCCAACTCTCACATACATACATGGCTACTGGAAAAACCATAGCTTTGACTAGATGGTCCTTTGTTGGCAGTTATATCTCTGCTTTTTAAAACCCTGTCTAGGTTTGTCATAGATTTTCTTTCAATGAGCAAGCGTCTTTTAATTTCATGGATGCAGTCACCATCTGTAGTGACNTACTGGAAAAACCATAGCTTTGACTAGATGGTCCTTTGTTGGCAGTTATATCTCTGCTTTTTAAAACCCTGTCTAGGTTTGTCATAGATTTTCTTTCAATGAGCAAGCGTCTTTTAATTTCATGGATGCAGTCACCATCTGTAGTGACTTTGGAGCCCAAGAAAATTAAGTCTGTCACTGTTTCCATTGTTTCCCCATCTATTTGCCATGAAGTGATGGGACCAGATGCCATGATCTTTGTTTTTGAATGTCGAGTTTTAAGCCGACTTTTTCACTCTCCTCTTTCACCTTCATCAAAAGGCTCTTCAGTTTCTCGTTGCTTTCTGCCATAAGGGTGGTGGCATCTGCATATCTGAGGTTATTGATATTTATCCCAGCAATCTTGATTCTAGCTTGTGCTTCATCCAGCCTGGCATTTTGCATAATGTACTCTGCATATAAGTTAAATAAACAGGGTGACAGTATACGGCCTTGATGTACCCCTTTCCCAATTTGGAACCAGTCCATTGTTCCATATCTAGTTCTAACTGTTGCTTCTTGACTTGAATACAGGTTTTGCAGAAGGCAGGTATGGTGGTCTGGTATTCGTATCTCTTGAAGAATTTTCCACAGTTTATTGTGATCCATACAGTCAAAGGCTTTGGCATAGTCAATGAAGCAGAAGTAGATGTATCCCTGGAACTCTCTTGCTCTTTCTGTGATCCAGTGGATGTTGGCAATTTGATCTCTGGTTCCTCTGACTTTTCTAAATCCAGCTTGAGCATCTGGAATTTCCTGGTTCTCATACTGTTGAAGCATAGCTTGGAAAATTTTGAGCATTACTTTGCTAGTGTATGAGATGAGTACAATTGTGTGGTAATTTGAACATTCCTTGGCATTGCCTTTATTTGGGATTGGAATGAAAACTGACCTTTTCCAGTCCTGTGGCCACTGCTGAGTTTTCCAAATTCCCTGGCATATTGAGTACAGCACTTTTACAGCATCATCTTTTAGGATTTGAAATAGCTCAGCTGGAATTCTATCACCTCCACTAGCTTTGTTTGTAGTAATATTTCCTAGGACCAGCTTGACTTCATGCTCCAGGATGTCTGATTCTAGGTAAGTGACCATACCATCTTGCTTGTCTGGATCATTATGATCTTTTTTTTATAGTATTTCTGTGTATTCCTGCCACCTCTTCTTAATCTCTCTGCTTCTGTTAGTCCATAGTATTTCTGTCCTTTATTGTTCCCATCTTTGCATGAAATGTTCCCTTGGTATCTCTAATTTTCTTGACGATATCTCTAGTATTTCCCATTCTATTGTTTTCACAGACTGGATAGCTTAAATAGCAGAAAAGTATTTTTTTCCCAAATTTGGGAGGCTAAAATTCCGCTATCAAGGTATTGGCAGGATTTACCTCCTCTGAGACCTCTTTGCTTGGCTCATAGATGGCTGTCTTTACCTGTGTCTTCATGTGGTCTTCCCGAGGGTGTCTCTCTCCTAATCTCCTCTTATAAGGACATTAGTCATATCAGATTAGGGCCCACCTCAATGACCTCACTTTAACTTAATCACCACTTTAAAGATCTTATCTCCAATTATACTCACATTCTGAGGATAGGATGTCAACACGTGAATTGGAGAGAGGGGTGGGAATAATGGTTACCCTCGGAACATGGCAGGAGGTGGGCTGGGAGTTCCTGCTGGTTCTGTGATTTGTGACTGACCCCACACTTGATTTGTCATTCTTCAGTGTTGAGTCACTTCAGGGGTTCCATAACCACCTTGAAGATTCAGTGAATGTGGCAGGCTTAGTTGAGCCCCAGATCTTCTAATAATAATAAGCAATAGTATTAAATAGTATTAATACAATAATTTAATACAATAGTATTAAACAGTATAATAGAACTTTCCCCAAATTCCTTATTCATTATCTCTGAAATCTCACACTAATCCTCCTATCATACTCATTTGGCAGATGAAGAAACTAATTCCTAGAGTGGTCAAGAAACTTTACCACAGTGACACAGTTATTAACAGGTGGACGCAGAGTGTGTTGGTCCTATTAACTCTTCATGATAGATCGCCTCTTTGTTTGTGAGCTCTGGTTTTTCTGAGTTGTCTGTGGGCTGAGAGCCTAAAAAGGAACTCCTTGTGGGAGAATTACTCTGGGGACAGAGGAATGAAGGATCTTCTTTACAGCTTTGAACTGGGGATCTAAAGTAAGGGAGGCCATAGTCCTCAAAGAACACTGAAACCTTAAGTGTGATTCAGAGGTTTCCCACTGCCAAGAGATCAGCTAACCTAGATCTGTTAAACCCTAACCACTGGGAAGACGGAGGAAATGAGAACCAGAGGCAGGAAGGGGAATTAGGGACTTTGGACTTTGGAGCTCAACGCTGGGGTTGAACGTGTGTCAGCTTCTCCTCCAATTTGATGTTGTCCTATTTATCTGGCTTCACTTTTGGTGTCACATTCAAGAAATCATGGCCAAATCCAATGTCATGAAGCTTTCCCCTATGTTTTTTTCTAGGCATTTTATAGTTTTAGGTCTGACATTTAGGTGTTTAATCCATTTTGAGTTAATTTTGATATATGGTGTAAGGTAAATATCCACCCTTGTTCTTTTGCATGTGGATATCTTATTTTCCCAGTGCCGATTTGTTGAAGAAACTGTCCTTGCCCCACTGAATGGTCTTGGTATCTTTGTCAAAAGTCATTTGACCATTTATGTGTGGGTTTAATTTTGGTTCCTCTATTCCATTGGTCTGTGTTTCTGCCTTTATGCTGGTACCACTCTGTTTTGATTACTATAGCTTTGTAATAAGTTTTGAAGTGAAGAAGTGTGAGATTTTAAACTTTGTTCTTTCAAGAATTGTTTTGGTTATTTGAGATTCCTTGACATTCCATATGATTTTAGGATGGATTTTTCTATTTCTGTAAAAAATACTCTTGTGATCTGAAGCACCTGCCTTTGTAAACCACTTTTCTATTCTAATTTTTAGCAAAATTACTGAAATAATAACAGCAGCAACATTTAACTCTTTTTCAGTATCACCTAAGTTGTGCCAGGCAGTGTTCTGTTTCCTTGCTTAAAAAAACTCATTTAATCCTTACAACAGCCCTTGACATAAGTATTGATAATTTCCCCATTTGCAGATGAGAATACTGAAACACAAAGGGGAATTCTGCATCTTCACTGAGGTCACACATTTTTAAAGTTCAGAGTAGGATTCAAGTGCAGGTGGTCTGACTCCAGAGTCTGAGGTGTTAGTCGCTATTCTGTATTTTCTCTGGAAGAAGAAAAAATAGCATACAGGAGTTCAGGCTGCGTTGGCTAGACTCTTGGCAGGTGTAGTCCAATTCATGCAGATATATTGAGAGGCCCACACATCTCACTGGGTTATGTCTCAGAACTGTGCTTTCCAAATTTTGTTCTGCATTAACACATTATGAAAAGGTGTTGGGGAGGAAGAAAGGGAAGAAGGAGGAAAGGAAGGGAGAGGGAAACAAGAGAAAAGAAAAAAGGTTCCTTGGTAAAAAATCAAGTAGGCAAAACCAAACATTTTCTATAGAACATCTCAGGATCTATGACAGGGATCACATGCATTAAAAGTCCCCAGAGTGTTAGTCGCTCAGTCATGTCCCACTATTTGCAACCCCTTGGGCTGTAGCTCACCAGGTTCCTCTCTCCATGGCATTCTCCAGATAAGAATACTGGAGTCAGTTGCCATTTCCTTTTCCAGGGGATCTTCCTGAACCAGGGATCAAACACAGGTCTCCTGCATTGCAGGCAGATTTGTTACCATCAGAGCTACCAGGGAAACCCAGCATCCCCAAAGGAGGCTGTAATAGATGGTGTTTCCCAAACTCACTGGGCATAGAGCCCTCCTGCAGGGATCTGTAGAACCTCTCCTCTGGGACAGGCTTTGGGAAACGCTGGCTTAAACAAATGTCTGTACACACCCCTTCTATGTGTCTTTTGCCAGCAGGACTGTTTGGAAAACTCAGACACAGGTCCTCCTCAAGTGTCTGTTTCTGTGTTTGTCCCTGTCAGCCAAAAGCCTCAGTACATGGGGAGCTGATGGAGAGAGTAGATTTCAGAAATCTGCCCATATCTTGCAGCAGCCTGCTTCCTGGGGTCCCAGGGGTCTGATAGGTGACTCCATTTCAACCATAGCCAGTAACTCTGTGAGAATAAAAAGATAAAGGAACTTTATGCTACAGGAAAGCAAGGAACAATTGGGCCACTAGGAAAGAAATACCAAAAATAAAAATAGGGTGGTATTACCAAAGGCATAGAATGCTCAAGCTTCCACCAATGTGTTTATTCAACACAAAGCTCACTGGATACTGGCTGCCAGACATTGCTGTCAGACTCCCGGGGTCTCTGTGGGGCACAGGATACCAGTGTACCCTTTAGGACCCAACTATTGGCCCATCCAGATGAAAGTGTTTTTATTTTCTGCCCCAGTTTCTTCATCTGGCAAACAAAACAGACAATGATACCTTAAAAGGATGTTATCAAAAAAGTTTTAATTGTATTAAATATAAAGACAGAGAGATATTACATAAAACCAAGGAGCTGTTTTTTTCTTTAAAGGAAAAGAATAGTAAAAATTTCAAAACCCAGGAAAAAAATTTAAGAACAAAATTCAAAANCTTAAAAGGATGTTATCAAAAAAGTTTTAATTGTATTAAATATAAAGACAGAGAGATATTACATAAAACCAAGGAGCTGTTTTTTTCTTTAAAGGAAAAGAATAGTAAAAATTTCAAAACCCAGGAAAAAAATTTAAGAACAAAATTCAAAACTGAAAAACAAAACCCAGCAAATCTAAAAAAATAAGGAGATAGTAAGAGGAACCAAAATGAAAAGAACAGATGATTGGAAAAGAGAAACTGTTATGAGATAGAGTGCAGCTATAGACTGAAAAGCAGAATTAGACAAACTTAAAACAGCCCACTGCAAAAGAGAATTAGCAGTCACCACGTGGAGCAGAGAGTGGCTGTGGCTTATTTATTTTAATATCCCCCCTGGCTTAAGAGATCAGACCTTCAGAAAATACTGGTGAGGGTGAATGGATATGATAGACAAGTGGCCAGAGGGGGCAGCAGGCCCTCCGCCAAGATCAGCTTATCAAAGGCTTGACTTCTCTGCCTTTTTTCAGTCATGTTAATATTCCGTTTTCTATGCGCTTTCTGTGCCTGCTGCTTCCTACTTTAATTTGGAAAACATCAAAACCCTGATAATATGACAGTGGGCTGTAACAGTCTACTATTGATACTGAAAAACAACTGAAATTACTACTATCTAAGCACTGATTTCTAATATCAATGAATTTGTTCAAGTGAGAATTTCTAGAAACTCTTAGGGAATCTTATATTTAAATTCATCTTTATTTTAAAGTGTTGCCCATGTTGGTGTTTTAAAAATTAAAACAACATAGAAAAGTAAATAAAAAGTAAGAAGTCCCTTTATCCTTGTATTATTCCACGTGCATAGCCACTATTTACTTCTGTTCCTTCTAGATATTGTATATGCCTAAAAATATGTTTAAATGTGCATGACTTTATATAAATTATATCATTCTAAACAAATACCACCTTGTGATTTGATTTATTTATGAAATATATCTTAGTTACCCTTCTGGTGGGCTTCAGTCCATGGGTTCGCTGAGAGTCAGACACGACTGAGCGACTTCACTTTCACTTTTCACTTTCATGCATTGGAGAAGGAACTGGCAACCCACTCCAATATTCTTGCCTGGAAAAATCCCATGGACAGAGGAAGCTTGGCAGGCTACAATCCATGAGGTCACAAAGGGTTGGACATGACTATATTTAGACTTTATTTCCTTCAGTCTGTTTGGTGGAAAAGACAACTTGGGTTCAAAGCTGAGGGCAAAATGGTACAAAGTACTCAATCTCCCTGAGACAGAAATGGCAAGAAACTCTCAGTGATTGGATTAGATACTTCTCCCAGGGTGCTTGTGTGGTTTTTTTCAATTAAGGTACAGTTGATTTACAATGTCTTGTTTGTTTCACGTGTATAACTGACTCATATGTGTGTTAGTCGCGCTCAGTTGTGTCCGACTTTGCAATCTCATGGCTTGTCCATGGGATTCTCTAGGCAAGAATACTGGAGTTGGTTGCCATTCCCTTCTCTGCGGGGACCTTCCCAACCAAGGGATAGAACTGGGTCTCCTGCATTGCAGCAGATTCTTTACCATCTGAGCTACCAGGGAGGCCCAAGAGAAGGAAAATGTATATTCCTTATCAGATTCTTTCCTATTATAGATTATGATAAGATATTGAATACAGTTTGCTTTGCTTGCTATACAGTAGGTCCTTGTTTATCTATTTCATATATAGAAATAAGTATCTATTAACCCAAATTCCTAATTTACCCCAACCCCCTTCCTTTCCTTTTTGGTAACAATAAGTCTGTTTTCTATGCCTATTAGGCTGTCTCTGTTTTGAAAGTTCATTCGTATCATTCTTTAACATTCCACACATAAATGATATAATATGATATTCTTCCTTCTCTGTCTGACTTCACTTAGTTTGATAATCTCTAGCTGCATCCATATTGCTCCAAATGACATTATTTCACTCATTTTTAGTGCTAAGATTCCATTGTTTATATTTATCACATCTTTATCCATTCATCTTTTGATGGACAGTTGAATTGTTTCCATGTCTTAGCATTGTAAACAGTGCTGCTATGAACAGTGGGGTCCATGTATCTTTTCAAATAAGAGTTTCTGTCTTTTCTGGATATATCCCAGGAGTGGGATTGCTGGATCATATGCAAACTCTATTTTTGTTTTTTGGAAACTGAGGTACAGTTTATTTACAGTGTTGTGTTTGTTAGTTACTGCTGCTGGTGCTAAGTCACTTCAGTCATGTCCAACTCTGTGCAACCCCACAGACAGCAGCCCACCAGGCTCCTCTGTCTCTGGGATTCTCCAGGCAAGAGTACGGGAGTGGGTTGCCATTGCCTTCTCCTTGTTAGTTACTACTGTATAGCAAATGATTCAGTTTTACATTTACATTCAATTTATACATTCTTTTTTATATTCTTTTCATTATGGTTTATCATAGAATGTTGAATATAGTTTTATACAATAAGACCTTGTTGTTTTTCCACTTTATATGTAAAAGCTTACATCTGCTAACGCCAACCTCCAATTCCATCCCTTCCTCAAGCCACTCCCCCTTGAAGACTACCAATCTGTTCTCTGTCTGTGATTCTATTTCTCTTTTATAGATATGTTCATTTGTGTCATATTTTAGATTCCACATATAAATGGTATCACATATTATTTGTCTTTTTCTTTCTGACTTAAGTATGATAATCTCTAGTTGCATCCATGTTACTGCAAATGTTATTATTTCATCCTTTTTATGGCTGAGTAGGATTCCATTATATATGTGTACCACATCTTCTTTATCCCTTCATCTGTTGATGGGCATTTAGATTATTTCCATGTCTTAGCTACTTTGAACAGTGCTTCTGTGAACATAGAAGTACATGTATCTTTTTGAGTTACAGTTTTGTGTGGATACATGCCCGGGAGTGAGATTGTTGGATCAAGTGGTAATTCTATTTTTCGTTTTCTGAAGAATCTCCATACTTGTCTCCACAGTGGCTGCACCAACTTAACTTTTCACCAACTTTTTAATGATGGCCATTCTGACTGGTGTGAGGCGGTACTTCATGGTAGTTTTGATTTACATTTCTCTAGTAATTAGTGATGATGAGTATCTTTTCATATGCATTTTGGCCATCTGTAGAAATGTTATTTTTAGTTTTTTAAGAAACCTTCATACTGTTCTCCCTAGTGGCTGCATCAGTGTACATTCCCACCAACAGTGTAGGAGTGTTCNGCTAAGTTGCTTCAGTCGTGTCCGACTCTGGTTTAATGTTTAGATTATCCTTTATATGTTTTCAAAAAGAAAGTGAAAGTGAAGTCGCTCAGTCGTGTCCGACCCTCAGCGACTTCATGGACTGCAGCGTTCCAGGCTCCTCCATCCATGGTATTTTCTAGGCAAGAGTGCTGGAATGGCAGGGGATCTTCTTGACCCAGGGATTGAACCTGGGCCTCCTGCACTGCAGGCAGACGCTTTACCATCTGAGCCAAGAACTGAGTGGAAAAATTTCTTTAGTGAAGTACTAATTTGACTCATTGGAAAAGACTCTGATGCTGGGAGGGATTGGGGGCAGGAGGAGAAGGGGACGACAGAGGATGAGATGGCTGGATGGCATCACTGATTCAATGGACGTGAGTCTGAGTGAACTCCGGGAGTTGGTGATGGACAGGGAATCCTGGTGTGCTGCGTTTCATGGGGTCGCAAAGAGTCGGACACGACTGAGCGACTGAACTGAACTGAATGAGACTATGTGCTTCCCAGGTGGTGCAGTGGTAAAGAATTTGCCTGCCAACGCAGGAGATGCAAGAGATGCANTGGTGATGGACAGGGAATCCTGGTGTGCTGCGTTTCATGGGGTCGCAAAGAGTCGGACACGACTGAGCGACTGAACTGAACTGAATGAGACTATGTGCTTCCCAGGTGGTGCAGTGGTAAAGAATTTGCCTGCCAACGCAGGAGATGCAAGAGATGCAGGATTGATCCCTGGGTCAGGAAGATCCCCTTGAGAAGGAAATGACAACCCACTCCAGTATTCTTGCCTGTAAAATCCCATGGACAGAGGAAGCTTGGCAGGCTACAATCCATGAGGTCACAAAGGGTTGGACATGACTATATTTAGACTTTATTTCCTTCAGTCTGTTTGGTGGAAAAGACAACTTGGGTTCAAAGCTGAGGGCAAAATGGTACAAAGTACTCAATCTCCCTGAGACAGAAATGGCAAGAAACTCTCAGTGATTGGATTAGATACTTCTCCCAGGGTGCTTGTGTGGTTTTTTTCAATTAAGGTACAGTTGATTTACAATGTCTTGTTTGTTTCACGTGTATAACTGACTCATATGTGTGTTAGTCGCGCTCAGTTGTGTCCGACTTTGCAATCTCATGGCTTGTCCATGGGATTCTCTAGGCAAGAATACTGGAGTTGGTTGCCATTCCCTTCTCTGCGGGGACCTTCCCAACCAAGGGATAGAACTGGGTCTCCTGCATTGCAGCAGATTCTTTACCATCTGAGCTACCAGGGAGGCCCAAGAGAAGGAAAATGTATATTCCTTATCAGATTCTTTCCTATTATAGATTATGATAAGATATTGAATACAGTTTGCTTTGCTTGCTATACAGTAGGTCCTTGTTTATCTATTTCATATATAGAAATAAGTATCTATTAACCCAAATTCCTAATTTACCCCAACCCCCTTCCTTTCCTTTTTGGTAACAATAAGTCTGTTTTCTATGCCTATTAGGCTGTCTCTGTTTTGAAAGTTCATTCGTATCATTCTTTAACATTCCACACATAAATGATATAATATGATATTCTTCCTTCTCTGTCTGACTTCACTTAGTTTGATAATCTCTAGCTGCATCCATATTGCTCCAAATGACATTATTTCACTCATTTTTAGTGCTAAGATTCCATTGTTTATATTTATCACATCTTTATCCATTCATCTTTTGATGGATAGTTGAATTGTTTCCATGTCTTAGCATTGTAAACAGTGCTGCTATGAACAGTGGGGTCCATGTATCTTTTCAAATAAGAGTTTCTGTCTTTTCTGGATATATCCCAGGAGTGGGATTGCTGGATCATATGCAAACTCTATTTTTGTTTTTTGGAAACTGAGGTACAGTTTATTTACAGTGTTGTGTTTGTTAGTTACTGCTGCTGGTGCTAAGTCACTTCAGTCATGTCCAACTCTGTGCAACCCCACAGACAGCAGCCCACCAGGCTCCTCTGTCCCTGGGATTCTCCAGGCAAGAGTACGGGAGTGGGTTGCCATTGCCTTCTTGTTAGTTACTACTGTATAGCAAATGATTCAGTTTTACATTTACATTCAATTTATACATTCTTTTTTATATTCTTTTCATTATGGTTTATCATAGAATGTTGAATATAGTTTTATACAATAAGACCTTGTTGTTTATCCACTTTATATGTAAAAGCTTACATCTGCTAACGCCAACCTCCAATTCCATCCCTTCCTCAAGCCACTCCCCCTTGAAGACTACCAATCTGTTCTCTGTCTGTGATTCTATTTCTCTTTTATAGATATGTTCATTTGTGTCATATTTTAGATTCCACATATAAATGGTATCACATATTATTTGTCTTTTTCTTTCTGACTTAAGTATGATAATCTCTAGTTGCATCCATGTTACTGCAAATGTTATTATTTCATCCTTTTTATGGCTGAGTAGGATTCCATTATATATGTGTACCACATCTTCTTTATCCCTTCATCTGTTGATGGGCATTTAGATTATTTCCATGTCTTAGCTACTTTGAACAGTGCTTCTGTGAACATAGAAGTACATGTATCTTTTTGAGTTACAGTTTTGTGTGGATACATGCCCGGGAGTGAGATTGTTGGATCAAGTGGTAATTCTATTTTTCGTTTTCTGAAGAATCTCCATACTTGTCTCCACAGTGGCTGCACCAACTTAACTTTTCACCAACTTTTTAATGATGGCCATTCTGACTGGTGTGAGGCGGTACTTCATGGTAGTTTTGATTTACATTTCTCTAGTAATTAGTGATGATGAGTATCTTTTCATATGCATTTTGGCCATCTGTAGAAATGTTATTTTTAGTTTTTTAAGAAACCTTCATACTGTTCTCCCTAGTGGCTGCATCAGTGTACATTCCCACCAACAGTGTAGGAGTGTTCCCTTTTGAGAAATGAAATTTTATTCAAGTTGTTTTCTTATAGAGTGAGGTTCAGCAAACTGTTGCCTCCAGGCCAGATCTAGTTGGGCACCTATTTTTCTACTTAGTTTTATTGGCACACAGCCATGCCCCTTCATTTGCATGTTTTATGGCTATTTTTGTGCTACAGCAGTTGAGTAGTTGTGACGCAGACTGTATGACCTGTAACACCTAACAAATTTAGTATCTGGACCTTGACAGAAATTTTGCTGACCCTAGCTCTGGAGAAGTCAAAGACTTAATTCCCCTGCCACACCCTAGGGGTCAACAAATATAACTGCTTGAGCAGCAGTCGAAAGAGAATCTCTTCGGGCTCCTGTTCATATTTCTGGGGGCAGACTGTCCACACTCCTGAGTGACTAAGGGGAAGTAAAACCAAGGCCGTGAGGCCATTGCGTTGCACTGCTGGGGAGAGGAATCCTTGTGAACAGGTCTCCTCACACCGGAGGATAGCGTGGGGGAGGTATCTACAGACTCATTTGCACAAACGAGAAATCCCAGGTGGTGCTGAGCTGCTGGTGAGGAGACTGGCAGGGTTTCTGGAGTCAGTGCTCAGACTCTGGACACTTACTTGGTCAATCTCCAGAAGCTGCTGACTGCATTTCTGAAGACAAACAGAAATGTCCATTTCTCTTCCTCTTCCTTTCACAAAAACCTCATCCTTATTTAGCATGCCCGCCCCCCTCCTTCTCCCTACCCCAGGTTGCTCCTAATAGCATCAGAGAGGTATTTTTATCACTGTGGGAGAAGGCACTGTAAACTGTATACTGGCTGAACTTCACCTAATTATGTTGAGAACAATTGCTCTTCTGTGATAATCACGGTTGTGAGAATCACCCACATTTCTGAGTTAGGTTTTTGTGTTTAAATTTTTTAAAAATTGCTTTATAATATTGTGTGTTTCCATTGTGCTAGCTATCTAGAGGGGTGAGATGTGGTGGGAGGAAGGCATTAGAGGAAGGGGATCTATGTATATGTTTGTCTGAATTATGTTTTGAAGAAGGTTTAACTTGTTATGGGAGGTGACTTGATGGTAGAGAATTTTGGTGGTCGCGTTCCATTGTGATAAGACCTTATGAGGAACACTTTGCTAGAAGAGCAGGGCACCCTCACATCTCTAAATAAGGGTGTTTATTCAGTAGCTGGTTAGTCACCTCCATCACATGCTAGGCCCTTTGCCAATTACACATGCTAAGCACTGGGAGAGCCTGTCCTCAAGGACCTCTGTGTGTAAGTGTGGAGGTGGAAGACAAGAGAGGTCATGAGTGTGAGAGGTAGGGCAGACAAGCTAGGAACAGATTGTTGTAAATCATGAAAAATATCCATTTGATGTGAGCTCAGGGTACTGTGGAACTTGACCTAACTGTGCAGGTTGGGGATGAGCTCTGTGGCCGAGATGTCTAAGCTGAGTTGTAGATGACAAGTGAGGGCCAAGTAGGGAATGGGCAATGGCCAAGGTGGGGAGTGTCTGAGGGGAGAGGAAGCTTGGGTGTATCCTGGGAGTCCCGACTGTGAAGCCTGGTGAGCCACACTCTGGAGCCAGGACCCTTCCCTTGAGGCAATGGGAATGTGAAAGGACTGAAACAAGGTTAGATTGAGAAGGTTGGATACTGAGCAATGTGGAGGGGGGTGGGGAGTGAAAACAGAAATAGGTTTCTGCTAGGAAAAAAATGAACTAAGATCGTAGCAGTGAAAGTAAAGAGGAGAAGATGAGGCCAGTGTATAAGACTGGATTGTCAGGATGGTCAGCTGGATTGGGAAGAAATGGTAGAAAAAGAAGGAAAAGAAGAATGAATGCTCATTTGGGGGTTTGGGAGCTCGGGTGATCAGTAGGGACATTCACTGGGATGGAAAGATGTTAGCTGACTATTTCCAGGTAATAAACTGTCTCAAAATTTACCTTAAAACAACAAACATTTATACTCTCATGGTTTCTGTATCAGGAATTAAAGAGCAGATTAGATAGTGGTTCTGACTCAGGGTCTCTTATGAAGTTGCTTTTGAGACATCAGTCATCTGAAGACTTGACTGGGGCTGGAGGACCTGCTTCCAAGACGAGCCCCTCACACGGCTGTTGGCAGGAGGCCTCAGTTTCTGCCTGGATTTTTATAGCAAGCCTCAGTTCCTCACTACATGCTTGAGCATCCTCTGGATGTGGCGGCAGCAGGCTTCTCCCAGGGTGAGTAATCCAAGAGAGACCAAAGAGGAAGCGAGGCACATGCTTCTTGGGACCTAGTCTTAGAAGTCAGACACTGTCACTTCTACCTCATTCCATTCTTTAAAAGCAAGTCACTAAGTTCAGTCCATGCTTAAGGAAAGGAGGATTAGACTCCAACTTCTGAGAGGAGTGTCAGAGAATTCATGGACATTTTTTAAAACCACCACAGGGAATGTAGGCTGTAGCAGACCTGTGTAAAGAAAGCGCTGAATTCAGTCTTGTACATGTTGAATTCAAAATGCTTATGAGTCATCCAAGTTGTGAACTGTAGATTGGCTTCAGAAACAAGTATATGCCCCTCCCCAATGTGAGATTACATCATTTAATTTAATCTTCTTAACAACAAATATATTATTGATGTCTTAAGGTGTTAGAAAAAATGTAGGACTAATATATACCCTGCAGGCAAGAGGTAGAATTCTCCATGCAGCCCCGTTCACAGCCAAGGATCTAATTATTATCTGAAAAGCAAAGGCTTTAAATGATATTTAGGCTTTCCTTCTATCCCTCCTCAGTGTTCCTTACATGATAGTGCTCATAAGGCTACTACAAAGGATTTTATACAGAACGACATATGCTGTCATTCAAGGGTCGTTTGGATGACAAGTGATTTTTGCTACTTGCCTATTCTGAGAATTCAACTCTGAGTAAGGAGCTATATTATGTCTCTTGCCTCTGAGAATTGGAGAACAGATGGCTGTGGTTTGTGGGGTTTTGCAAAATCCCTAGAGGAGGTAGTAACTGGGTAAGTGCCAAGTGCTTATCTTTTATTCACTTCTGCCTTCTCCTTTCCCTGTTCTCCCTTCCTTATCTGCCCGCAGCTGACTGGCTTATAGGAGTCACCACACTTATGTGTTCTGGGGTGAGTGAGGTCCCATGGGGTAGCCAGTTGTTGGCAAGAACCTCATTTCAAGAGCTCAGACTCAGCTTCCTAAGCTCCCATCCTTTCCTGAGTACCAGCTTGATTAAGCTGCGTGTGATCCCCAGTGCAGCCTGTCTTACCCCCGGTTGAGTAATGTGCTAAGAGCTCTGGAGCTTACAGAGTAGCATGTACCCTTACCTTAAATTGTGATGCCCACTGTATCTGACTTCCCTGATAGTTGGTAAAGAATCTGCCTGCAATGGAGGAGACTCCGGTTTGATTCCTGGATGGGGAAGATCGCCTGGAGAAGGGAAAGGCTACCCACTCCAGTATTCCGGGGCTTCCCTTAGCTCTCAGTTGGTAAAGAATCCGCCTATAATGCGGGAGATGTGGGTTCAATCCCTGGGTTGGGAAGATCCCCTGGAGAAGGGAAAGGCTGCCCACTACAGTATTCTGGTCTGGAGAATTCCATGAACCATTCCCCCCCGCCCCATGGGGGGGTCAGAAAGAGTTGGACACAAACTGAACAACTTTCACTTCACTTCACTTTATCAGACAGGGATCCTAAAATGGCAACTCTCCAACCTTTGGTCTTTAAAGGGCTAATTTATGTATTTAACAAACAGAGGCAAGCACCTGGTGAAAGGTTTTCTTCTTTTTTCATTTTATCTCCATGCCCAGAGAAAGCAACCTTACCAGTCCAGTGTGTCTTATTTGACTAGAAGGAAATCAGGAGGATTTTAGGAACTCTGTCACAAAAGAACTTTCTCTTTATGTAATCATTTCTCCAAATAAATAAGCATACCTATCCAGTATTTTTCTAAAGAACAATTAACATCCTTAGCCTGCTCCCCTATTTCTATGGAGCTGTATTTCTTAATGGTCAGTCTTATAAAAATGATTATTCCCTGGAAACGGTGTTGTCTGCTGCTGAGTGTGCACACCTATCAGGAAACATGAGCATCTTGAAGTGCTGTGTGTGTGTGTCTTGGTTCACTGCTCATTTGTTGTTAAAAAGAACCTGATCTTGGACAGGGCTAATCCTACAACAATTAAATCCCTCCAGCTTCAGAAATGCTGGAAGGATATACAGTGTAGAATGGGCTTACCTGTGTACTTGGTCTAAAGGCAAACGGGTGGAATTAACCAGGTACCAAAGTTTGGCTTTTGTGATCAGTCATTTACTCTGTGGTGTCAGGACTGCCATGCTACAGCATGCTGGTTTCTTTATGAAGAAGCATAAGTACCAGAAACACAGAATCTGGTAACAGCAATTCTTCTAATAGAAACGGGATCCATTCTCAAATTGAAGAATCCCATTTACATCACCAGCCCCCACGTGATGGTGTTTGTGATGAGATAGGTGCCCATGTTTAGTATAAACAGCATGAAGTTCCCTAAGAGCATGGTTCTTTTTCTCACTTCCTGGATTGAGTTGAGCCCTTAGCTAATTCATTCATTTTCTTTTCTAATGTTTGAGTTCAAGGTTATTTGTTTTACTCTAGGAATTTCTTTAGCTACTTTCACAAGTTTTGATATGTAATGCTTTATTGTTCCACAACTTACAAATGTGTTTTCCAGTTTCCAGTCTTTTTGATTGATTTCTTATATGTCATCCTGAAGTCAGAAAATAAAGTACATGCAGTATAGTGGCTCAGATGGTAAAGAATCCGCCTGCAATGCAGGAGACCTGGGTTTGATCCCTAAGTCAGGAAGATCCTCTGGAGAACGGAATGGCTACCCACTCTAGGATTCTTGCCTGGAGAATTTCATGGGCAGAGGACCCTGGTGGGCTATAGTTAATGGGGTCACAAAGAGTTGGATGTGACTGAGTGACTAACACTAACTAATATTGACTTTTGGTATTTTACATGACATTTTACACAATTTTCATGAGTTAAAAAAAATGTGTAATTTTCTTGAATGTAGATCTGTCCATTAGATTAAGCTGTGTTAGTACTTTGTTCAGATCTTCTGTATCTTTATGCATTTTTTTCAGATTTAAAAATTCTTGAGACATCTTCAAGTTCACCCCCATGAAATCAATTTCTCCTTATAATTTATATTTGACTTTTTTTGGCTTATGTTGTTAAACGGATGTTGACTCTGGATCAATATATCTTCTGAGAAATTCCTCCTTTTATCATAAAGTATTAACTTTCTTAACCCTTAATAATGCTTTTCTGCCCAAAGACTATTTTGTTTGTCACTAATTTTGTGACACTTGCTTCCTGTGGCTAATGTTTTTCTGATATTTCTTTTTATAACACTTTATCATCAACACTTCTGCATTATTATTTTTAGATGTTCCTTTTTTAAGCAGCAGGGCTACTCAGGGTAAGGAGGCATTACCTGCTATGACAGATAATGCCAAATCTCAGTGCTTTAACACCATGAAGATTTTAGTTCAGTTCAGTTCAGTTGCTCAGTCGTGTCTGACTCTCTGCGACCTCATGAACTGCAGCACGCCAGGCCTCCCTGTCCATCACCAACTCCCGGAGTTCACTCAGACTCATGTCCATCGAGTCAGTGATGCCATCCAGCCATCTCATCCTCTGTCGTCCCCTTCTCCTTCTGCCCCCAATCCCTCCCAGCATCAGAGTCTTCCAATGAGTCAACTCTTTGCATGAGGTGGCCAAAGTACTGGAGTTTCAGCTTTAGNATGTATATTATCATACGTGAAATAGATTGCCAGTCCAGGTTCAATGCATGAGAGAGGGTGCTCAGGACTGGTGCACTAGGATGACCCTGAGGGATGAGATGGGGAGGGAGGTGGGAGGGGGGTTCAGGATGGGGAACACATGTACAACCGTGGCTGATTCATGTCAGTGTATGGCGAAAACCACTACAATATTGTAAAGTAGTTAGCCTCCAATTAAAATAAATTAAATTAAAAAATAAAATTAGGGATTTAATATTAAGAATGCTTAGTATCCTGATTATTAAAAAAAAAGAAAAACCCAAAACTACACTCTAAGAATTTATGACCCAAGGCGTATACAAAATGGAATTTAAATTTAGTTTTTAGTTGCAACCTGTATGACTCCCACTTTGTACTAGGTTCTCTCCTTTGCACTATACCAGCTATAGGATCTTACCTAGATCCTAAACTCTTGAGATTACTAGTCAAGCCTAGAATGGAAAAAGAAGGGAGTAAATTTTTTTTTTTTTCTGTCCAGGTATTTGAAGTATATTCTTCAAAGTACTAATCACGTGACATAACTATTCTTAAGTGCTCTATGGCAGAGTAAGCATGGTAGCACTGCTCCACTCTACTCCACTGTTCAGATTCACAGTTCTCTCTCTTTTCTCTTTTTTTAAGTTTTGGCCATGCTGTGTGGCTTGTGGGATCTTAGTTCCCTTACCAGGGATCAAATCCTGGTCTCCTTCAGTGGAAGTGCAGAGCCCTAACCACTGGACCATCAAGGAATTCCCACAATTTGCTTTTTAAATTTAATTTTTATTTCATATTAGAGTGTAGTTGATTTACCATGTTGTGTTAGTTTCAGGTATATAGCAAAGTGATTGTTATGCATAAACATAATCCATTCTTTTTCGGATTCTTTTCCCATGTAAGTTATTCAGAATATTGAATAGAATTCCCTGTGCTATATAGTAGATCTTTGTTAATTACCTATTTTATATATAGTAGTGTGTACATGTTAATCTCAATCCCACAATTCACTTTTGAATAATAAAGGTGCTAAAGCTTTCATTGTGCTGTAGGGGTAGCTGTTAGCCACATGTGGCTATTAAAATTAATAAAAATTGAAAATCAACTTGAAATGTACAGTTTGTCAATTGCACTAACTTCATTTCAAGTGCCTAGAAGCCATATATATAACATTTCTACCATCACAAAAATTTTTTTTGGACAGCACACCTCTGAGAATCCCTGTGGAATCCCAATGTTTCACAAACTTACTAGTCAACAAGTGTGTTAATCAGCCAGACATGTCTGACTTTTTCTGATTCCATGGACTGTAGCCTGTCAGGCTCCCCTGGCCATAGAATTCTCTAGGCAAGAATACTGGAGTGGGTTGCCATTTCCTTCTCCAGGGGATCTTCCCGACCTAGGGATCGAATGCTGTCTCCTGCACTGTAGGCATATTCTTTACCATCTGAGCCACCAGGGAAGCCCCGCAATGTTTTACAAACTTGCTGATCAATAGAAACTTTTTTCCCAAGTAATACATAAAGATATTACATGAAACACAGTTTAGGTGGTGCTCTATACAGAAAAAAATCTTAATGACAAAGAAACAGTGTTAGCTTCCTTGGGACACGACCAGAGTTAGAACTGCAGAATTGACAGGTATATTAGATGGCCTTCAAAACCTTTTGTTATAGGGAATCCTGAAACTTATTGTTACTGTGTCTCTGTACCATTGTTTAGCTGGGATCAACTTGGTTAAAGATAACTTCTCCAGCTCTGCTTCTGATAAGTGAAAGGCACTTGAGCAACAAGATGCATATTACAGGGAGCTAATTCCATGAGCCTTACATGAGGAGACCATCACTATGGAACAAGAACCAGTGTCAGGCAATATTGGCATAAGAAGTAATCACTCCTTTACCAAGGAATGTAATCTGGAAGGATGCCTCATTTTTTTTTGAAAAAAGAAAGAATGCCAGCCAAGGAAATTTAATAACAGAGTTGTCAGGAACTAAAGAGATGTATGTGGGGAGTGTCTGTAAACATAACAGATAAAGTTCATATCCTCTATTCCACAGGAATAAAGTCTACTTGAATCATTATAAGTTATGTGTAAAGCTTAATCGTGTCTCTTAATAAGCATCATAAAAAATGTAATCCAATATTATGTCAGTGTCAAGTTTTCAAACCTGAACAGGGCAGTTCTAAAGACTAGCTGCTAAGTCGCTTCAGTCATGTCCGACTCTGTGCGACCCCATAGACGGCAGCCCACCAGGCTCTCCCGTCCCTGGGACTCTCCAGGCAAGAACACTGGAGTGGGTTGCCATTTCCTTCTCCAATACATGAAAGTGAAAAGTGAAAGTAAAGTCGCTCAGTCATGTCCGACTCTTCGTGACCCCATGGACTGCAGCCTACCAGGCTCCTCCGTCTATGGGATTTTCCAGGCAAGAGTACTAGAGTGGGGTGCCATTGCTTTCTCCGTCTCAAGACTAGATCTCCGCCCATTTAGCAATGACTCCCACTTCCTATTTCTGCATGACCAGAGCTGATGTGGCTGGAGCAAGCCAGTACTGAGGCCTACTGGTCAAGGAGTCCAAACCCTAAGTAAGGACTTTTAGCAGGTGGAGCCTTTGCTGAAAGGGCCTTAAAACTGTTTTCCACTGGGGCCACACCCACTGTTGGCAGTCCTGTGTATGATGGTCTAACACTTACTGCTGCTTTTTATCTTCTTTAGAACCTCCTAATTCTCTGGATCTTGATAGCACTCATCCTCGGAGAATCAAACTCACAGCCCCAAATATCAATCTGTCTCTGGATCAAAGTGAAGGGTCTGTTCTCTCTGATGATAACTTGGACAGTCCAGATGAGATTGATATCAATGTGGATGAACTTGAGACTCCCGATGAAGCAGATTCTTTTGAGTACACTGGCCATGGTAAGTTGCCAAGTTGGCAGGCGGAAGTTAAGTGAAAGATTATCTAATCATATCTAATGGCATCTAAGTGGCATTAGGAACAAACCTCCCATTGTGTTGCTGCTGGCTGCTTTTTTGTGCTTTCTAGAAGCTTCTGTTTGTATCTCAGGTCATAAGTGGCCATGATTGATGGTTTAGATCTGGACAGAACAGGAATGGTTCACAGAGGTCATATACAACCATCACGCCTTTGTCAAACCCCTACTCTATGCTAGGCCTTATGTTTGGCTAAGATTGGAAGAAAACTGTTACATTCTGTGTCATAACAAAATTGGGACTGGGTTTGCAGAGAAAGAGAATTTAATCTGGAAGATAAAACTTGAAGTGGAAAAATAGAGCTTAACAATTTTCTCTGTACAACCTCCCATGGTCTGGAATGTTCTTTCCCACACATTCTACATGGGTGGTTCCTTGTTTTTATTCAGATCTTTATCAGATGCCACCTCCTCAGAGAGGCCTTCCTTGACCTCTGTAATCAAAGGTATCCACGCCTCCTCCACCATCTGGTCACACTCTACCTCAGTATTAATTTTATTTTCCATGTGTCACACTAATTGAAATCATATAATTTAACTGTTTAGATCTCACTTCTCTTTCTCTTCCCATTAGAATGTCTGCTCCATAAGGCCAGAGACTTTCTTATGCTTGGTGCTATATCACCAATAAAGTAGGAAGGAAGGAGGGATGGGGTAGGGTGTGGTGGAGGGAGAATAAAAAGTCATTAGATTAAAAACTTGCTTATCAAACCTGGGCATTCCTGATATGATTACCAGTCTTATTATATGACTTAATATATTATATCACATTATGTGATTACCAATTCTTTCTCTTGCTCAATGAAATTGCTTTTGTTAAGAAATATATACACAGAATTTGCTTTAAAAAATGGCATCATGTAGTCTCAGCTTTACAGGGTGGCATTCTTTGACTTTGTAAATTTGGGTTTGAAAGTAAGAGAATCCTGGCTATATCTACTGCTTTGATATATTGTGAAAATTAGTAAAAAAAAAGAAATACCACAATTGAACAGATGCCCTGACTTTTAGAGCCATACTAATTCCAGCAGTTTCTTTCATAGACAAACGTAACTAGGAAATTAGGAGAGTAACATCAAATTACTTAATTAACCAATGGTCATTGAGCAACCAGGGCTACATCCACAACCAGCCCTAGATTCAGAGCCTGCTTTCACAGTGTGGAAAGCTTTATTTCCTCAAGCTAAGAGAACAGGATGTAGCTAAACTACTTATATTATAGTTTATTATGTTTAAGTAGAGATTTGATATTGCATTTTATCATGTTCTTAGATTCATATAGTTATCAGGATATTTGTCCCTGTGAGTTGAAATACACAAATAGGAGGTGAAAGGTCTTGACTTCATATTCTTTTCTTTCATCTCAGACACTCTTCCTCAGCCACTCCATCCTTTCCAGCTGCCCCCAGCTGTCCCAGTCCCTTTCCTGCTAATAAACCTTCAAGTGTAAAAATCATACATTGACTTAAAACCTCAGAGAAGACAGCTGTGGCATGACCCTGCGAGTCCCTCCCTCTCCTCCCCCTGTACTTCTCTGTTGCCCTGGAGAACCGTGTCACCCCACATCTGAACCTTTTATTTTTATAAATAGTAAAACTGTCAAGCCAAGTGGTGGTGGCTGAGCGAACTGGTAATTAGAGCTGCCACTTGCCGACATAGTTCTTTTTATTTAGTCGACATAGTTATGTTGAAAGAACCAGTTTAACAGCCACAACCCTGCTTTTAGGTCTTAAAGAAGAGAATTTTAGTGTAAGTTGAATTTTAAAGTCCACCTTGATTTTCACATGAAAGGAGTATGTTCAGTCACCATTTTAAATAAACAACAGCATTAAATGTTGAAAATCCCAAGTATATCTGAATAGCTATATTTTATAATGTTGACATAGATAACTGACTATAAAAGAGTCTAATGCATATTAGAGTCTCAAAGTATGAAAGTAGTGCTTGAAAGCTGCACGGTTTTGTTGTTTTGTTTTATGGGAGTGTTCTAACTAGGCATATAGATTCTAAACAAAACTGGGGTTTTAAAAGTGTTTGGTCAGTAATTAATTTTATTTAATGAACACTTTTCGTAGTGCTTGCTGTGTGTCAAGGATCTGTGCTAGCTGCTTTATAAATATTAACTGTATTAATCCTCATTTAACTCTGTGAACAGGTATTATGTTACCCCCAGAGGTTTAGTGATTAACCTAAAGTCACATAGCTAGTAAATGTCAGAGCCAGCACAAAACCTGAGTTGTTGTCTGCAACTCCTGGGCCATGCTCCTTTTCCACAAATACACTGACGGTAAACAGGAGGGTCTTTTTCTATGTTAGGATAGCATACTTGGAGTCAAGCCTACTGACCCACCTTCACATTTACATGCTCTTTTAATCCCACCATTTTGCGGTGACTTGAGGGCCCTTAGTTTCCCAAGTGCTTGAAGGATGTTCACACCATTTGCCTGTTTTAATCAGTAGCTGATGACCAAACATTGATGCCAGATTATTTGCCCATGGTGTGATTTTGCTTATGGAAAAAATTCTGAAGCTCATTATCAAAAGATTTTAAGTTGGTCATTCCTTCCAAGCAACTTTCTTTAATAATTGTGTCTGAATAGTTGGAAAATACCATTCAAAGGATGACATAATGGAGGCTTGATGTCCTTTGGTATTTATAAATGCCAAAGACATCAGAAATATGTAGGTGGTGAAGGATTTAACAGATTAGTCTTTTTTTTTAACTAAGGGAGCTCAGCTTTTGTAAAGATACTTTATTAAACTAATACTATACACTTAAAAATATCCAAAGGTCAGAAAAAATTATGACATATTTCTGTTTTCAAACTGACCACAGAATTATTTTTACCATAATTCAGATCTTAGCAAAGGCATTTTGTAAGGGAAATGGAAAAATGATAAAGAATTTTAGCCTGAATATTTCTGGTAAGAATGCTGTAAGAAACATTCATGTGCTCATGTATGCTTTCTTCCTAGGCTCCTAGCAATGTTTAGTGACCTCGTTTATCTTTTCTAAAACTAATCCCTAATGATGGACAGTTTCCTATGTGAATAAGGTAGCCTCACATTTTTTCCAGATAATCAGGTAGTCACTTCATTTAACTTCCATTTCTGTGGTCATTATTTTCACAGCCTGCAGGCAACCAGCTTATGAAATCAACTCTCTGTTTTAATTCTGCTTATAAACCAGTCCAGTGTGGAGCTTATTCTGTTTTACCCACAAGCAGCCTTACATGATAATGGTGATGTGGTCTGAAAAGATGATTTTTCCTTATATTTTTGTATGCTGAGTTTTCACATTCCAATTAACTACATACCTGTTCTAAAGAACTTTAAAGACTTTCTTAATTGTGTATACGGTGTCTTTCCTCTAACAAAAAGTTCAGATGGAGCGTGGGGCAGTGGGTGGAGTATGAAAAGATGAAAGTGGGAAGACCATTAGAAAGTTACTCTTGTCACCTGGGAAAAAGGTGTGCCTAGAACTCTAGCCAGAAGGCAATGGCACCCCACTGCAGTACTCTTGCCTGGAAAATCCCATGGACAGAGGAGCCTGGTAGGCNTTACTCTTGTCACCTGGGAAAAAGGTGTGCCTAGAACTCTAGCCAGAAGGCAATGGCACCCCACTGCAGTACTCTTGCCTGGAAAATCCCATGGACAGAGGAGCCTGGTAGGCTGCGGTCCTTGGGGTTGCTAAGAGTCGGACACAACTGAGCGACTACTTTCACAACACTAGCAATAGCAAGGAGAATGGAGAAAGCCCATTTGAATCCCAGCTCTGCTCTTTCCAATTGGACTGAACCATACTTCAACAGGAAAAAAGTATTTTCTCAGTTTGTGATACGGACAGAAGATGAAGCTTCATCCTGTCAGGAAAAGTCTGTAGAGATATGTTCATATGCTTTTGAACAATTTGGGGGAAAAAAAAGAGATTATTTTCCTTTAAAAGCTCCCTCCCCCTAAAACTATATATGCTTCTAACTCAGTAAAACCTGGATACACATTGGATACTAAGTAGCAATAAAAGGGAGAGATGAAAGATATATTAAGAATAAAAATTAGAAACTAGTTAATAAATCTCCTTGGGTATTTAGCATAATACTAAACTTGTCTTGAACGATGAAGTGTCATTGAGGAAGCACTCCTTCAAATTAAATTAGTAACATTCAACCTATTCTCTAGGTCAATAGTCTAGATTAATACATAGTATGTTCAAGATTCATATATTAATAACTATGCCTATGTTAGTGATCAGATATGTCACGAATAATAATACCTAAACTCATTTTCTTCCTGGGAGTGATTTCTAAAGATAATACAAATGCAGGGGGGCTCTTTGGCTTAAAAAAATTAGAAGTTCAAACATAATGAATGTCTTTGAGGGCATTTTCAGATTATTCCCATTCTCAGTGCAAGGGCGCAGCATAGAGACCAAATCCCCTTTACAGATGTATGTCCCTGCTGGAGGCCACAGCCGACCTCATCATCCAGTGGTTCATATGATCATCGACGGTAGATTCCTCACTGTGATCTTTTAGCACAGGATATTCAGAGCCTATGTACTAAATCGTCTCATCAAAGACGAAAGAAAATGTTCAAGTTGACTTCTCCCTTGGGTACCAGGGCTAATTGACTTCAACAGCAAGCAGCAAGGGAGAAAAGCTTGTTATTCAGAAAAGAAGACAAAGAAAATCAAGCCTCTCTTAGTGATGAGGGCGAGACCAAACACTAAATTTGGAGGGCCTAGGGATAGAGATTTAAATGAGGCCTGAAACTTCTGCAAATCATGGGGAAATGATGGCAGGGGAAAGATGGCAATTTATGGTTGTAGCAAAAGAATTATTAAGATCAGGAAGATACTGTTAATTCAAGGGAGCAGAACAACTTACCTTTACTTCCTACTAGCTTATATTGTTGACTTCTAGAATTCAGCACCTTAAGAGAGTGTACTGTACCCCTAGCTATTATAGAACTCCTTATTTAATTTACATCAATCAAAAGAGATGGGGAAAGGAGGTCCCAAACAGGGTAAAGAGTTGTTGGCGATGATGCCTACAATGTAGATCAGAGCAGATGTATACTGGAACCTCAGAAGACAAACCTATATCTAAGCCCAGAGGTCTGAGAGAACAGAGACAAGTGGGAAGACAGGGTCTTCCCTGTGTGGGGCATTCAAAGGCCCTAACTCAAGTGGGGAAGAAGGCGATGGCACCCCACTCCAGTACTCTTGCCTGGAAAATCCCATGGACAGGGGAGCCTGGTAGGCTGCGGTCCATAGGGTCACGAAGAGTCGGACACGACTGAGTGACTTCCCTTTCACTTTTCACTTTCTTGCATTGGAGAAGGAAATGGCAAACCACTCCAATGTTCTTGCCTGGAGAATCCCAGAGACGGGGGAGCCTGGTTGGTGCCGTCTGTGGGGTCACACAGAGTAGGACACGACTGAAGTGACTTAGCAGCAGCAACTCAAGTGGGAGGGGGAGAGCTGGAAGGGATCTCAGATAGGGAGTCCAGAGCAGATGGATGGACTTGGACAAGTGACACAGTGCTTAATCCGAAGCCAAGTTGCTAGTTTCCTGTCCTGAGTAAGCAGCGAGCACTGGTGGGAATGCAGAGAAAGCCAGAGTGAGGCCAGGCTCTGTAGGTGGTGGTAGCTATTGGTGGGTGTTGGCAGAAGCGGCTAGGACTGCTTCCCAACTGGGCTTCACTTTGCTATTCTAAGTCACAGGTAATTAGACATGTTTGAATCTGTCTTGTGACATCTTCTGGAACATAACCATCCTGTTGTGGCTCCCTTACAGATTACCTATGTTTCCAAGAACTTGTCCAGGCTTTATTTACTCACTCACCTTCCCAAGTTCTACTGAAAACTCTGTGCAGGTTTCCAAGCTAAGTGTGAAGTGGGTTGGTGGAGGCAGATATTAAAGATGAAATTGGCATGATTCCTTAGCCCAAGGAACCACCTTATAGTAAAATAAATGAGACTGAGACAATTACACATTCAGGGTGCACTATGATAGCTTAGAAGAGTAGCAACGGTAAGGGTTTGATTATATTTCCTTCCTGATTCTGTGATCTCAGGTAATTACTTCAGAGTTTTTGCATTGGTATCATGTCTACCACTACATCTCCTCTGTGCCTGGTAATTTGGTAGATGCTTAATAAATATTGCTGTTAGGGTTATCAAAGTGCCGTTGAAAGAATGCACGTGTGGAGTAAATCAAAGGCAATTTCTTATGAAATGGAAAGTTTAGAATGATAACACCTCACAGAATTATTGTGAAAACTATAAATAAGCCTTTATTACCAAATTACATAAACATACAAAGAATAACCATTGTGAAATTCTACTAGTACTTAAGTGAAAAGGGAAACAATTGTTGCTTATTATTTAAAAAAACTAAATCATAGTTGCTTTTTTATTTTTTGATGCACAAGAGTGAGTAGTAAATTTTTCCCCCAAAATGCTCAGTGGGCTTTTTCATTACCTTGGACACCCAGCAGTAAGAGTCTTATGAATTTGGGGGCTTGGAGCACTTCTGGTTTATAAGGTTGTTTCTCATTTACTGTAAAATCTTTGTGTAGCATATTTTGAAAAACTTATAAGAAGTTATAGCAAATTAATCTCCAGATGTGATCCCAATAGAGAAGGTTCAAGCCCACTGTTAGAGTCTTAGAATGCAGGTCTAGGCTGGCAGAATCATCAAGCTACCGAGCTGAGGGGCCCCAGGACACTCTGGGCACTCAGGTTACACCAATAAATGTGGCCCAAGGAAAATGAGCCCTGACGAATAAATAATAGCTTTTCACACTATCAGAAAGACCACAGGCCACAACCTGTATGATCAAGGGAGGAGTTAGCACCCAATCTATCTAGGACCACTACAGACACAAGACAGCTCTAGCCCTTTTCCTATCCCCACCCTCATCTTAGCCTTACCAATGGATTGGTCATCCAGTCTGTCAATCAGGAAGACCTCACTGAGTGTCCTTGATGAAGTCAGGATGGTGTCAAGCTCGCTCTGAGCTGTACAGAACAAGGAGTTCATCAGGTTGAGCCTGCCAGAAGGTAGCTAGTTGTTGAACTGCCTCACCTGTAGAGGTCCTGCCCATTCATCCTTGCTCCGTGCTTCATTTACAGAGGATTCTACAGGCAACAAAGATTCTGGCCAAGAGTCGGAGTCTATTCCAGAATATACGGCGGAAGAGGAGCGGGAGGACAACCGGCTGTGGAGGACCGTGGTGATTGGAGAACAGGAGCAGCGGATTGACATGAAGGTCATCGAGCCCTACAGGAGAGTCATTTCTCACGGAGGTAGTAGAGCTCAAAACCAAACTCGGGTTCTCTGCAGCATGACATCCCTATCAGTGTTGATGCCATTAGACAGGCAACATTCAGGGCACTGTAGAACTGCGTGTATTATTCAGATGCAGTTCAGTGAACATTGGAAAGCCTACTACACAGAAGTAACTTTCCAAGGTGAAAGATGCCTTTCATACCACATATGATAGCTGTCATCTTCTGTGCAAATTTCTTGAAAGCCAGTTGTCCAATTCAATAGTGTCTGTATGGAATTCCTATGGATTGCTTGTAGAGTTTTAACTGAATTGTTTTCAAGTCTGTTTTCTACATGGCCTACAGTAAGAGGTGCTTTTAATTCCAGAACAATCTTTTGAATCCTCTTCAGAAGCTTTAGGAAATCTTTGAGACTCAGGCTGGTTCCTCCCCCACCCCACCCCCACATAAAGTTTGCTTTTCTATAAACTCCATTACCTCTGTGCCTGACAGTAGCTCACTCTAGCCACAGCCTCCACCTGCTTCATGAGAGACAAGGGAGAGAAAAAGCTCTGTTTTATATTTTCACTGCTGTCTTGGAACTACAGGAACCTGAATTTTGGACTCACAAAAAAATAAATAACATGAAAACTTCCGAAAATATAAGCGGCTTTGGGGGCTTTTTTTTTTTTTTTTTTTTTTTTTTTCTGTATTCCCAACTCTTCCTCCTCCCTCNTGAACATTGGAAAGCCTACTACACAGAAGTAACTTTCCAAGGTGAAAGATGCCTTTCATACCACATATGATAGCTGTCATCTTCTGTGCAAATTTCTTGAAAGCCAGTTGTCCAATTCAATAGTGTCTGTATGGAATTCCTATGGATTGCTTGTAGAGTTTTAACTGAATTGTTTTCAAGTCTGTTTTCTACATGGCCTACAGTAAGAGGTGCTTTTAATTCCAGAACAATCTTTTGAATCCTCTTCAGAAGCTTTAGGAAATCTTTGAGACTCAGGCTGGTTCCTCCCCCACCCCACCCCCACATAAAGTTTGCTTTTCTATAAACTCCATTACCTCTGTGCCTGACAGTAGCTCACTCTAGCCACAGCCTCCACCTGCTTCATGAGAGACAAGGGAGAGAAAAAGCTCTGTTTTATATTTTCACTGCTGTCTTGGAACTACAGGAACCTGAATTTTGGACTCACAAAAAAATAAATAACATGAAAACTTCCGAAAATATAAGCGGCTTTGGGGGCCTTTTTTTTTTTTTTTTTTTGCTGCTGCTGCATGCACAACTCTCCTGCAGCCCTGAGGCACCACCCTAACCACTCAGCTGTTCTAGGAAAAGTATAAGCTGACAAGGCAATTGTTCTGTCTTCCTTAACAAGGACAGGGGAATAAGTGTCTTGGCACTGCATTAAACCTCGAGCTTTGGTTTCCTATCAAGTAGAAGGATGTTTTGCTTTTTCCTTCCAAGTACCCTTCACCACAGGTTTCCCCCTTTCTGCCTCATGCATTGCTCCCTCCATGTACGTATCAAGACCACCCAGGGCTCCCACCCATGACAGAGAAGGGAAACGCCTATGAGTGTTCCTGGCCCCGACCTTCCTTTTTCAATATTTGAGCTGAAATGATAACATGGCCCAATGAGAGCTCCTCTGAGAAAGACCTTTCCCACAGGCCTTTGGAATGAGAACAGGCTTAATCTTGCTCAAAATGACAGGCAGCTGGCCATAGAGTCAATCCTGTTGTTCTTCTAATGAAAACCACAATCTGAAATTATCTAGATTTTCCCAGAAGATCCTTTATACCACCCGTCAGGTAGTATTGATTTGTTTGCTTTTTAGAAAAAAAGAAAACAAAGGCTATTATAAACTAGCCTGTAAAAAGTACAAGAAATGTAGAAAAGTCTGTCAAAGTAAATCAAAGTCACCCAGTGACATTCCCTGTACATTTTTACCATTCAGGTCATAAATTAGTAGTCACTTTGTTGTAAAGAAGGCAGGCTCATGGCTCCCATGCTTTTATAAGGCCAAGTTCTCATTAGCTCAGCAGACTGGACTGCTTATTTTCTCAACCACAGTGAAGTTGGGTGGATGGAGCCCATGCTTCTATTGCCTGAATCAGGATAGAGTGATTATCGTCAGCACACTGGAGTCCAAAAAAGCGACTGCCTCTGCCCATCATGTTCTTTGTAAAAACACCTGCTAGCTCAGGGATAACCTGGTTTGCTGTGCCCTTCCTCCCTGCCACCCCCTCCCACTGGCACTTGCTCCTCTCCGTTCTGTGTTGTGAGCTCCTTATTTGTCTGTGTGACCATCTGGTTTGTTGGAGAGAGAAGGCTGCCTTCCCTCTCTGCCTGGCTCTGCCTCGGCCTTCTCCAGGCACTGGCCTGCATGATGTGCCTCTGGCTGCACCCAGCAGATCATAAGCGAGATGCCACCTCTTCCTCGACCCTGACCAGCCTTTTGCTCTGTAGGTAAAGACAGTTCACACGTTACTTCTGAATTTGCCAAAGCTTTGCTGTCTTGGAAACTCATATCACTTTCTCAGACCTTAATGATGACACTCCCTAGTTCTCAGTCCATTGAGTTTGTCACCCTTGCTTCTGATGAGCATTTAAAAAGCAGTGCCCAGAGCAAACAGAAATGTCATTTTGGTGTCTGGCACTTTGCTATGAGAATGTTTTCTCACTCAGGCCAGAAAGAAAGTGCCAGCTGTCCGGTGCTCTGGATAGCTAGCTGGGAGTGATTAAAAGCACTGCTGAGGTCTGCTGCAAAGCCAGGCCCTGCAAGTGTCCGCACCAGTTGGGAATATCTGTGTGTGAGAGCAGTATCTGAACAAATAACTCAGCCTTCAGCTTTGGTGACTTCATATGAGCTGTGGCCAGAGTCCCTGTATACAGTATAGAAGAACAGAGTTCAAGCACCACTTACACTGTGACCTTGGTCATCACTTGACTCTCTTGGGCCTTGGTTACTTCCTCAGTAAGAAAAGGGTGATCTCAAACCCAGTGTCACCTCCTGCGAGCCCACGAGTAACAATCCTGCTATCTGCTTATACAGAAAAACAAGGAGAGGTCTGGGTGGTTTGGATTAGCCCACAGTGTGGGGTCACTTTGAGGCTAGAACTGGCATTTTGGAACCTGAAGCAGGGAGCACAATTAAATAGCCAAGGGCACTCATGCCAACGCATTGTAACGAGGAGTCTCCTGTCTTGTGTTTTTACTTCTCATTTCATTATAGGAGACTCAGGTAACCCTCTGCAGTGTTGCTGGACAAATGACCCTGGAAAGGTTGAGGAGAAGAGTTGCAGGCTGGTGTGTGTGTGTGTATGTTTTGGTCGCGCCTGTGGCATCTTTCCTTCTCTCTCCATTCCATTTGCTGGCCAGCAAACTTGTGTTCCGTCCCTTTCATGCCTCTCTGTCCTGCCTCAGGTAAGGTTTGCATCGTTGCTTCCAAGGGTCCCAGGAGACACCACGGTGGGATAGCTCACACACCTCAGCACATACACTCTGAATTCACCTCACTATTATTGAGAGGAGAGTCTGATAAAATACATGGTCTAAAAAGCCAAACTTCACTTGCACTCTGCACTCGCTGACAGGGAACTTCACTTGAGTAAGCTGCATATTTAGCATAGAAACTGGGTTAGCTGACCTCCTTGGAGGCATTGGCAAAGACCAAAATTCAAATGGTCCTATTCATTCACGTTATTGCACTNCTGCACTCGCTGACAGGGAACTTCACTTGAGTAAGCTGCATATTTAGCATAGAAACTGGGTTAGCTGACCTCCTTGGAGGCATTGGCAAAGACCAAAATTCAAATGGTCCTATTCATTCACGTTATTGCACTTTGCCAGCAGTCGCTGTCTGGAATAGCTCCAAAGCCTGACAGTGATGGCACGGCTCTTGATTTAGAAGGAAAACTTTCATGACAAAATCTTTTTTTCTCTTTCCTTCCTTACACACTACATCTCCTCATTGCCTTCTCTTTCTTTTGCCTCTTCTTCTCTTCCTACAAATCCTCTGCCCACAAATGCAAAATCTATCATTTGTCAATTTCAGTGATTTCTATAGAAAGAGCCATTCCCAACTTAGTCGCTGATCAGGACATGGTAAGTTGACCATTCAGTATTCCTTTGGCTAAATAAACTCAAGCAAATGCATTACTACAACATTCCAAGGACAGACAGCAGTGACACAAAGAGATGAATTGCCATTTAAGATGACTTCTGAAGTAGTTTATAAACCTCAGTCTTTCTTTAAAAAAACAAAAAAAAAGACATTCTTAGAAATTCTCTAGAAATAGAAAAAGAAATCAAACAAACTGAGCAGTCACAATCTCGAAATTATCCTGACACCCTGGAGCCTGACATCTACATTTAAATTTTTTTAATTAAATTTTTATTTTTATTATAGTTGATTTACAATGTTGTCTTAATTTCAGATGTATAGCAAAGTGATTCAGTTATACATATTCTTTTTCAGATTCTTTTCCCATATGGGTTATTATAGAATATTGAGTAGAGTTCCCTGTGCCAGACAGTAGGTCTTTGTTGGTTGTCTGTTTTAAATATAGCAGTGCATACATGTCAATTTCTCCTTTATGGCTGTTAGCATTTGCCTTATATATTGAGTTGCTCGTGCATTTGGTGTATATATAGTTACAACTGTTACATCTTCTTCTTGGATTGATCCCTTGATCATTATGTATTGTCCTTCTTTCTGTCATAACTGTCTATTTTGTCTATCAGTATTGATTGCTCCTCCAGCTTTCTTTTGATTTTCATTTGCATAGAATACTTTTTTCCACCCCCTCACATTCAGTCTGTATGTGTCAAGAGCTGAAGTAGGTCTGTTGTAGATAGCATTTATACATGTTTTGCTTTTGTATCCATTCAGCCAGTTTATGTCTTTGGGTTAGAGCATTTAATCCATTTACATTTAAAATGATTATTGATATGTATGTTCTTATTGCTATCTTGTTAATTGCTTTGGATTTGTGTTTGTAGCTTTTCATTCCTTTTTTTGTTCTCTTGTGATTAGATTATTACCTTTAATGTTATATTTGGATTACTTTTTCTTTTTTGTGTGTTAATCTATTGTAGATTTTTGGTTTGCAGTTACTACGAGGTTTTGATATAGCAGTCTCTCTCTCTCTATATATATATATGCATACACAAGATTGGTTTAAGTTGCTAGTCTCAATTTCAAATGCATTTCCAATATTGTGCGTTTGTACTCTCCTTACAATTGCTGGTTTTGTTCTATTATTTGTGTGTGGATCATTTCATACCTTTACTGTATGTTTGTCTTTACTGGTGAGCTTTTCCATTTGTAATTTTCTTGTTTCTTGTATTGGCCCTTTCTTTTCTGCCTGGAGAAGTTCCTTTAGCATTTGTTGTAACATGGGTTTGGTGGTGGTGAATTTTCTCAACTTTCGCTTGTCTATATAAAACTTCCAATTTCTCTATTGAATCTGAACAACCCTTGCTGGGCAGAGTATTCTTCATTGTAGATTTTGCCTTTTACCACTGTAAATAATCCTGCCAGTTCCTTCTAGATTGCAGTTTCTGCTGAAAGATCAGCTGATAACCTAATGGGGATTCCCTTGTATTTTATTTATTGCTTTTTCCTTGTTGCTTTTAATAGTTTCTCTTTGTCTTTAATTTTTGTCAACTGGATTAATATGTGTCTTTGAGTGTTCCTTCTTGGGTTTATCATGTATGGGACTCTCTGCA
Source organism: Neotragus pygmaeus (assembly GCA_006410875.1). NCBI lineage: Eukaryota > Metazoa > Chordata > Mammalia > Artiodactyla > Bovidae > Neotragus > Neotragus pygmaeus. The sequence goes on along the minus strand of SJYV01016461.1, from coordinate 340,843 downwards.
CATCCTGGACTCTGAGTGTTTCCTTTTTCATATTAGGGAAATTTTTGGCTATTTTCTCTTCAAATATGTTCTCAGGCCCTCCCTCTCTCTCTTCTCCTTCTGGGACCCCTATAATGTGAAAAGTGTTTGTCACTCAATCGTGTCTGACTCTTTGCAACCCCATGGACTGTAGCCTGCTAGACTTCTCTGTCCATGGAATTCTCTAGGTGAGAATATTGGATTGGGTAGCCATTCCCTTCTATGGGGAATTTTCCTGAACCAGGGGTCAAACCTGGGTCTCCTGCATTGTAGGCAGATTCTTTACCATCTGAGCCACCAGGGTTGGTGTGTTTAATGAATGGCAACCCACTCCGGTATTCTTGCTTGAGAATTCCGTGGACAGAGGAACCATGGGGACTGCTGTCCTCATTTCTTTTCATTCTTCTTTTTTTAATTATGTTCCACGGCAGTGATGTCTACCATTCTGTCTTCCAGCTTACTTATGCATTCCTCATTTACTCTGCTGTTGATTCCTTCTAGTGAATTTTTCATTTCACTTATTGTTCATCTCTATTCTTTAAAGCTTCTCAGTTCAGTCGCTCAGCCGTGTCNCTTTGGCCACCTCATGTGAAGAGTTGACTCATTGGAAAAGACCCTGATGCTGGGGGGGATTGGGGACAAGAGGAAAAGGGGACAACAGAGAATGAGAGGGCTGGATGGCATCATTGACTCGATGGACATGAGTTTGAGTAAACTCCAGGAGTTGGTGATGGACAGGGAGATCTGGTGTGCTGCGATTCATGGTGTTGCAAAGAGTTGGACACAACTGAGTGACTGAACTGAACTGAAAATTAGTATATCAAGTATACACCTCAAATGCTGGTATATAAGTACGGATGGCAAGTGAGTTCTGAAGTCTAGTGGCCAAAGACAAAAGAAGCATAATTCAATGTTTCAGAACTACTGACAGCATAAATTTCTCCCAGTGTTAAGCTGGGGAGAACATTCTTCTTGAATCTACAAGAAGGGGATATTTGTGGAGTAATAGACATCATTATCCATAATATCCAGCTACCTGCCAGAGTTCATTTTGTTCGTTATGAAATGCCAGAGGTCTTGGTATTTTCATATGGTTACAGAAGGACTGAAAACTCTGAAATCTGAATCATGTACATCATAAGATTCAACACCCTCATCTTTCCCTTTCTTTGTTTCTCTCTCTCTCTCTCTTTGTGTATAACATCTAAGTCTCATGGTAGCCATGATGTAAAAACCTGAAGTAAACACACAAAAGATAGATAAAGGAATTTAAGCATACCACTAAAGGTCCTCAAACCACAAAGGAAGAGAGCAAGAGAAGAAAGGAACAAAGAGAAAGCACAAAAACAGCCAGAAAACATTAACAATTTGGTAATAAGCACATGCATGCTTGCCTTTATCATGTCTGACTCTTTGTGACTCTAAGGACTATAACTGGCCAAGATCCTCTGTCCATAGAGCTCTCCAGGCAAGAATATGGAGTGCGTTGCCATGCTCTCTTCTAGGGGATCTTAACGACCTGGGGTCGAACCTGTGTCTCTTATGTCTCCTGCACTGGCAGGCAGATTCTTTACCACTAGTGCCACCAACGGAGCCCCAGTAATAAACACATATTTATTAATAATTACTTTAAATGTAAATGGACTAAATTATCCAGCTAAGACATAGAGTGGTTGAACTGATAAAAAAAAAAAATGACTCATCTATGTGCTGCCTACAAGACATACAGACTTTAGACATAAGGCTACACACAGATTGATAGTGGACAGATGAAAATGATATTCCATACAAACTGAAACCAGAAGAAAGCTGGAGTAGCTGTAGTTATACCTATAACAGGCAAATATAATTTTAAACCAAAGACTGCAATCAGACACAAAGAAGGGTGTTATGGAATAATAAAGGTGTCAATCCAAGAAGAGAATATAACATTCGTAAATATTTATCCACCCATTATAGGAGCACCTAACTATACAAAGCAAATATTGACAGTGCTAAGAGGAGAAATAGGCAGAAATACATTAATAGCACGGGACTTTAATGCACTACTTACATCAATGGATAGATCATCCAGACAGAAAATCAATTAGGAAACATCAGCTTTAAAAAATAGGTTAGAACAGATGAACTTAACATGTATTTACAGAAAATTCCATCCAAAAGGAACAGAATACACATTATTCTCAAGTGCATTGCCCAACATAGATCATTTATTCATAGATCATGTATTAGGCCACAAAACAAGTCTTAATAAGTTTAAGAGATCTAAAATCTTTGTCAAATATCTTTTCTGACCACATGGTATGAAACTAATATCTAATCACACACACACACACACACAAACCAAATTGGAAATTCACAAGTATGTGGAAATTAAACAACATGCTATTGAACAAACAATGGGTCATAGAAGAAATAGAACTCAATAAATACCTTGATACAATCAAAATTGGAAATGTAACACACCAGAATTTATGAGATGCTGTAAAAACAGTTCTAAAGAGAAGGTCATAGCAATAAGTGCCTACACATCAGGAAACAAGAAAAGTGTCAAATAAACAATCTAATTTTATGCCTCAAGGAACTAACAAAAGAAGCCCAAATGAAGCCCAAAGTTAGTAAAAGGAAGAAAATAACAAATACTAGAGCAAGAATAAATTAACTAGAGACAAAAAAAGACAACAGTAAAAAATCAATAAAATAAGGAGTTTGTTTTCTGAAACGATAAACAAAATCGACAAACCTTTAGCTAGACCCACCAAGAAAAAACATAGGGGATTCAAGTAAATAAAATCAGAAATGAAAGAGGAGAAATAACAAATGATACCACAGAAACACAAAGAACCATAAGAGACTTCTACTAATATTTATATGCCAATAAATTGGACAGCCTAGAAGAAATGGATAAATTCCTAGGAACACACAACCTACTGAGACTGAATCATGATGAAATAAAATCTGAACAGATTAAATACTATCAAGGAGTTTGAATCGATAATCAAAAACCTCCCAACATACAAAAATCCAGGACCCGGTTGCTTCACTAGTGAGTAATACTAAACATTCAAAGAAGAATTGGTAACAATGTTTCTCATATTCTTCTAAAAACATAGAAGGAAAAAATTCTTCCAAGTGCTTTTTATGAGACCAGTATTACCTTGATACCAAAACCAACAAAGATGCCACAAAAAGAAGAAAATTACAGGTCAATGTCCTGAATGAATATAGATGCAAAAATCCTCAACAAAATATTAGCAAACTGAAATCAGTAATACATTTAAAGGATNATTACCTTGATACCAAAACCAACAAAGATGCCACAAAAAGAAGAAAATTACAGGTCAATGTCCTGAATGAATATAGATGCAAAAATCCTCAACAAAATATTAGCAAACTGAAATCAGTAATACATTTAAAGGATTATATATTAATATTATGATCAAATGAAGTTTATTCCAGGGATGCAAACATGGTTCAATATTCACAAATCATTTAATGTTTATTACATATGACAAACCCACAATTAATATCATACTCAGTGGTGAAAAGGTTCAAGTTTTTCCTCTAAGATCAGGAATAAGACAAGGATGCTCACCTTTGCCACTCTCATCCAACATAGTAGTGGAAATTGTACCCAGAGCAATTAGGTAAGAATATGAAATAAAATGCATCTACATTGGAAAGGAAGAATTAAAATTGTCACTATTTGCAGATGACACGATACTATACAGAAAATCCTAAGGACTCCATCAAAAAACTCTAAGAACTAATAAAAAAAGACAATAAAGCTTCTTGATGTGAAAAACAATTCATAAAAATGTGTTTATTTATGCTAAAAACAAAACTATCACAAACAGGAATTAAGAAAACAATCCCATTTACAATCACATCAAAAAGAATAAAATACTTAGGAATAAATTTAACTAAAGAGGTAAAAGATCTGTATATTTAAAATACAAGACATTAATTAAAGAAACTGAAGAAGACACACTAAAAATGGAAAGATATGCCATGCTCATGGATTGAAAGAATTAATATTTTTGAAATGTCCATACCCTCAAAGCAATATGCAAACTCAATAAAATTCCTATCAAAATTCTAATGGTATTTTTCACAAATACAAGACAAATATGTATGGAATCACAAAGACCTCACATAGCCAAAGCAATTCTGAGAAAGAAAAAATCTAGAGGCATCACATTCCCTGATTCCAAACTACTTTACAAAGGCATAGTATGAAAATAGTTTGACACTGGCATAAAAACAAACACATAGATCGATGGAACAGGATAAAGACCCTAGAAATAAACCCATGCATATATGGTCAATTAATTGCTATAGCAAAGGAACCAAGAATATTCAATAAAAAAGAACAATCTCGTCAAAAACTGGACAGTCATATGGCAAAAGAATGAAACTGGACCACTATCTTATACCCTACACAAAAATTAACTAAAAACGGGATTAAAAACTTGAATGTTTAAGTCTTGAAACCATTAAACTCCTAGAATAATACACAGGCACAAGCTCCCCAGTGTTTGTCTTAAAGATGATTATTTGAATCTCAAACCAAAAGAAAACAAAAGAAACAAAAGTGAAAATAGATAAGTGGGACTATGTCAAAATAAAAAGCTTCTGCACAGCAAAGGAAACCACCAAAAAATGAAGAGATTCTACTGAATGGGAGAAAATAAAAATTGCAAATCATGTATTTGATAAAAGGCTAATATCCAAAAAACATAAATAAATTATACAACTCAAAAGAAAAAAAAAGAGGACAAGCATTCCAATTAATAAATAGGCAGAAGACCTGAATGGACATTATTCCAAGGAGGACATACAGATGACCAACAGGTACATGAAAACATGTTCGACATCATCAATCATCAGTTCAGTTCAGTTGAGTCACTCAGTCGTGTCCAGCTCTTTGTGACCCCTTGAATCGCAGCACGCCAGGCCTCCCTATCCATCACCAGCTCCTGGAGTTCACCCAAACTCTTGTCCATTGAGTCAGTGATGCCATCCAGCCATCTCATCCTCTGTCGTCCCTTTCTTCTCCTGGCCCCAATCCCTCCCAGCATCAGGGTCTTTTCCAATGAGTCAACTCTTCACATGTTCAGTTCAGTTCAGTCACTCAGTCGTGTCCGACTCTTTGCGACCCCATGAATTGCAGCACGCCAGGCCTCCCTGTTCATCACCATTTCTCAGAGTTAACTCAGACTCGTGTCCATTGAGTCCGTGATGCCATCCAGCCATCTCATACTTGGTTGTCCCCTTCTCCTCATGCCCCCAATGCCTCCCAGCATCAGAGTCTTTTCCAGTGAGTCAACTCTTTGCATGAGGTGGCCAAAGTACTGGAGTTTCCGCTTCAGCATCATTCCTTCCAAAGAAATCCCAGGGTTGATCTCCTTCAGAA
>SJYV01016461.1:314004-332803 GCA_006410875.1 Neotragus pygmaeus | reverse complement strand
CCCATTCTGTTCTTTTCCTCTATTTCTTTGCATTGATCACTGAGGAAGGCTTTCTTATCTCTTCTTGCTATTCTTTGGAACTCTGCATTCAGATGCTTATATCTTTCCTTTCCTCCTTTGTTTTTTGCCTGTTTTCTTTTCACAGGTATTTGTAAGGCCTCCCCAGACAGCCATTTTTCTTTTTTGCATTTCTTTTCCACGGGGATGGTCTTGATCCCTGTCTCCTGTACAATGTCACGAACCTCATTTGATAGTTCATCAGGCACTCTATCTCTCAGATCTAGGCCCTTAAATCTATTCTCACTTCCACTGTATAATCATAAGGGATTTGATTTAGGTCATACCTGAATGGTCTAGCGGTTTTCCCTACTTTCTTCAATTTAAGTCTGAATTTGGTAATAAGGAGTTCATGATCTGAGCCACAGTCAGCTCCTGGTCTTTTTTTGTTGACTGTATAGAGCTTCTCCATCTTTGGCTGCAAAGAATATAATCAATCTGATTTTGGTGTTGACCATCTGGTGATGTCCATGTGTAGAGTCTTCTCTTGTGTTTTTGGAAGAGGGTGTTTGCTATGACCAGTGCATTTCCTTGGCAAAACTCTACTAGTCTTTGCCCTGCTTCATTCTGCATTCCAAGGCCAAATTTCCCTGTTACTCCAGGTGTTTCTTGACTTCCTATTTTTGCATTCCAGTCCCCTATAATGAAAGGGCATCTCTTTTGGGTGTTAATTCTAAAAGGTCTTGTAGGTCTTCATAGAACCGTTCAACTTCAGCTTCTTCAGCGTTACTGGACTGGAATGTGTGAATTTAACTCAGATGACCATTATATCTACTTCTGCAGGCAGGAATCCCTCAGAAGAAATGGAGTAGCCATTATGGTCAACAGAAAAATGCCGTAATTGGATGCAATCTGAAAAACGACAGAATGATCTCTCATTGTTTCCAGGGCAAACCATTCAATATCACAGTAATCCAAGTCTATGTCCCAACCAGTAATGCTGAAGAAGCTGAAGTTGAATGGTTCTATGAAGGATCACATAGACACCTCCAATTACTTGGTAACACAGTGTCCATTCTCTGTGGCCATGTGAATAGCTAAAAATAGGTTACTCTGGAAGAAAGGGAAAAGTGGATATTAGGGGGCACTTGTAGTTTCTAGATTGATATCTGCTTGAACACATCACACACTCTTTCTTACTTTCCTAACTTGAATTTACCACCTCTCACTTTTTCTCTCCCTAGGATGGTCAGAATCATAGTCTAATTTCTACTGGATATGATGTTATTTGATTTAGGTAGAAAATATTTTTATATTCACACCACCCTGCCTTTAGTTTGACATCCTGAAATGCACTCCCATGACTGGAAAACAAGGCTCCTCTCAGGCAGGAAGTGTTCCACCAGCAGGGGGATACTGGAAATGCTTCTCTAATTATGGCCCTGTTACCATGAATGTGCTTTCCCAGAGAAAAAATGAATTCAAGAGAAATGAAATATGAAACTCCTTTAATAATCTGTACATGACCTAACTTTAAAAAAAAGCTATTACATTGCAGCATGTGGTACATATTTTAACCAAACTTTCATCTTCCATAGGCCTGGGTATTCTGGAAAATAGAGAAAAGATCTTTAAAATGTTCTTAGCCTTATGTAAGAATGTATAGACAAATTACAGAACGTTTTAATCTTTAGCTTTTATTGTACTATAAAATTAAATTGTTGTGGTCTCTTAAAAGTCTAAATATAGTTTTTTAAAAATTGAATATCAATTCTGAGAAGTGCAGTAAGTGGCTGTGGCGGGATTTCTGGGTTTCTAAACTTGGTCCTTCAGTTTCATATTATATCTAAATCTCCATGCCAAATAAAGTTCCCATCTGTTTCACAAAACATTGAAAGACATTTAAATGGCATTTGTAAGCACATCTTTGAATGAAGAAAATTTTTCTTCTTTTTTAACTTAAATGTGCTGAATCCTTGGTTGAGCTCTCCTCTCACTTCAGTCTTTCTGTTTCTGTTTTGTTTCAGTAATGTGTACAGCACATTCTTGTTTGCAGTAAAAAGTTGTCATATGGATTGTTTTGACTGTTTCTATGACATGCAAATGGACAAGGATTTTAAAAAATCTTCTCGGCCCTAAAGCAAACCATATTTATCTACACATCTAGGTAACCAGACCTCCTCTTACANTGACTGAACTGAACTGAACTGAAAGATATATCTAATACATTCACATACATACACTTGCGAAGGCTTCCAGATTTATCCTTTAGGTTAAAAAGTATCTTGTTAAGAGTTTCAGTTGGTCACAAATGTCTTTTTGTTTGTCCCCCAGGATACTATGGGGACGGCCTAAATGCCATCATTGTGTTTGCCGCCTGTTTTCTGCCAGACAGCAGTCGGGCGGACTACCACTATGTCATGGAAAATCTTTTCCTGTGAGTGATGCTTACAATAAAATGCTTTGAGTTAATGTCTGTGGGGATGCAATGGCAGATAGAACATCTTTAATAAAAGGAAACAAATGATGTAGAATTTTCTAAGCCTTTGATTAAAAGTCAATGAAATCTGTATCAAGGAAAATTGCTCAAGAGACTGAAAGCTTCAGAGGAGCTGTTTTGTCAGGAGAATGCACTGAAAACAAAATGAACAGAGTTTGGCCCATATTTTAAAATTTTGTAACATTTTTTTTGGGTGAAGTGTTATTTTGGTTCCCTGATAACGTGTTCTTAGTCAACTGATAATAACCTGACTTCATTTATATCTACCTTTATTTAATCTGACTTGTCCTTTAGTATATAATAGCATTGCTGATATTTTTGAAAGTTGAGTTTCTAACCCACAGATTTTTCAAGTATACCTGCATTAAAAAAAAAAAAGATAACTGTGCAAATAAATGAGTAATACTCTCAGAGAAGTGATCTTAGGTAACTGCATTCTTCTCAAGAAGAAGAGGTAATATGTGCAACCATTCTTAAATGTTATGCACCCTGTAATTTAAATATTATATAATTATAGTGAAATAAGATGAACTCTATCATGTGGAAACTGAAAACACTTCTCTTCCTTCCTGTGATCAGATATGTAATAAGTACTTTAGAGTTGATGGTAGCCGAAGACTATATGATTGTGTACTTGAATGGTGCAACGCCAAGACGGAAGATGCCAGGGCTAGGCTGGATGAAGAAATGTTACCAGATGATTGACAGACGGTATGTGGGGCTCCATTAGCTAATCACTATTTTGACTTCCTCAATAACTCCCATCTCCAGTGACCTTTTAGTTTACCAAAAATGCAGTCACAATTTAGGAACACTGAATTAATGCTGATTTGAGGTAATAAATTTTAAAGTATTAATCAAAGTATCAGTCAAATTTTAAATAAAGCAAATCTTCCCCAGATTTTGTTAAATGTTACTAATCTCAAACTTGGCAACAAGCATTTTAAAGTATGCTTATGCTATTGCCATATGGAGGTGCAATTTGAGCTGATAAATCAACGTCCTTGATTCTTCACTGGTATCATGTGGCCTTGCTGCCCTTTTTCTGCACTAGCAGTATTGTGACTCAGGCAACCCATGTGCCCTTATTTCAACATTCACTGTTAATTCCAGCCCATTTGGTGACTGTGTGTGCCCCTTCCTCAAGATACATCACTTCTATTCATACTGGTTTTATTAGAACCGAACACATTGTTTCCATCTACAAGAAAACTGTCATGATAAGCATACAAATTTATGATGTCTTTTATAGTGTGGCTTCTTCTCGGATGTGGCTCCCTGCAAAGCAACATGCGAGTGCCCTGATATAGTAACTAAAATCGGTTAATCAAACATACATATGTAGCATTGCTAATGCTGAAAAATATGCCAGGATATCCAAAATGTTAATATGAAGGCCAAATAACCACATGCTTTCATCATACACAGGAAGAAACCCAGGCTCAGTAGAACAGGGTATTCATTTCAAAATATTAAAAATAATGCTGACAAAAACGAATAGCATTGTCAAACAAAAATATGCCATGACGGTTATAGATTTATGCACTCCAAGAGTATGACCATTCTATTTTACATTTATTTCTGTGGAAAAATGAGGTTTGAATTATACAAGTTTCAAATTATATCTCAAAGGCATTCTTTGTGTTCATCATTGCATTCTATACCTGCCTACCAGATGATAGTAACTTACATAAGAACTCCCTAATATTTATATAAATATATATACACACACACATACTTTAATTCCCATTCAAAATAGGTTATGAGTAATTTTTTTCTTTTTCAAAACAGGTTGAGGAAGAATTTAAAATCATTCATCATTGTTCATCCATCTTGGTTCATCAGAACAATCCTTGCAGTTACACGACCTTTTATAAGGTATAGTCATTATTACAGTAAAAGTACTAGTTTTTTAAAGGATGTAATTCATTGTTCCTCTACACAAAAATTCATAAACTAAGAGTATTTAGGATAATATGTTTTGCCTCTGTCTTTCCTGAAAATATACTTTGGACTGCCCAGCAAGAGACTCTAAGAGTGAGTATATTTTCATAGTGATTATTTTTCCCCTATAATTATAAAACATGATCTCTATATTGCTTGTTATAAACACAGAAAATGAAATAGTGAGGTTTCCTTGCCATATGACAAAAGGGAATAGATAGTAGTATTAAAGAAATAAGGGCTTTCCTGATAGCTCAGTTGGTAAAGAATCCACCTGCAATGCAGGAGACCTGGGTTCAATCCCTGGGTTAGGAAGATCCCCTGGAGAAGGGAAAAGCTACCCACTCTAGTATTCTGGCCTGGAGAATTCCATGGACTGTNTAGTATTAAAGAAATAAGGGCTTTCCTGATAGCTCAGTTGGTAAAGAATCCACCTGCAATGCAGGAGACCTGGGTTCAATCCCTGGGTTAGGAAGATCCCCTGGAGAAGGGAAAAGCTACCCACTCTAGTATTCTGGCCTGGAGAATTCCATGGACTGTATAGTCCATGGGGTCTCAACGGGTCAGACACGACTGAGCGACTTTCACACACATTAAAGAAATATGGTATTTTGTAAAGAATCAAAGAGGTGGAGTACCATGACAATGGAAATTAAAGACACATCAAGGACAGAAACATAAGCCAGACCTTAATTGTTTTTGTTTCTTCTGAACAAATACCATGTAGATCACCTAAAGTGGGTTAAGAATCTGTACAGCCATTTTGAGAGCTTTGTTTTGATCATCCCTGAGGCTTCTTGGTTTAAATTCACTTCAAATCAGTAAATATTTGTTCATCTATTTTGCGTTAGATGCTATATAACATTACATTTTGGGAATGAAAAGAAAAGTAAGATATGCCTCTTACATAGTAAAACTGAGACAGTTAAATGAGAGGGACACTAAAGATTTTCTAGAAAGCTTTAAAAAATGGAATAGGGAGGGGCAAGATAGGGGTATGGGATTAAGAGGTACAAACTACTAGGTATAAAATAAATAAGCTACAAAGATACAGTATACAGCACAGGGAAAATAGACACCATTTTATAATAACATCAATGGAGTATAGTCTATAAAAATAATGAATCAATAAGTTGTAAGCCTGAAACTAATATAATATTGTGAATCAGCTATATATCAGCTAACTAGAACTTGCCTAACATCAGGATACAAATTATATAAACTGAAAATTTTCTGTCTCAGTGTTATTAATGAATCTGTAAGAAAAATTCTGATCACTTCACTTCTGGAGAAAAAATTAAAGGTTAAAATCTTTTATATATTTTTATTACTAATATTTTATTGAAGTATAGTTGGCTTACCATGTTTCAGGTGCACAGCAAGGTGATTCAGTTATACATATACACATAATTACTTTTCAAATTATTTTCCATTATAGGTTATTACAAAATATTGATTATAATTCCCTGTGCTATACAGTAAACCTTTGTTGCTTGTTTCATATCTTTTTTTAAATTAGAAATTGTGCATTCTGTGCCTTCCAGAATCTCCTTTTTTTGTTCTGTGTTCACTTATATTTATTTAGCATTCCCATCTGCTACTTCCAACAGCTGGGTACCAGGATTCAACTAGTTCTCCTCTGGCAGAAGAGCTCTTTAAATTCCTTTAAAGCATAATACAAGCTTTTAAGATATATTAAAAAAAAAAAGCCACTAATTTTAAGATTAGCAGAAAATGCTTTGACAGGTACTAGGAATAAATGTACAATGAAGAGCTTATACAAACTTTTAATGAGTAAAAAAGCAAACATTAGAATTGTTATTGATTCACTGATGCTTGTTTAATAATTCAGCTCTATTTTAAAATAAATATATTTCTCCTTGGTAAATATTTATTATGGCGAGTATGAAAAAGAATTCTAATTCAACATTTATTTAAGGGAGTTGCAAGATAATAATAATTCCCTTCTCTAGGGGATCTTCCTAACCCAGGGATCAAACCCAGGTCTCCCACATTGCAGGTGGATTCTTTACTGGCTGAGCCCCAAGGGAAGCCCCAATAATTAAAACAAAAATAATTAAATTATAGCAAGTAGTGTTGTGGTAAATTACATATAATAACGGTTTACATTTCTTGAGTACTTACATGCATTATTTTATTTACTCTTAATGGTGATGTTCTGAAGGAGGTACAGTCTACTATTTCTGTACTGTAGGAAAAAACCCTAAGGTTAAATGAGGTCAAATAAATTGTTCAAACCAGGAGCCAGCAAACCACTCTGTAAAGAGTCAGATATTAAATATTTTAAGTGTTATGGGCCATACAGTTTCAGTCACCACTACTTAGCTCTGCCATGGTAGGACAAAAGCCATAGAAAATGTGTAAATAAATAAGTGTCCCTGTGTTCCAATAAAACTTGATTTATGAACACTGAAGTTGCATTTTCTGAAATGTTTTACATGTCACGAAATAGTCTTATTTTAATCATTTTTCAACCATTAAAAAAAAAGTGCAAAGCAAGTCTTAGCACAAAGATATAAAAACCAGTAATAAGTTGGCTTTGGCCCACAGGCCATAGTTTACCAGCCTCAAGTCTATGGTAACATAGCCAAGAAGTGATAAACTCAGGCTCTGAACCCAGTGTCTACCTAATTCTAAAGAACACATATTTCAAGTACTTAAACATTATGTTCTACAGTTTCATCATATAAAACCCTGTTTAAAGATCCCTCTGTGAATCAATCTACATCAGCGTAACAAAATTTTTGACCTGAAAAAAGAGGTCACTAAAATGTATTATAGGTCTTTTCACTGCTAAAGGGTAACACCTATGATACAGGTATATAGCAAATTCTGTTTTTTTAATTCATGTATTTTTAAACTGAAGTATAATTAATTTACAATGCTGTGTTAATTTCTGGTGTGCAGCAAAGTGATTCAGATTCTCATATTCAAATACATATTTGTAACTAAATATGAAAAAGAATATTTTTTTCAGTTACATATTCTTTTCCATATTCTTCTCCATTATGGTCTATTGCAGGATACTGACTATAGTTCCTGTGCTGTAGAGTAGAACCTTGTTGTTTACCTGTTTATTTCTATATACTAGTTGGTATCTGCTAATCTCATCGTTCTAATTTATCCCTCCCTCCTCAAGTTCATTTTTTTTTAATGAATTGTCTGTCTGTGTCAAGCACTGGGTTAGGTGCTGCAGGTTGAGAAATTAATAGCTCAGTTGATTTCCTCAAAGAGGTCACGGTCTGGCAGCTGACACGGGTAGCCAAGAAAGCAGCTACAATATGGGGTACAAAGGAAGCTGAAGAGGGTGATAACTCAGAGTGAGGGTGAGTTTTAAGGTAACAGGTGAAGCGTGAAGGCAGAGAGTCTGCATCAGGAGAGGCTTTCCAGAAGAATGCATCTTCCAGGTGAGTTTTGAAGAATAGGATTGGCTAGCTAAAGCCCGGTAGAGGAAATAGCAGGTACCAATACACCAAGAAGAAAAAATATTCTTTTTCATATTCAGTTACAAATACGTATCCGAATATGAGAAACTGAATCACTTTGCTGTTTAGAAAACTGTACATTCCAGTGTGGAGGTGGTCCTCCTGGCATGACTTCTTCTGCCTTCTTATTCTACCCACTCCATTTTTTAAATCAAAATCTGAATTTAGCTCAGAAACTCCAGAGGAAGGAAGTGGCCTAATGTGGCATATCGTTAGTAGTGTGTGTTCACCCAAGGCTTATCAGGACTTGAAGTGACTGTTCACAAGCCACAGCCAGTAGTCTATAGTCAAAACTGCAAGTAAAATGTGAAAGCTGGATGTATGCAGAAGTGACCTTGACAGCATCTTCTCAGTAGACTGGGGAGGCCTTTAAATTAGAGACCATTCAAGGGAGTTTGATGCCTGATCAAGTTCCCTTTCAAGTGGAATGATATATTTTTAGAATTAGATTGCTATTACACTAGTAATCCAAAAATGTCACCTTCTTATAAAACAGCCAATCATTATAGATAAGTGGCACCTTCTGCCACTGACTGAAGGTGAAATCTGGGCAAATACTTAACTCCCTATGTCTAAATTTCCTTATCTTTAAAAAGAGAATAATAATAGTCCCTACCTAATTAGGCTGGCTATCACAGAAAATGAGTTAATATGTGTGTGTGTTAGTCACTCAGTTGTGTATGACTCTTTGTGACTCCATGGACTGTAGCCTGCCAGGCTCCTGTGTCCATGTGATTCTCCAGGCAAGAATACTGGAGTGGGTAGCCATTCCCTTCTCCAGGGGATCTTCCCAATTCAGTGAATGAACCCGGGTTTCCTGTATTGCAGGCAGATTCTCTACCATCTGAACCACCAGGAAAGTCACAAGAGTTAATATATATTAACCAATTAGAACAGAGTCTGGCACATAGTAACTACTCAAATAATACAGCTATTCTTCTAAGTAAGAGCGCTGGGGGCAAGGTGATAAGGATTTTCAAGAAGAGGCAGAAGTCTGAGGGATGGAGGAGTGACTGAAATCTTTTTTCTTTTCTTTTTTTCAAGTTCCAAATTCAGCAGTAAAATTAAATACGTCAGTAGTTTAGCAGAACTCAGTGGACTGATCCCAATGGATTGCATCCATATTCCAGAGAGCATCATCAAGTAAGTCCTGATGGTTTTGAAGATTTGGTAAGAAACACTGCATGTCTGGAGAAGGAGATGAGAAAATAACTCACTCCTGGAATATGGGGAAATGGCTTATCTTTTGTTTTACATTTAAAACAAATAATAAATTCTCCAATAAATATATTTCTTATAACCTAGAGATAACTCTTCTGTTCTTGCAGATCTGCTTTCACATGATCTTCTATGGTGTTATTGAGATTTGCTCACTTTCACCTTGAATTTACTACCATTTTGGGGGAAGCATACATTTAACACTAATCAGTGTATTTGTTACCTCTGTCTTGCATGCCACACAAAAGGTAGATTTTGTACATAGCCTGGATTTCCTCATTGCCTTATATAAAGTAATTTATCTACTTGACCCAAGGAAAAGAGAAAAAAGTTACCCCTTTCTCTGATTTCTTCATGGTTGCCTCCAGGTGAAAGATAAAGCAGAGTGGTGGGTGGTGCAGTCAGGAATGACTTCCTTACTCAGTACCTGGTAAATAAAGCCTGTAGGTATGCTGCAAAAATAGTAAAAATAAAAAGTCAACTGCTTGGAGCTGGGGCTTAAAAATGTGATGCTGGAAAATGAACCCTCCTAACTGGTTAATTGTTGCAAAGAACTATCATTTACTGTTGATCATGTTCTTTCACCATGTCTAATTTACTGGCTTTCTGTGTGATTAAAAGTGGGAGGACGGTAACCATCAACTCAGAGAAAACAGTCAAGGATACCCTATCTTCCTCCATAAGATGGAGAGCAGAATGGACCTCCCAATTCGGGCTTCCAAAAGAGAGTGCCCTCACTTAAAAAAGGCACAGAAACTGGAAGGAAAAGACTCCCATTTAATGTGTGTCTCCTGTTCTGGGTACAAGAAGTGCCCTATTTATATCCTTTATTTAATCCTCACAGTAAACGCCCTGTTTACACATAAGAAATGTCATTTAGGAGGGGAATGTTTACTTATGCAAAGTAGAAGCAGGAACAAGGAAGGAACTAGAATTTAAATCCAGGTGAGCCCGGAACCAAAATTCCCAGATTTCTTCACCTCCTGTAAAATACCCATCTAAATAATGGGTATATTTAGATAAATATAAGGGGTATATTTAGATAAATAAAATATCCATCTAAATAAATACCCATACCCTTCTGAGTTAATGCTCAGAAGTAGCTGCGGCTTGGTTTTCCTGCATCCCAATATCAGGTATGAACAGAAGATAAAGATTGGGTTGAGAGCTGCCAGTTGGCTTAGCTGAATCAAGCTGAGCATGCATAAACTCCTAACGGTGGATGTAATCCTCACTGGCTTCACAGAGTCCCCAGACTAGCACAACTCACAGCTCTGGCCTGCTGCCTCAAAAAGAAGGCACCCCATCTCCAAAAAAAGTACTAGCGTACCCACCTCCTATTATGCAAAAGATGACAAGGATATTCCATCTTCCAGTGGAAATGAGCACTGGCCACTTTCTAAGTGAGTATGCTTCCCCCCAGTGTGGCACTGGGAACAAGAGAAGAGAATGTGCTTTGGAGGATCAGCATTAGATTTCAATGTTCTCCCCAGCTTGCCTCTCTGAGACTTCAGGAATCCTATTTAGAACGCTCTGAGTCTCAGCCTCAGCATCTGTAAAATGAGAAAAAAAGGAGCAATTAATTAATGGCAAGGTCCTGAGAACAGAATGAGAACCGTGAACATAAAGCACTGAGGCGCGACCTGGCACAAAGTTGACAAGCCACAATGTTATTTATTGTAATTGTGTTGCGTTTCAGTTCAGTTCAGTTCAGTCGCTCAGTCCTGCCGACTCTTTGCGACCCCATGAATCGCAGCCCGCCAGGCCTCCTTGTCTATCACCAACTCCCGGGGTTTACCCAAACTCATGTGCATTGAGTTGGTGATGCCATCCAGCCATCTCATCCTCTGTCGTCCCCTTCTCCTCCTGCCCCCAATCCCTCCCAGCATCAGGGTCTTTTCCAATGAGTCAACTCTTTGCATGAGGTGGCCAAAGTATTGGAGTTTCAGCTTCAGCATCAGTCCTTCCAAACTCACTGTTCACACAGGGAAGTTCGGTTGAGAAGTTAAACTTGCCCGAGGTGCTTTTCATTCATCTACAAGTCAGGTTTTCTATTTGGGAAAAGTTTCTTCCAAAGGAAGGTTCTATTTGGAAAGGTTTTCTTCTGGAGGAAGAAACTTAAAACCGTGCATATCCTCCCCATGTGTCCTGTCTTTCGTAATCCATCTCCTCTGGCTGTCCTTTCTCTCATTTCTGTAACTGACCCTGTTGCCTCATTTTCATATTATGCCATTTTCAAACTGGTAACAAACCATAACTCTTTCCCATTACACAAGAGCAGGATCTCATCCAATCCCAAGGCCAATAATCAGCTGGGATAGAGTGCATCAAAGGGCTTTAAAGGAAAGAAAATTGAGCCCAATCTGAAATCAGATTTATAATCACTGACTACAGTCAGTTCTTATTTGTGGCAGTGATTTTCCTACAGGTCTGAATAACATACTGAACCATTGTTTCCAGGGGGAGCACGGGGCTAAGTTTCTGTGAGTGCTTGGTCACAGCATTCTCATTTGCCAATTGACATACAGCCTTGATTTATGTCCATTTCTGTTTAAAGATACCTTACTTGATCTGTATTGTTGATTCACTAACGTTGAACTCAGGGCCAACAACGCTGTAACTTGTGCCTGAAAAAAGCTTATCTAACACACACATACCTCCGTAAGGCCCACCACAGTCATCCTGTGCTCAGGAATACTAGATGGTACTTAAACATAATGTTTGGGGAACATTCTTAAATAAAGAGATCACCAGCAAAAAGGCACAAAAATAAGAAGAAAAAAAAAAAAACCATGGCACGACACAGACTGTAAAAGGCCATTTGTTTGCAGCCTGAGAGCTGAGACGAGAAGGCAGAGCCCCGCTGGGCTCCACCTCAACTGGGAACCCACACATCAGGTGACTGAAATTTCTGGGCACTCTGTTAAAGTCCACAAGTGACCACGAAAGTGCCAAAGTGTTGTGTAGGAGGTTGCAAGGAGGTGAATTGGTGAACATGCAATCTACAAATCATGAGGATCGGCTGTATATAACTATAAATTCAAAATAATTAATTGTATCGAATATAAATAGGTTTCCTCCCCAAAGGCAATCTGACTATTATTCGGTAGACTTCTCCTCTCACGTTTTGACTGTCCTGTCATTTTTTTCATCTGTCCACTCGTTTTCCTCATTGCATTCGTTTTTTTATCCTGTAAGGTACGATGAAGAAAGATCTTATAAGAGAAGTGTGAGGTAAACATCTCCTGATCTACAGTTCACGCTGGACCCTTTGCGTGTGTGTACACCAGTGTCTTACTTGTGGGTGACCTCAACAGGCTACCAGAGGAAGAGGTCCTGGTATCAGTCCCTTGTAGTATATCATTTCCAGTCTTTGTCGTGTGTCTAAAGCTGTTGAGGTCAACCTAATTTGCAACTGAAACCTACTAAACCAGATACATCCCAGACTTGGCCCAGGCTGCAAGCTAATTTTAACTAGCCCTGACAACTGCTGTGGCTGTTTTCAGCTTTATTTCAGCCAGCATGCTTCCAGTCTCCTTGCAAGTTTTGTATCTTCCTTTATGAAGGACTTTGCAAAGGAAACGTACATAAACACAGACTTGGGAGTTCCTAAAACACCATATGTAATTGAAGGCATGTGTCTTAGTGCTCCAAAGGTTGGTTTTTAAAAGCACATACGCTCCACTTTCATTTGGCTCTGCTTGGACTTCTTTTTTGTGACTCTCTCACGCTCTGCTTGCTTCTTGTTTCTTTTCTACACTGATAATTTTTGCTCATGCAGACTGGATGAAGATCTGAGGGAAGCATCTGAAGCAGCTAAGTAAGACTTGGTTTCCATTCAGCAGCTGGCAGTGATGTTGGCTTGCGTTTCAGGAATGAATTGGGAGAAACTGCATGCCTGGTGTTTTATTCTTGCATCCTGATAATAGTGATGCCCTTTACAAGTTTCCTTTGTTACGTGATAGATGTAATTTCTGTTATTTGTACTAAAATCTGTTTGTCCCAATGATCGTGGTTATCTTGTTACCGTTAAACATTTAAAAAATATATATATATGCAATTTTAGGCACCACAGCAAAAGAAACACATCACAGGCAGTGCCATGAGTAGTGTAACAGCCAGATGATCACTTGCATACATTGAGGCAATAAAACCTCACTAACTCATACTAAAATGCAGAAAAATGGTAGCAACTTGAAATACTTCTGTAGAACCAAATTCCTGAATTTCCAAGATTTTTTTAAAAACTCCTATTCAGTGACTGGGAAATATAGCTTAACTAATAGCTTCTGACTTATTTGCATGAGTACAAAAAATATTGCTCACTATTATTTATAGTTTTCAAAATAGCAAAATCATAACTTTAATGCAAATATAAAATAAATACATGCCAATGATTTTATTCAACTCATTACGTAATCAAGGAAGCTGTTAAAGCCAGTTCAAAGAGTATTTGAAAAGCTAAATATCATTAGGATAAAAATGTTGGTTTAGATACAAAACTGATTAATGTTCAACAGGGCAATAAACTGTACCTCAGGGTGACCTTTTCCACTGGACAGAAACTATTGCATCTCTGCTCAGTAAAAATCTGCAAGTTAATATCTGCCTCTGCAGAGCTGTAAGATCAATAGGAAGTCAATTCAACAGTGCTTCTAAAGAACATCCAGTAATTTTATTTCCAGTTCACAAGTAATTTTTCTGACACTGTTAAATATAAACAAGAATATTTGCTGCATCAAGCATCTCCATTGCAAAAGTTGCTTACACTGTTAATTTTTATAACTTGTTCCTATTTTAATAGATATTGCAAAAGCAGAAAGCCTGGACAATGTCTAAACAGCTACAAATTCTGAATAAGTAAGATCTAAGTTAGTGAAGTTTTTCCTATATAGGTATAAATGCCAGTTCGTCATGAAAACAATCCATTAAAATATTTTTCCCTACATTTTTGTAGCAGGTAATCTGTAGAATTATTTACCTATAGCATGGATCTTTGGGGTTAAAAATTCAAGGAAAGGTTTTTGCTGTAGAAAGCTTAGCATTAGTGTAGATGACTGTTAAATGTGCCTATAGTGTATAGTGGTACAGTGTACCCTGTTGGCATTTATCTGTGCTCAAATTGCACTGTCATGAGATTCCCCAAAGAGAGAGTGAGCAATTAGTTTCTCTTTCAAATTCTTTTTTTTTTTTTTAAGGATAACAGATTTATTAAATTAAGAAGCTGTTTTCAAGACAAAAATATAGGGAGGGAACGGGAACATCAATAATTTTCCAGCCAAACCCACTATGGAGTCATAGTCATGCGCTCTCATTATTACCCTAAAATCTTGCCTCCTTCAATAGATACCTTCCCTCTATATTTCTACTCTTCCTGCTTAGCTACCATAAGAGAACATTATCACTTTTGGCTTAGTTGTGTAGCTTTCTTTTTCTTCTCAAATTCTTCATTTGTTCACTTATCTACCTCCACAGACCCTCTCCCCAAAGATCTAAACGATCTTGGCTGGTCTTGAGATGTCCTGATCGCCTTCCTAAAGGAAGCAGCAAGCTCATGCCTAGGACATAGTAGATGCTCAATAAATTTCTGCTTCATCAGTTGCTGAATGTGCATAAGACTAAGATCACTGCTGAGGCGCAGTGCTTCTCAAACTTAACAGCACATCAGAATCACCTACAGTGTCCTGGGCCTCACCCCCAAAGTTTCTGATCAGCAGGCCTGAGAATCTGTATTGCTAACAAGTTCCCAGTAATGCCAATACTACCAGGCTCAGGACCTTGCTTGGAGAGTCACTGCCTTCAAGTAAATGGCTGAATAAAAATAATCAGATTTGTCCTCAGAAGTCTATGCTCTTGCTTTGAATTCAAAGGGTAAGCCATGTGTCTGAATTCCCCATTAATTTTACCTCTTCTGATGGTGACATTATAGCTATGAGGAACCGAAAATGTGGAAGGAGAAAGAATTTTACTGTTGACCCCACAGAATCCTACCATTTCCGCATGCTAACTATATCTTCTTAACTACCTTTGAGCCTCTGAAGTGGTCCCCCAATCCTTGGACAGACGGTAGATGATGACTTGCAGTTCAGAAAACATAATCACTGCATATCTATGGTTACAGGTTCCTTTTATGAACAGATGCCCCCTGACTTTCCACGTGACCTTAACTAGAAAGTGTCAGGCTGTTTCTAACAAAAGCAAACATATACCCTGTCAGGGAACCAAGCCTATCTGTTCAGTGTTTGGCTTTAGTCCTATTAGTGTTTTTTAACTTTTACCCTCTCCCTGTATACACACATATACCACCTTCACCTCTAACTGACTTTCAGAAGGAGATTCCCTCAGCCAGTCTTATTTTTTTCCTTAAACCTTAAGTTCTGAACAGGAAAGAAAATATTTTTAAGAGGATAAACTGTACACAGAGAGTCATTCTTATTTTGCAGATGGTGAGGAATCTATCTGTTGCCTCTGGAGTGACAGTTGTACATGAACTGTAAATTGCTCTTTGCTTTGGAAGGATTGCTGCTGCTGCTGCTAAGTCGCTTCAGTCGTGTCCGACTCTGCGACCCCATAGACGGCAGCCCACCAGGCTCCCCCGTCCCTGGGATTCTCCAGGCAAGAACACTGGAGAGGATTGCCATTTCCCTCTCCAATGCATGAAAGTGAAAAGTGAAAGTGAAGTCGCTCAGTCGTGTCTGACTCTGAGCGACCCCATGGACTGCAGCCTACCAGGTTCCTCCACCCATGGGATTTTCCAGGCAAGAGTTCTGGAGTGGGTTAGGGTTAGGGTTATGCAAAGTTAAAAAGCAGAAATGCTAGGTTTAAAAGATTGCCTGCCTTTTCTTGATTCCAGTTCAGCTTTACTAGGTTTTTCTAGCACACTGTCAACGCTTGCCTGACTGTCCCTGTTCACTAGAGTTGCCAACTATCTTCTATAAAAATACTACCACCAGCGAGAAGGGTAGGGAGAGAGGGGGGAAAGCTTCTGCTTTCTCAAGGAACTAGCTGTCTGCCATTTGCAAAATACGTAACGTTAATAACCACAGCTCTTATGTGTAGACAGAAACCTTTGCTTGTGAAATTATCACATTATAGAAGGAACTCTCACATATAAAAAGGAGTGCTATGCTGTGCTGTGTTTATAGTCTCTCAGTCCTGTCCAACCCTTTGTGACCCCATGGACTGTAGCCCGCCAGGCTCCCTGTCCACGGGGATTCTCCAGGCAAGAATACTGGAGTGGGTTGCCATGCCCTCCTCCAGGGGATCTTCCCAACCCAGGGATCAAACCCAAGTCTTCCGCATTACAGGCGAACTCTTTACTGTCTGAGCCACCAGGGAAGTGCAGAATCTCTTAAAATGGTGTTTGTTTGCTGAAAATAAAATATTTACCAGAGGGGGGGAAGTAAAAAGTTGAAAATATTGGAAATTAATATAAAGCAAATTTGAAATTTGCTAACAGAGGAATCTCACAGAATATCAAAAGCAGCTTAATATTACACAAACAAGCATAAACATGTTCATACACAGTAATAAAACTCTCCTTATTTTATGGTTACATGTTTCTTTCTGGACATGATCAGTTTTGGTTAATGTCAGGACTGGCTTGTTTGACCTGAACACAGCTGAGCCTTGAGGTATTTTTTGTGACAATACCAAGGAAAGCTGACACTGGCATTTTCTCTTCTAGTGTCTTGGAAAATCTTCATTGTTGTGAAAACAAAGTAAACTGAGTTCATATATGAATAAAATTAGAGGGATTGTCCTTTGTGCATAAAATATTATGTGGGTTACAAAAAAAAATTTGTATTATTCTGTTCACCGAACACGATAGATTTAAAAGTCAGGAAGAAAATAACAAGGATAGAATAGACATGGAGGTCTTGAGAGTTTTCAATCTTCCTTTTATGTTCTTGAATCAGGAGCAATTGCTGTATTGCAAAACTGATGGTAAAAGAATCAGAGCTTAGGCTCATCGTCTGTTCAGGTGTAGATTAGATGTGTTCAGTAGTAGCAATGGGACCAGACTAATCAGTTTCAGTTCAGTTCCATCACTCAGTCATGTCTGACTCTTTGCAACCCCGTGGACTACAGCACGCCAGGCTTCCCTGTCCATCACCAACTCCCGGAACTTGCTCAAACTCAAGTCCATGGAGTTGGTGATGCCATCCAACCATCTTATCCTCTGTTGTCAACCAGTTTAAAAAGTTCAAATCTGTCCTGTTTATAAAGTGGTAACAGTAGAGAGAATGCTTACTGCTTCCTTTTTTTCCCCTTGCACTCAGAACTAGCTGCCTTTACAATGATCCAGAAATGTCTTCTATGGAGAAGGAGTAAGAATTCACCATCAATTAACAATTATGTGGTTACTCATTGTATTGTATGGCTGGGCTCTGAAAGACAAAAATACATTGAGGATTGGGTAAACACCGTTTAGATGTTCAGCTTTCACGTTCTCTATGCCTGAAATTATAAACCTAAAGAGAAATGTGTCAGCTTAACACCATTTCATTCATGATCACCATTAGATGTCTTAAGGAAAATCCAACTTTTTACTCGGTGTTCTATTTTTCCAGCCCCAAAATGAGGAGAAAATGAATATTGGAGCCAGATGTAAAAACATTTGGGCAAGAAGAATCCAACTGTTTTCTGAATTACATCATCCATATTTTAATTAGTGAAAGTAGGGACCTCTGTTTGAAATTATTATTTTGATGGGTGGGAGAGAAAACATCCTTATTTAGAAAATTCAAGAGGCAGCTGAGCCTAGATGGAACTTTGGACATGATCTTGTCCATCTAGTCTCATCCTGTGAGAAATAAAAATTGAGCATGTGTTTACCATGTGCCAAGTTCTAAGTAAAAAGCTGCACCCACCCTATCTCATTTTTATCCTTATAATAAGCCAAGGAAGTACACTGTACAGATAAGGAAAGAGCAGCAGAGAGATAAACTGACCAATCCAAGGCTGTTCAGCTCGAAGAATGGCCTGGAATTGGGACCGGAGACTTTGCAGTGCAGTTCCAGACCCAGTGGTTGTGGTTTTAAAATCAGAGACAGGTGGCCTTGGTGCTGGAATGGGTGTTCAACCTCTGATCTAACCAGGGAGGACAAAATTAACGCCTTAACAAGAGTTCCCTACTGTCCGGTCAGTTTCAAGGAATAAGCCGTGGTCACCATCGTGTTCTCAGAGAGAACTTGGCCATCCAATCAGGGGCTCTTAATTGGGTGTGAGTTGTGGAGAATTTAACATTGTCCTCCTTCATAGGAATCCAGAAGGAGGGGCAAAGATCCGCATTTAAATATATCCGCTATTGTCACCTTTGTTCTCTTGTGACCTCCTTTTCCCTGGAGGAGATCTGAAGGGAAACTGGAAAATCCCGGTGCACTGGCTCTGGAGTTGCCATGGTGACCTTATAAGGAAGTTTATGCACAAAAACTCGAGGGAAGGTCTTTACTGACAAAGAACAAAAGCCATAAAGGAAACCTTTGAAATCGCCGGCTACTTTTCTGAAGGTTTCACTGGTTCCACCTTTTTGAGATGAGGACAGCAATTGCTTCGAGCAAACTGCCACGTGAAAATTCCACAAAACAAAAATACCATAGTCCATCTAAAAACAGATTTTTTTTTTTTTTTT
>SJYV01016461.1:173643-313924 GCA_006410875.1 Neotragus pygmaeus | reverse complement strand
GTCATTCTTATTTTGCAGATGGTGAGGAATCTATCTGTTGCCTCTGGAGTGACAGTTGTACATGAACTGTAAATTGCTCTTTGCTTTGGAAGGATTGCTGCTGCTGCTGCTAAGTCGCTTCAGTCGTGTCCGACTCTGCGACCCCATAGACGGCAGCCCACCAGGCTCCCCCGTCCCTGGGATTCTCCAGGCAAGAACACTGGAGAGGATTGCCATTTCCCTCTCCAATGCATGAAAGTGAAAAGTGAAAGTGAAGTCGCTCAGTCGTGTCTGACTCTGAGCGACCCCATGGACTGCAGCCTACCAGGTTCCTCCACCCATGGGATTTTCCAGGCAAGAGTTCTGGAGTGGGTTAGGGTTAGGGTTATGCAAAGTTAAAAAGCAGAAATGCTAGGTTTAAAAGATTGCCTGCCTTTTCTTGATTCCAGTTCAGCTTTACTAGGTTTTTCTAGCACACTGTCAACGCTTGCCTGACTGTCCCTGTTCACTAGAGTTGCCAACTATCTTCTATAAAAATAAGACCACCAGCGAGAAGGGTAGGGAGTGAGGGGGGAAAGCTTCTGCTTTCTCAAGGAACTAGCTGTCTGCCATTTGCAAAATACGTAACGTTAATAACCACAGCTCTTATGTGTAGACAGAAACCTTTGCTTGTGAAATTATCACATTATAGAAGGAACTCTCACATATAAAAAGGAGTGCTATGCTGTGCTGTGTTTATAGTCTCTCAGTCCTGTCCAACCCTTTGTGACCCCATGGACTGTAGCCCGCCAGGCTCCCTGTCCACGGGGATTCTCCAGGCAAGAATACTGGAGTGGGTTGCCATGCCCTCCTCCAGGGGATCTTCCCAACCCAGGGATCAAACCCAAGTCTTCCGCATTACAGGCGAACTCTTTACTGTCTGAGCCACCAGGGAAGTGCAGAATCTCTTAAAATGGTGTTTGTTTGCTGAAAATAAAATATTTACCAGAGGGGGGGAAGTAAAAAGTTGAAAATATTGGAAATTAATATAAAGCAAATTTGAAATTTGCTAACAGAGGAATCTCACAGAATATCAAAAGCAGCTTAATATTACACAAACAAGCATAAACATGTTCATACACAGTAATAAAACTCTCCTTATTTTATGGTTACATGTTTCTTTCTGGACATGATCAGTTTTGGTTAATGTCAGGACTGGCTTGTTTGACCTGAACACAGCTGAGCTGTGAGGTATTTTTTGTGACAATACCAAGGAAAGCTGACACTGGCATTTTCTCTTCTAGTGTCTTGGAAAATCTTCATTGTTGTGAAAACAAAGTAAACTGAGTTCATATATGAATAAAATTAGAGGGATTGTCCTTTGTGCATAAAATATTATGTGGGTTACAAAAAAAAATTTGTATTATTCTGTTCACCGAACACGATAGATTTAAAAGTCAGGAAGAAAATAACAAGGATAGAATAGACATGGAGGTCTTGAGAGTTTTCAATCTTCCTTTTATGTTCTTGAATCAGGAGCAATTGCTGTATTGCAAAACTGATGGTAAAAGAATCAGAGCTTAGGCTCATCGTCTGTTCAGGTGTAGATTAGATGTGTTCAGTAGTAGCAATGGGACCAGACTAATCAGTTTCAGTTCAGTTCCATCACTCAGTCATGTCTGACTCTTTGCAACCCCGTGGACTACAGCACGCCAGGCTTCCCTGTCCATCACCAACTCCCGGAACTTGCTCAAACTCAAGTCCATGGAGTTGGTGATGCCATCCAACCATCTTATCCTCTGTTGTCAACCAGTTTAAAAAGTTCAAATCTGTCCTGTTTATAAAGTGGTAACAGTAGAGAGAATGCTTACTGCTTCCTTTTTTTCCCCTTGCACTCAGAACTAGCTGCCTTTACAATGATCCAGAAATGTCTTCTATGGAGAAGGAGTAAGAATTCACCATCAATTAACAATTATGTGGTTACTCATTGTATTGTATGGCTGGGCTCTGAAAGACAAAAATACATTGAGGATTGGGTAAACACCGTTTAGATGTTCAGCTTTCACGTTCTCTATGCCTGAAATTATAAACCTAAAGAGAAATGTGTCAGCTTAACACCATTTCATTCATGATCACCATTAGATGTCTTAAGGAAAATCCAACTTTTTACTCGGTGTTCTATTTTTCCAGCCCCAAAATGAGGAGAAAATGAATATTGGAGCCAGATGTAAAAACATTTGGGCAAGAAGAATCCAACTGTTTTCTGAATTACATCATCCATATTTTAATTAGTGAAAGTAGGGACCTCTGTTTGAAATTATTATTTTGATGGGTGGGAGAGAAAACATCCTTATTTAGAAAATTCAAGAGGCAGCTGAGCCTAGATGGAACTTTGGACATGATCTTGTCCATCTAGTCTCATCCTGTGAGAAATAAAAATTGAGCATGTGTTTACCATGTGCCAAGTTCTAAGTAAAAAGCTGCACCCACCCTATCTCATTTTTATCCTTATAATAAGCCAAGGAAGTACACTGTACAGATAAGGAAAGAGCAGCAGAGAGATAAACTGACCAATCCAAGGCTGTTCAGCTCGAAGAATGGCCTGGAATTGGGACCGGAGACTTTGCAGTGCAGTTCCAGACCCAGTGGTTGTGGTTTTAAAATCAGAGACAGGTGGCCTTGGTGCTGGAATGGGTGTTCAACCTCTGATCTAACCAGGGAGGACAAAATTAACGCCTTAACAAGAGTTCCCTACTGTCCGGTCAGTTTCAAGGAATAAGCCGTGGTCACCATCGTGTTCTCAGAGAGAACTTGGCCATCCAATCAGGGGCTCTTAATTGGGTGTGAGTTGTGGAGAATTTAACATTGTCCTCCTTCATAGGAATCCAGAAGGAGGGGCAAAGATCCGCATTTAAATATATCCGCTATTGTCACCTTTGTTCTCTTGTGACCTCCTTTTCCCTGGAGGAGATCTGAAGGGAAACTGGAAAATCCCGGTGCACTGGCTCTGGAGTTGCCATGGTGACCTTATAAGGAAGTTTATGCACAAAAACTCGAGGGAAGGTCTTTACTGACAAAGAACAAAAGCCATAAAGGAAACCTTTGAAATCGCCGGCTACTTTTCTGAAGGTTTCACTGGTTCCACCTTTTTGAGATGAGGACAGCAATTGCTTCGAGCAAACTGCCACGTGAAAATTCCACAAAACAAAAATACCATAGTCCATCTAAAAACAGATTTTTTTTTTTTTTTTGCAAATCATCCCTTTCTCAGCAAAGGAGCACCCCCTAGAGCAGAGTCCTGCACCTACAGCTAACGAGCGGTGTGGGCAGAAGGTCCCCTCACTGACCTACATACAGCTGCTACATCTGCGGGCTTACCCACTCCTCTGCCTGCCTTGTCTGTTTTGCTCCCCATCTGTGTATTAGGCTGTCTGGGTTGGGAAGAGGGCAAAACACCGCTTCTGGTTGGGCTGCATTCTGGGGCTGGGCATGGGGATGGGGGTGGAGGGGATATGTTGCAAATTGTTTATGTTACTTGCCATTTCTTAGAAAATTTTAGTCTCCCTGCTTCCCCTTTCATCAGCCCTCTCTTTCCTAAGCTCTTTCTTACCAGGCACATGATCACAGTGTGGAGGATGAGATCTGGGATGAGGGGCCAGAGAGGCCAAGATTTTTTTTCTGCTGACTTCCTGCTCTGGATTTCTGGCTTTATTTAGTATCAGACTAAGAGGCTTCATTGACCTTCTAGTTTCTGAGTGGAAGCATTTTACACCTTCTATAGCTAGTATTAAATGGTTATGCTGGAAAATGGGCAAAGACTCTTCCAAGGAGCTCAATCAGGCCAAAAATAAGGCGCACTGGATGCTGATGCTGTCATTTCCTCAGAGAGAGAAGGGAAGGTTAAGTCCATCTCCCACTCTTCCTATAGAAAACAAACAGGTTTATCATTAAACAGTGTTGTCTGATACTCTGTAAAACACAAAGAACAAAAACCCCTCATTTAACACATATTAGGAGCCAAAAATAGCCTATAGAAAATTATCAAAAAGTCACTATATCTCACTGGAAAATTAGGTTATAGAAAGTGAAGCCCATCTGCCCAGTAAGGAATGCTCCTTTCATGTTTGAATTCAGATTAAAAGTAAGTTTTTTTCCAAAAAGCATACTATTTTGAAAAGTAATACAGATGTTTGCTTCTTTCACACTCAGGTTTGGATTTTATTTTTTTATTCATCTCCTAAAACTTACAACATGACTTTTTATACTCTTACATAAAAATATACATGGTCCAGAAGTGGGTCTATGTTGGGAGACTTAAATTAATAGCATTGTCCATAGCTTCCTTAGCTCCACAAGACCACTGCTGTCTTGTAATCTTCAGGTGGTTTTCTGCATTTACTTAAAAAGCACCCACTTTTGACTATCTTCTTCCTCTTTCCATAAACTCGATTATTAAATTTCAGTCTCTCATCATTTGTGTACCAAAAACTGAAGGGATAAATTAAACCCTAAAAGGTTTACAAAAAAGTCAGTATGAAAAATGAAGTGTTTCAAAATTGTCTGTCGTTTTCAGATTTTTATGAGGTGCCTTGATGGTGAGGAGAAGGCAATGGCAACACAGTCCAGCCCTCTTGCCTGGAGAATCCCATGGATGGAGGAGCCTGGTAGGCTACAGCCCATGGGGTCACTAAGAGTTGGACACGACTGAGCGACTTCACTTTCACTTGATGGTGAAACAAAGTGACCATGTATACTGTAAACTTTTCAAGATGATTTCAAGTATTTTGACCCAGATTCTACTTTTCAGACAGTGTGCTCCAAATTTTGATTTAATAAATATTCTCTTGGTCTATGAAAGAAACTGAGCCACCACCATGTAAATAGCAATAACATTCCAATCATCAGTCAAACTTAACATATTCTTTCGGGAATAACTGCAGCTGGGAAATACATTTTTGAAGCAAAAAACAAAGACCTGTTTTTTTGAAGAGCATATTAGAAAAAGATCAAAGGAGAAGAAGATCGAAGGGTCAGAGTGGATAAAAAGAAGACACCTTCATGGTAAAAACCCTGTTGATAAGGAAACAAGTCAGATCCTTGAGGGCATAAAAGAGATTAATATCCATGACAACCTGGCCTCTCCTAATAGTCAGTGTGGCTGGGTCTGAAAACTCCCAAAGGACAGAAGATTATTGCAAGTAGAGTAATTAAGCAGTGAGATGTGGTTTTCTCATTTCAGAGAGACACTGAACTGCTACTATTACTTACTCTCCTACTGAACTAATATTACTGCTATTAATAATAGTCATGCACTGTATGTTCATGATGTACAATTGAAAACATTTTAGACTAATCCTTAGCAAGCTGTCCTATTTTACAGATATAGAAATGGAGACTTAAAAAAGACAGGTAGCCTGGCAAAGGTCCCAGGGCTAAGAAATGGTAGAATTGCTGAGGGTATCTCAAAGGAGTATACCTCACTGGCTGTACCCTGGATGGGTTAGCTTTATCTGCACAACTATGAGAAGGAACATTTGCTGCAGATTCCACAAGTAAAGCACAGTAACCTTTACAACACATACATGTAAGGCCTCCCTCCCTCCAGAGAGAGGAAGGGCAGATCTAAGCGAAATCCGCATCTACTTCCCAAATTACCCAAATCCAACAGAACATTTTTCTTTCGTTTCCTCCTCTGTGTGTTCACTGACTGTAGTCAGTTTCTCTGGGAGGTGTCAGAAAACTGTGATATGTTCACAAGAGGTAGAAGAAAGACACAAATGGCCCAAAGACATTTTCGGCTTATTCCCTAGATATTTGGAAACTCAATAGACATTCTCTTTCCTTTTTTTCATCTTTTTTTTTTTTAATTGAAGTATAGTTGATTTACAATGTTGTGTCAGGTGAATAGCAGTGATTCTGTGTGCGTGTGTGTGTATTCAGATTCTTTTCACTTGACCTAGAGATTATCAGACTGAGTCAGACAAATACCGCATGACATCACTAAATGGAGTCTAAAAATAATGATACAAATGAACTTATATACAAAACAGAAATAGACGCTCAGACAAAGAAAACATTTATTTTGTTTTGGTCACCAAACTCAGGAGACATTCCTTAAAAGCAAGTTTTTCTTAGGCTATGAGAATCCATCTCATTAAGGTAGCTGTGCCCTTTTCAGGCAAATCCTTTGGCTTTAGAAAATGTTGGAGAGTGAGAGTAAAAACAGTGGAGTCACAGCCAAAAGTCCCCAGCATGTACCCTGGAGGTGAAAGCAGGTCCCTCACACCCAGGGACATGGCACACACACTCTTCAGAAGCACGCAGAAGCCAGCATGTGCTGTCATGGAAATGACAGATGATTCGGGAGCAAGGTGGCCTCTACCTGTGGGGAGGGATGGGTGGCCCAGGGTAATGCTTGCACTTGGCTTATTAGTTTTCTTTTTTTTTTTTTTAAATATGATAAAATACAGCTAACACAAAATGTACTATCTTAACCATTTTCAAGTGTACAATTCAGTAATATTAAGTACATTCATGTTGGGCAAACAATCTCCAGAACTTTTCCGTCTTGCAAAACTAAAACACTGTTCCCATCAAATCACAACTCCCACCCCACTGCACACCACCCCTTCTACTGTCTGTCTCTATAAATTTGCTCTAGTGGAATCACATGATATTTGTCCTTTTACAACTGGCTTATTTCACTTGCCATAATGTCCTCAAGGTTCAAATATGTTCTAGTTTCCTTCCTTTTACAGGCTGAATAATATTCATTATCCTGGAGGAAGAAATGGCAACCTGTCATTATAGGTATACACCAAATTTTGCTATCCATTCATCCATCAGTGGACATTTGGGTGGCTTCCTTTTTCTAGCTTTTGTGAACATTGCTGTCATGAACGTGGGTGTGAAAATAACTGTTCGAGTCCCCGTTTTCAGTTATTTTAAATATATATATAGAGAAGTGGAATTCTGGGTTATATGGGAGTTCTATTTTTAATTTTTTGAGGAACTTCCATACTATTTCCCTTAACAGCTGCACTAATTTTTACGTTCCTAACAACGGTACACAAGGGTTTCCTTTTCTCAGCATCTTTGTCAGCACTTTTTTCCTGTTTTTTTAGATCATAGCCATGTTCATGGGTGTGAGATAGTGCCTCAATGTGATTTTGAGTTATGCTTTTTAAAAACAGCTTTATTGAGATAAAATTTACTCATTTAAACTACACAGTTCAATGGCTCAGCGGTGTCACTGAGTTGTGCCAGCAACACCATCATCAATTTTAGAACATTTTCCTCACTTCTAAATTACTCTGTCACTCCCATTTCCCCCCACCCCAAGTCCCTGACAATCACCAGCCTACTTCCTGACTATATCTGCCTCTTCTGGGCCTTTCCCATGAATGCAGTCACATGAGCTTTAGGACTGGCTTCTTTCATTTAGCCTCATGTTTCCCGGGTCATACATATAGTAGCAAGTTTATAACTTTTCACGTTAGAAATGTACTTTTGATGAATTTAGCATACAGTTTTTAAAACTCCAAGACACAGTATCTGGGAGGAGGCATCAAAGGTGCTATGCATGAAAAAATGTCAACAGTGGTTTTATCTGGATGATGGCCCAACAAGTAACTTTAAAATTTTATTTTTCTTCATCGTTTTCTGTAATTTTCAGAAATAAAAAAATAAACATGCGCTTCTTTTATAATGAGAAAAAAATGTATTACATGTCTTTTCAATGTATCTGGACTTTTGTCTTTGATTTTATTATTCACTGGACTGTGCCAGGTCCTAGTTGCAGCACGTGGAATTTAGTTCCCTGACCAGAGATTGAACCCTGGCCGCCTGCATTGGAAGCACAGAGTCTTAACCACTGGACCACCAGGAAAGTCCTGGGGCGGGGGGGGAATGTTTTTAAGAAAATACTGGAGGGTTTTTTTGCCATTGTTTTCTTGTTTGCCGCTGTCATAATTAAGCACTTGTCAGATATTCCTTACATCAGGCAGATCATTTATTTGCCTCTCGAGAAACAGTCATTTACAAGAAAGGAAAGGTGGGTTTCCAAAATGCAATAATAGTCCTTGAGCCATTTAAAAATGAGCCAGCACAAGAGTCTTTTGCCCTCTAGATCATTCTGAAAGGTGTAAAATGCTTCTAGAAACAGTATGGCAAAAATAAACAGACTCCATCTTTTAGAGAAAGCCTTGGCAACTCAGGGAAAACTGTGTTTTTACCAGATTGGTCTAGTATAAGAAACGTGCATGAATTATTTTCAGTAAGTCTTCAGGGAAAAAAGCGACAAGCACAGGCTCCCTGAATCATTACTGCTTCTTATTCAGGTTTCCATGTTGCTCATTTTTTTTTCTTCCTTTCTTTTCAAAGTATTAATCTGAAGCTGAAAGAAAAGCCCTAGTTGGACACATCTGGATGAAGGGGCTGCTTTTCTGCTTCGTGGTTCTGTTGAAACACCTACCTGGAAGAAACAGCACTGAGGGTACTCTGTTTCCACTTAGCACTACCTGCTGCCATTCTAAATTTCTAAGGGGAAAAACAGTAAGAGAATCTGTTTACTCTTAACATGTTCTATGGAATTGTGTGTATTTTCCTATTTTGCCAATTATGTGCCTCAAAGATTTTAGCTGAACCTTAGCAAGAAAGTAGGACCTTCCATTTCCATATTTCATTAACCCTTGGTACAGCGGCATTTCGTCTCTTTGTTGACTGCTGTTGACCACTGGGGTAACTTCAGTCCGCTATGCATTGTGAGTGGATTTCTCCTTGGTGATCACTTCAGTTTAAAATACACAGGACTCAGCAGTCCCTAGGAAAGTTGGCCCCACGTGAACTCCAGCTTTCAAACCCTAAGCTTGCTTAAGATAGCCATAACGTAGACACAGGTGTGACACCACATCAGTTAAGCATCCACTTGGTTCTTGTCCACATTTATTCTAACATCTCCAGAGGAGGCCAGGTTTCCTAATTCACACCAATTTCATTTTAGTTATCAAAATGGGATTGTGTTTTCTGTGAATTTGGTCTTTTAAAAAAGTCATTTCTTCAGTGAATGTTGAAGACCTCCAAACTGAGAAACTTAAGCATCAATGTTCACATTTCTGGTAGCTGTCTTTGATTCAAGCCATGAACTTAGTTCAAGATGTCACACTTTAAGTGCTAAGGATACTGTGGAAGGCAGCCCCTCAGAAATTCATTTTTTGGTAATACTGAGTTATCTGAATCTCTCTCACATGCATTATAAAACATAATCTGCTTTAACACACTCACAGGCTTAAAATTAAATATGAGTATGTACTATCCTTTGCAAAATAGTTCTTTAGAGTCTTCATGTGTTTTTTAAAATACCAGCATGGTTTAGAACCCATGGGCCTCTAGAGGAGGGAGGGGTTGGTAAATCGAGCACCCCCACCTGTTTCCACATGGCCTTCAAGAACGGTTTTCATGCTTTGGGTTAAAAAAATTTTTTTTAATATTTCATGACATAAGAAAACTATCAGATTTCAGTCCCCATAAATAACGTCTTTTTGAAACATGGCCATACAAATTTGTTGACAGACTCTCTGCAGCTACTTTTGTCTTGTAGCAGCAGAATGGAGTAACTGCCACAGACCATGTGGCCCACGGAGCCTAAAACATTGACTCTCTTTATAGACAGCATTTGCTGAGCCCTGTGCCAGCCCATGCAACCCTCCTTGGCCTCCCATTTGTAGTCNCTGGACCACCAGGAAAGTCCTGGGGCGGGGGGGGAATGTTTTTAAGAAAATACTGGAGGGTTTTTTTGCCATTGTTTTCTTGTTTGCCGCTGTCATAATTTAGCACTTGTCAGATATTCCTTACATCAGGCAGATCATTTATTTGCCTCTCGAGAAACAGTCATTTACAAGAAAGGAAAGGTGGGTTTCCAAAATGCAATAATAGTCCTTGAGCCATTTAAAAATGAGCCAGCACAAGAGTCTTTTGCCCTCTAGATCATTCTGAAAGGTGTAAAATGCTTCTAGAAACAGTATGGCAAAAATAAACAGACTCCATCTTTTAGAGAAAGCCTTGGCAACTCAGGGAAAACTGTGTTTTTACCAGATTGGTCTAGTATAAGAAACGTGCATGAATTATTTTCAGTAAGTCTTCAGGGAAAAAAGCGACAAGCACAGGCTCCCTGAATCATTACTGCTTCTTATTCAGGTTTCCATGTTGCTCATTTTTTTTTCTTCCTTTCTTTTCAAAGTATTAATCTGAAGCTGAAAGAAAAGCCCTAGTTGGACACATCTGGATGAAGGGGCTGCTTTTCTGCTTCGTGGTTCTGTTGAAACACCTACCTGGAAGAAACAGCACTGAGGGTACTCTGTTTCCACTTAGCACTACCTGCTGCCATTCTAAATTTCTAAGGGGAAAAACAGTAAGAGAATCTGTTTACTCTTAACATGTTCTATGGAATTGTGTGTATTTTCCTATTTTGCCAATTATGTGCCTCAAAGATTTTAGCTGAACCTTAGCAAGAAAGTAGGACCTTCCATTTCCATATTTCATTAACCCTTGGTACAGCGGCATTTCGTCTCTTTGTTGACTGCTGTTGACCACTGGGGTAACTTCAGTCCGCTATGCATTGTGAGTGGATTTCTCCTTGGTGATCACTTCAGTTTAAAATACACAGGACTCAGCAGTCCCTAGGAAAGTTGGCCCCACGTGAACTCCACCTTTCAAACCCTAAGCTTGCTTAAGATAGCCATAACGTAGACACAGGTGTGACACCACATCAGTTAAGCATCCACTTGGTTCTTGTCCACATTTATTCTAACATCTCCAGAGGAGGCCAGGTTTCCTAATTCACACCAATTTCATTTTAGTTATCAAAATGGGATTGTGTTTTCTGTGAATTTGGTCTTTTAAAAAAGTCATTTCTTCAGTGAATGTTGAAGACCTCCAAACTGAGAAACTTAAGCATCAATGTTCACATTTCTGGTAGCTGTCTTTGATTCAAGCCATGAACTTAGTTCAAGATGTCACACTTTAAGTGCTAAGGATACTGTGGAAGGCAGCCCCTCAGAAATTCATTTTTTGGTAACACTGAGTTATCTGAATCTCTCTCACATGCATTATAGAACATAATCTGCTTTAACACACTCACAGGCTTAAAATTAAATATGAGTATGTACTATCCTTTGCAAAATAGTTCTTTAGAGTCTTCATGTGTTTTTTAAAATACCAGCATGGTTTAGAACCCATGGGCCTCTAGAGGAGGGAGGGGTTGGTAAATCGAGCACCCCCACCTGTTTCCACATGGCCTTCAAGAACGGTTTTCATGCTTTGGGTTAAAAAAATTTTTTTTAATATTTCATGACATAAGAAAACTATCAGATTTCAGTCCCCATAAATAACGTCTTTTTGAAACATGGCCATACAAATTTGTTGACAGACTCTCTGCAGCTACTTTTGTCTTGTAGCAGCAGAATGGAGTAACTGCCACAGACCATGTGGCCCACGGAGCCTAAAACATTGACTCTCTTTATAGACAGCATTTGCTGAGCCCTGTGCCAGCCCATGCAACCCTCCTTGGCCTCCCATTTGTAGTCAGATGCTGGTTTCTCTAACAGTACACACAAATTGGGCTGCAAACTAGTTTACTCTTAAAAAAAGAAACGTTTGGCATCCACAAATCAGTAAGACTCATGCCTGCTGACAAAGGCAAGGAGTCCTAGCCATGAACACATGGCTCGGGTTGTGTTTACACAACCCAAAGTGAAGCCTGCTTAGAAGGCTTTTGGCTGTTCAGTGGTGTTGCCGAGGTCCTGTCCTTACCCTGGAAACTATTCACAGACTCCACTATCACATATTATTAACACGTTCTTCAAAATTAAACTGTAGTGGAGACCAGGGTTCCACCATAGTCTGAGAGTGATAACTATCTCCGGGAGAGCTTTCGGGGACATGTCGAGCCCTGGGTATCATGAGCTTTGAAGTAGACATCTTTGCACAGGTTTCTGAATTTCACTGCCTTCATCTGCTTCGTGTCCATCCCGCACCCACCAGCCAGACATGCTTTCATACACACAGGTCGGCTCTCTCTCCTCCATAAGCCATAGTTACTATGTCCCCTTCTCAATCCCTTTCAACTTGGCATCCTACTAGATCATTCTTCTGGCTCTCCACCCTCATAATATCTGGCTTGTCTGATAGAAAAACCCGGAGCACGTCTTCTTCCGCAGCCCAGCTCCACCTTTGGTGGCCCAAATTGTGCCTTTGCCAGAACTTAGCATGGACATAAGCGCAATGATCCGGTTTCCCAATTTGTTCACCCAGTTTGCTCACTGTTGCCCTGGCATCATTACTAACAATGCTCTCTCACTCAGTAAAATCCCATTTTGGAAGATGAATTATGGGGTCCCCTTAGCCACAGGAAGTAATGAAGAATTCAGTGTTCAGCTTAGAGGTATGAACTGGAGGACATAGAGCTATCCATAAAACGTTCTTGTGACAGTCAACCAGACACAACAACAGCCTTAGCATTTACATTTTCTTTCAACTTGTCCAGCCTGTTCATGGAAGGCTACTCAGGTGGTATTCTGTTTGGAGTTTTATCTTTCTGTGTGGAAATTATGAGCATCTTTCCTGATCAATGATTTTGTTTGGACTGTTCAATGGGCTGCATAACCATTCTGATAGTTGGGCATCTGCTATTTTATTATCTTAAAAAGAAAATTTAATTGCACGTGCTAGAGAAAAGCTACCATGTAAATTCAAGTGAATAGAAGCCTAGAAGAATTCTGAAAAAAATAACCCCTCAGCAAATAGGTAGACAGATGTAAACATTCACACCATTAGCTATCTAGCTTTTGCATTCTGAGCATTCTTGCTTTGGTTCTGACTTCTGGGAACTGTTTGCACTTTTCCTGTAGATTTGTTGTTAAGGGAACCAAAGGGTCATTGTGGCAAAAGTATTGTTTTCCCAAAGTGTCAACTGCTATTCACTTAGCTCCTTGATTAAAAGGAAGAACAAAAATCTGCACAGAAGATATTATCAAGGGGTAAGAAAGTCTGTCTGAGGGCAACAGCTGAAGGTGGAAGAAAATCTGGAAGTTCCTGTTGAAGCCATACAATGTTTTATGGGGTTATCTTCTAAGACAAAATACCGACATATGTGAGGAAGTCACTACTCCATGCCTTTGTGTTATTAAGGTCTTGTTTTAAGTATTCAGTTATGGTACTGATTTTGCAACTCTTCATCTAATTAATCATAATGCCTCTGTAGTTTGCTCCCTTAGAAATATTTAGATGTGCACAAATGAATCTTTTATATGTTTAAAGGTTTTTTTCTACCATGTATTGGATTGCTCAGAATAAAGTATCTATTAGACCTTTGTTTTAGTAAATAAATTCTACCTAAATAGTGTGAATTGATAATATAAAAATATGTAACAACACTATATATATATTCAGATATATATATATATATATATATATATAGTCTCTCTGTATAATTCAGAAATAAAAAATGATTCCACAAGTGATGGCATTCTTTCTCTGAGTCAGTAAGAATCTATTTCCAGCTTCACTTTGCAGGAGTCTTATCTGGATGTCAGTCTAGCTGGGCCCTCAGTCCTTGAGAACAGGATAAATCTTGGCATTCTTGTCACCCAAACTTTATTCCCTTTTCACTTTTGTTTTCCAAGCCTCAAACAGCTACACTTTCAAAATGTGTTGTTTGCTTCCTGAGAAAGCAATTTCTCACTTTGGAAGCATCTCTGTTTCATGGTTACTTGATTTTGTCAACTTTTCCTTTCTCTGTCTCTTATTCTTCCAGAGCAGAGGTTTATTTTTTAATTAAAATGCATTAAATACCATTTTAAATTTAGGTTCTTTAATTTTTACTTTCACAACCATCAAACAGCACTGGAAATTACCACTGAGATTTTTTTTTTCAAACCTAATAAACAAATGTGTGGCTCTGCCTCTCAGAAAGTTGTTGGAATAACCAAATGAGAAGTTGCTTTACAAAAAGTGAGACACTTCATGTCTTTATGATCTAGGACTTAATGCTGGTGGATACTGTCCTCTACCTAACTAAGAGAAGAAGGACAAGAGAAGACTGAAAGGTAATTACAGGCAAATGAAGGGCATGATATTACAAGGTGGACTGTTACATTCATTCTGCTACCATCATCTAACTATGGTTGTGGGAATGGGAGGCAGGTTAGGCATCCAGCACTAGGAGAAAGGATGGGTGAAATGTGGAGGATACACTTCAATCATGGGGTAGAGTGGAAAAATAAGAACTCAATATTTATAGCCAAGTGTCATTTATGTAAATTCTAACCCGCACACACACACACAATATTCTACAAAGTCCATGCATAGTTGGTGACTTGGCATGCTCATTAGAGTGAGTACAGGGGTAAGGGTAGGAGTGGGGACCCAGAAGGAAGCTAGAAGTCTAATTAAAAATCAAAGTAAATAATAAGCTTTTTAATTGGCTGAAGTTAAAGTAATTAAAATGAAAATTCCTTAAACTTTCAGCCACAGATCATAGAAAAGCCTTGTTAATGTGCTTTGGGACGTCAAGGGGCTGTTCCCTTCTACCCCTTCTCCTGTGGTTTTAGCACTTCTCTGCATTGGCAGCATCAGTGCTCTGCAGCTGCCAGAAGCCTGTCCTGAGCTACCCCAAACTGGTGCCTTCTTACACATCAATCCTCACACAGTTGTAGGCTTTATAAGGCAAGGAGATTGCTCTGTGAAGCTAATTTTCCTAAAGTTTCATTCACATCCATTCAAAACAATTCTCTTTAGTCAAGCAAAATTATTTATTTTCAATAGCCATTTTAGTGATACTCAGATGACAGACACCAATAATTGCCATCTACGAGCTCTTGTCTTACCCTCATTGAGACACCTACACCCTCATGCCCTCCTTGTGAAACTCTTCTCCCACAGATTGGTGAATTGAATTGTCCTTTCTCTCCGCATATTTGTTATCTATTGGTACTTAACAAATTACAGTGAATTCTCATTATTTGAGGAAGTTGCATCCTATTTAGGCAATGAGAACATTAAATCAGTGCATACTGAACCACCGCTCCTACAGGAAAACAGGGTTAGGTTCCTGTGAGCCTCTGGTCACATTTTCATCAACTGATTAATAACTAGTCTTATTTTATATGTGTTTCTGTTTACATACGCTTTCTTTAATGATATCTTGTTGAGTCACATTAACATTGAATTCACCACCACATTGAATTCACAGCCAAATCCTGAATATAACTCACGCCTGAATGAAGATCACCTATTACATGAATTTTCTCTGTAAGGCACATTTCCTTGCACTTAGGAACATTAGACAGCACTTCAGCTCTATGCTTGGAGACTAAATAGTAAAACTAGCAAGAAAAATAAAAAAATTCCAAAAACATTATACTAAATAGACCATGAAAAAGTTGTGTGTGTACAGTGTGAAAACTGGAACCAGAAAGGTGAGCTTTGCTTTGTTAAACCTCATCTGGGAACATGTGCATCAGATACGTCAACTTTCACCTTTCTGTATGTGTCTGTAAATGATCATGAAAACAAGATGAACATGGATTTGGGGTTAAAATAAATTTTAGTGAATAGGAGAATTTGCGATTATGGGAATTCTTAAATAATGAAAATCAACTGTGTATGCCAAGACTTAGCAG
This sequence comes from Neotragus pygmaeus, assembly GCA_006410875.1. NCBI lineage: Eukaryota > Metazoa > Chordata > Mammalia > Artiodactyla > Bovidae > Neotragus > Neotragus pygmaeus. The sequence continues at coordinate 298,289 of SJYV01016461.1, read as the reverse complement.
CCCAAACGTCACACGTTTATTATGTTTCTATAAATTGGAAATCCTGATACATCTTAGCTAGGTCCTCTAAGGCGTCTCACAGGCTGGTGACCACAGTGTTGGCTCAAGGTTTCTCACAAGACTGACGTCATCAAGATGGGGACAAAGGTCATTCCTGACATGGCTCCCTCTTGTAAGAGGTTCACCTGGGAAAGAATCTGCCAAGTTCATTCACATGGCTCTTGGCAAGATTCAGTTTTTGGAAGGTTGTTGAACTGAGGGTCTCATTCCTTGTTGGCTGTTAGATGGAGGCTACCCTAGGTTCTCTGTCTCATGGACCTCTGCAACATGGCACCTTGTTTCCCTGACAACAACAGGAGAGAATTTGCTAACAAGAGGGAGGGTGCCATTTTTATAACCTTATCACAGAAGTGACATCCAGCCAATTTTGCTGCATTCCATTGATTAGAAGCAAGTCACTAGATCCAACCTCACCCAAGGGGAGAGGATTACACAGGATGTGAACCCTGGGAAGCTGGGACCATCGGGTGCCTTCTTTGATGTCATCCTATCACTCCCCCTTAGCCTTCTGCAAACTCCTCTTTGTGCTCTTCTCACCTGTAAATGATGGTGCTTCTCAGTGTTTCTCTTCTTTATGGTTCTACCCTTCCCCCAGTGACTTCAACTAGCACATCTTTTCAAATTATTCAAGATCCAGTTTCAATCCCAACCTCCATACCCCCACCATCATTTTCTCACTCAGTCTCTGGGCTCCCTCCATTCTCTGGGGAAAAAATTAAATTATTCCTCTTCTATGACCTGTTAGGATCATTCCTCTCCTATCCCATTCTCACTGAAATTACACATACTGGGATTTAAATCCTGCTTCTGTTACCAGTTATATTATTTTGGACTACTCAACTTCTTTGAACCTTAGTTTATTCATTTTTAAAATGTGGATAAAACTCTTATCTTACAAACTTATGTAAGAGCTAAATGGGATTTAAATGTCCAGTCTAATACTTAATAATAGAAGACATTCAATAAATATTAGTTTTCCCCCACCCTGTTCTTCATCTTCACACTCACTCAATCTTTTGTCTGTTAACTTGCCAACTCCTCCAAAACCAGTGCCAGCCCCACCTTTACTTTCTGTCAACCATGTTAGCCTCTTGTTTCCTCTCCCACCTCCTTTTTCAAATAGACTAATTCTCTTTAATCCTCTTCCTCTTCTCTCAGATACAGCCATTTTATGCCACTTCTGCCTTACTCTACCTCTAGAGTATATTTTCCAACTTTTCTGTCCTTATTTTTGCTCAGTTTACTTCCTGTTTTTACTTTTTATTTGGAAATAATCTCAGACTTGCAAGAACAGAAGAAAAAAATTACTTTTCCTGAAATATTTGAGAATAAGTTGTCTACATAATGCCTCCTCACCTCAAGATGTTTAGTATACTTCCTACTATCAAGGACATTCTTCTCATAGCCTAATACAACTATCAAAGCCAGGAAATTAACACTGAAATATATACTACCATCTACTCCACAGATACCATTCAAGTTTCACCTGTTCAAATTTATCCTTTAAAGTAAAAGGATCCAGTTTGTAGGAGACAGGAAGAATAAAAGAAAAGCAGGCCCCAGCAAGGGCTGCAAAAGAAATTTATAATTATTGATAAACTGGATGCTATAAGGTATGAGACTCTTGGAACAAGTCCAGAGGGAACAGTTCATAATCTTGAAAACAAGATATGATCCTGGGGTCGGTGACAGTTTCTCAACTGGCATCTCAGAGTCACATGTTTTATGTATCTGGTGAAAATCTATAGATAAAAATATTAATCTTAGTTACTGACTCAGTGGTTAATGATCATTTTGTTCTCTGGCCCTGAAGTCCACATGAGTTATAATTTAACTCCCTGCATATTCTTTCATTCACGGCTGAAAGTATAATAAAGCTGGCTTGGATTCAGTTTCGGCACCTTTAACGGTGTCGATCCCCTGATCCTCGCTTTTTTGAATTCTTGTGTCTCTTTTCTCATTCTCTCGCTGTTTCACACTTTTGGAAACCCTGCTTGTCAAGCTGGTCTCAACACCAGTTCAGAACCACAGGTGATATTTAGTTGTCACATCTCTTTAGTTTCCTTCAGTCTAGAACAATTCTTTAGCCTTTCTTTGACTGGAAAGACTGGTTTTGAAAAACACTGACACTGAAGATCTCTCACAGTATTCTGTACAATGTGTCTTGATTTGGGATTCTTTGTTGGATTCAGGTTATTCATCTTCTTCAGCATTTATAACTCAGAGCTGATTTATATTTTTCTCATTGTATCCTGGTGATATTCATTTGAACACTTGAAGATTCTGTCTATACAGCTTTTGATGGGGATGTGTCAAAAAATACAGAGCTTGAAGGGGATCCCACTGGTCAGATTTGGGACAATTTGAGGATCAAAATAAATAATCATGCTAATAGATTATAATCTGTTGAATAAAATAAGATCCCATGAATTTACATCATACTGAACAACAAGATAGTTACATCCACTCACAGCAACTCCCCAATACTTATTAATTGTGAAAGGAAAAAAAGTACTCTTTTTGAGCAAAGAGACTCATAAAAAGGCTTCCCTATTTGAAAACTCAATAGAGGAGGACTTTCCAATATAAAAAACTTCTGTGGGGACTTCCCTGGTGGTCCATTGGCTAAGACTCCTTGCTCCCAATGCAGAGGGTCCTGATTTGGGTTTCCCTGTTGGATTCATGTTATTCATCTTTGGCATCCATCCATCCCTGATCAGGGAAGGAACTAGATCCCACATGGCACAACTTAAGAGTGTGTGTGCTACAACTAAAAAGTCCTTTATGCCACAATGAAGACCGGGTGCAGCTAAATCAATAAATAAAAACATCCATACCTTTTGTTTAAAGTTATTTCCTCACCAGAATAATAATTTCCAAACATCCATACTGGTTAGCACCATTTTCTTAGAATGAATGAATGTTGCATAGTTTCATATTGGTTATTTGCCATCATTAAAAGTAATTCATGATCGTTTTCTAAAAACTGGAAAATACAGAAGAATAGGAAAGGAAAATGGTCTCTCCTGGTATTACCACTGGAACGCAAGCACAAATTAACATTCTGGTAGGAACTCGATGTTTATGTGACATACTCAAGATCACACAGCTGGTGAATCAGCACTGGAACAAAAAACACAGACCAATGGTCCTGGCATATTTGAATTTTCCTGATGCTGGTCACTGATACCTCTTGTTCTAATTGATTTTCTTAACATACAAAATAAAATAGCTTCATTTTCTGTTTCAGGAAAGATACATGCTTATTGAAAAATAAATATAGAAAGCATAGAGTAGATGGTAAAATCAACCACTCAATCACATCACTGTTTATTAATACATTATAATGCATTTATCTGGAAAATCTTTCCATATATATCATCATAAATTTTTTATGTATGTAGAGAGAAAGAGGCAGAGTTTGTGTTCTGATTATCTCTCCATGTCCAAAATTCTTTTTGATAATTTCCTAGAAGTAGTATACCTCAGCTGAAAAAAATGTAAATTGTTGACAAACACTGCTAAACCACCTAAGGAATAATTACATTAATTTAGACTTTCACTGTGTGAGACTGCATTTCTCCACATGCTGTCAGAGGTTAACAGAACTAGATATTAGTTAAAATGGCAAAGGACAGATTTTAACAAGTAATATGTTATTGCGATGGGGAAGGAGGTTCAGTGTAAACTGAAGTCAGCTGTGATCGGTACAGAGATAACCGGTGTTTTAAAGAGAAAATGAAGAAGAGAGGAAGGTGAACTGGGGCTCAGCATAGTAAGGGAAGTGAAAAATCAGAGTGGGTCAGTGTCAGTGCTGATTATGACAGCTCTGTCAGCTGGCAGTTACTGAAATGAGGAGTCACCCCCTCATAGAGATTGGGAAACGGACCCCAGCCTTCCTGATTAATGCATTTTAGCGGAATGGCTTTCAGGTCCTTTAGAAAGACACTCTTGAATTGTAGGGGATAGGATATATCTCAAAGGGACAGAGGAAGGAGTCACAGTTGTAAGGCCTTTTTACTAAATGCTCCAAGAAAGGGGGTTCAGGAGTCAAGGGCCAGGTGTTGGCTAGAACCAACAGAAAACTCTTTTGACAGCCTTGACTTTACTCAGGCAGGCAATTTAAGAGGAACTTGGGTCATCCTTGGGATGCGACCTGGAGCAGTTAGAAATTGTGTCAGTGCTGAAGTCTTTTAATGTGGGGGCAGAGGGGTTGACAAAACCATTTGTGTTGATAATTTGTCATTTTCATAGGGCAAGGTTGAGAGCCAGTCAAGAAGAGGGCTCAGAGGAGCCTGGCTAGAATCTAGTCAAGGAAAAAAAATCTTTGTCAATACTTGTCGATATTAGGCTTTATGTTTTTAATTTTGACCATTCTGAAAGCAAGAAAAAGTTACCATTGTTGTTGTTGTTGTTTGATACCATTGTTTTTAATTACATTTTCTTGAAACTAGTAAAACTGAACTCCTTTATATGTATATCTCCTGTTATCTGTATCTCTTCTTCTGTGGATTGACTGTTTATATCCTTTACCCATTTNAAGAAAAAGTTACCATTGTTGTTGTTGTTGTTTGATACCATTGTTTTTAATTACATTTTCTTGAAACTAGTAAAACTGAACTCCTTTATATGTATATCTCCTGTTATCTGTATCTCTTCTTCTGTGGATTGACTGTTTATATCCTTTACCCATTTTTTTAAGTTGAGATACTTATTTTTTTACCTAATGATTTGCAAGAGATGGTGTTTTAGTTTGAAAATCTGATAATTTTTCTTAATACACTTGGCATTTAATAACCTGTCCTAGGCCACACTGCCCTAAAGACACTCAAACACTATTCCTGTAGCTGTAAGGATCAAATCAAGAGATGTTTCACCAATAAACTCAGTCAGCTGCCNTCAAACCCAGGGATCAAATCCAGGTCTCCCACATCTGAGCCACAGGGGAATACCCACTGGACCTAATGAGTGTATAGAACTGATAACATCAGGATGCTCTATTAAGTCACTTATTATCAGTCTCTACTCCTGCCCAGTGGTATATCACACCAATCAAATGCACAAATGCACCAATAAAATTAGAATGACTGCACAACCCAGTGTTTTCACTTTGCCTGTACTTTACCCCAAATCAGCTCAGAAGAGAATCTTCTTAATTGTGGTGTTGCAGCGGGCCATTTCCCACTAGCAATGGGATCTATGTTACATTCTAACGATGAGAAACTGCACTGGTTACATGTGTCTGATCACTGAAGAACTCACTAAAACTCCATACTCATGAAAGGCTTTAATGAAGATGAAAGATTTTGTATAGAGCAGTAGAAATAAAATTCAAGCAAGCATATGGCGCCCCAAAAACTTCTAGACATAGCTCTCCAAAATCCTTTTCAGTCACACAGTTACTCTTCAACTCAGGATCAGGACTGGGGACCGAACTGAGATGCACAGCTGAAGGTGAGCAGTGGGTAGCTCAGAAAAGCTTCATTTGCCACTCCCCATAGCTGGCATTACTGCCCAATCCATCCATCCCCCTCCCTACTCCCTCATCTCCATCCATGGAAAAACTCGTCCACAAAACCAGTCCCTGGTGCTACAAAGATTGGGGACCACCACTCTTGACTGTAAACTACTAAGACATATATGAGGGAGAGCTACCTACCATAGAAAGCTCTATTCAGAAGAGCTAGGGCAAATGTTCCCAAGAGGGTCTTTTATGCCCCACTGGTCATGCATACATATTAGCTGCTGGCCTTCCCATGTGGCACTATCCCTGGGTTGGGAAGATCCTCTGGAAGAGGGTATGGCAATACACTCCCATAGTCTTTCCTGGAGAATCTCTTGGACAGAGGAGCCTGGTGGGCTATAGTCCATAGTGCCACAAAGAGTTGGACACGACTGAAACAACTTAGCATGCACACATGCACAAGTCAGCTGCTAATTGCTTTCACCAAGTCATCAATCTACACACCCCTAAATAACATGAAAAATGTGGCTCAGGCTGCTGGGGGAGCCTCATATTAAATGGGTAATTATAAATAACTAGCCTGCCTATCTCCTCCTTACTGTGGACTAGAGTCAGTTTTCCAGGCATCCCCAAAGACAAGGAAGATAAGCAGTTTAGCTTTAAGATAACTTTATCTTAGAGTGACCTAGTTCCAGAACCTCATTCTGAATGGTTGCTGACTAGGAATGCTCTGTTTTTAGCTTCTTGGTTTACAGGGTTTTCTCCAAAGTTTAGCTTGGGTCAAAGTCATAGGTGCAGGTCACTTATTTATGAGACTCATAGAAATCAGCAGCCAATTAGCAAGGAAAATGAAACAGGAAAAGAATACTAAACATCAGGGTGGGTACATTATCGAGGTTTCCATGCAATCACTGAGAAGTGCCAAAAATTGCCATTGTTGGGACACCTGTTCAGTAACTCATGCTGATATTTGTCAAGGATTGCCCCTGGGGGTGTTAATAACTTCCTCCTCTTAGGCTGCATGGGTGTGCAGATAGAGCAGTCAGTGATGGCTCTGAAGAAGGCCATGGCCTTAGAGATGGTCCTATGTAGAAATATTCCAGGAATTTTGAGAGTGTGTTGTAAAACACAGTCATCATTAAAATCCATAAATTTATAATTGTTATATTAAAAATGAAGTAATTAATACTCAAAATCCATCTTGTCCTAATTATTTTCTATTACCTACCCTCTTGTGATTATTTATCTATTATCTGCATAGTAGAATGCTAATATAATGGAGTGCTACTGCATACCTCTTCCCAGAAGTGCATTCAGTAGCTCATGCTGGAGCTTGAAATTGTCCATGGTGGGAATATTTATACCAGGGAAATTAGCAAATGCTAGAAATCAGGGCATGATTCCTGCTCTCTCTCATGCCTCCACTAGGGCCAGTCCACCCTCCATGACAGAAGGGTGAGGATAAACTGCTAGATCCTTGAGATGGGAAACTATTAGAGTAAGATGGAATTGTCTAACCCAAGGTGTTGAAACAAGAGATCAATCCAGGATATGTCACACTGGTAGTTAAAATAATCTGCTCTTCTCCTCAGCCTTCCATATTTTATTCCCAAATGGTAGTGAGTAGGAAAGTTATGTTGAAGCTGAAACTCTTGGCTACCTGATGCAAAAAGCTGACTTATTTGAAAAGACCCTGATGCTGGGAAAGATTGAAGGCGGGAGGAGAAGGGGATGACAGAGGATGTGATGGTTGGATGGCATCACCGACTCAATGGACATGGGCGTGGGTAGACTCCAGGAGTTGGTGATGGACAGGGAGGCCGGGGTGTTGTGGTTCATGGGTTGCAAAAAGTTGGACACGACTGAGCAACTGAACTGAACTGAGGAAATTTAGCTCCTCTCGAATCCCCATAGGCATCCCAAGCTACCCGACATAAATATTATCAGAAATAGAAATATTTGATTTACTGATTTTCAAAGTGAAGAATTTCAAGAATGAAAGTTCAGGGAATAAAGAGGCCAGGTTTTGGCTGAGCCACCATCCCACAACATTCAAGCTGGAATGATAAACAAACGAGTAAAAAGAAAATAATATGGGGTAAAAATCTTACAAATCCATTCAAAGATTAAAGAGTAGTGGCTGAAAATTATGTTGGATAATGAATATTACATTTGAATCATACATTCACAAGACAGAAGGGATTTTACACTCAAAGGATAGAATAAAGATCAGTAGTGCACTCGCAAAGAAACCTCCTCAGCTAAGAGTTCTCATGGTAACACTATCATTACCTAAGCCCTCCTTCTTATCATACCCACACTCATTTTCTCTCTCTCATGTACACATATTGACAGCAACATTCTTAGAACTAATTAATAAAGAATAAGAAGTCATATTTAAGTGTTTACTCTGTGTTAGGAAACCTTTTATGTGCTTTGTGTATATTTTCTTTCTCAGTAATATGAAAATTTATATCATTCTTATATTTCAGATGTAATGCTTTTGGGAAACTAAAGCACAAAGAATTTAACTAGGAAACTACACATATTAAGTGGTAGAGTCATGAAATTATTCTGGGACACTTTTTCTTTATCTTCTCAATCTGAGATATGCTCTTACTTCAAGGCATGACTTACCTTGCAGTCATATCAAATGGTAGGTGATTTTACACGTACAGGACCTGTAAACATCAAGACATCTTCCTTTCTTCTCATAGCTCTTCCAGACCACTCTGGTCCCCTGCTCTTTAAGCTAAAATCTAACTCCACTTGAAGCCAATGACAACAAATCATACTGTCTACTCCCCTTCTTTATTGTGGTCCATGCAAGCCTTTCTATCAATTCTCATTGCTTAACAATTCTAATGCTCTAACTCCTTATTACACTTTGGTGATTTCAAATTAGAGCTTGGTAGCAGAGAGTATTTTTGTTCAAATTATTTTAAAAGGTCTCATCTCTGTATGAATTTTAATAGAGGCTACTCTTTAAATTAATCTTCAGGCAGATCAATTTAAATAGGAGTCTTTTCCTTCAGTCTGAGATCAGCCTCCGTCCAGAGCCCAGGCCTAGAAGTACAGTCCAGTCTAGAGATGAGCCTGCCAAAGGTTTAGTACAAGACTGTCCCAAGCAAATGATTTCTCAATTTCAATTTCTTTTAAATTTCATATTTTCATAATTGTCCTTGATTTTACCTCCACCCTACCTCTACCACCAACTCCTAGACTCATATCATGAATGCTATAATGCATAATGGCATGGTATTCTGAAGGCTACCAAAATCAGCCCCTTCTCTGACTAGCCTGTCTAATAATTCCAAATCACTTTCCTTGCCCATTGTCATAACTTTTCAACTTCAATTCTTTAATGGTCTCATTTTCATTTTCAGTTACCATCCCCAGATTTCTTTTTACAACTTAGACGCCATAATCTATCATTATAATTATATAATCACATTTGTAGTTTGCCCCAACTCCCTCTGTATTCCTCAATCAACAAAACTGAAACCTACTTAATTTTACTATGTGTCTTTTAATTGCCTGTAGAATGAGATTACGGAATATTAGGCCGCTGTTGATGGAATCACTTTACATTTAGTATCACAAATTTCAAGTGGATGCCTGGCAATCTTACTGCATTTGTCCAATTAATTCACTCTCTTTCCTTTACCTATTTAAAGATTAGTTTTCACCAGAAATAAGCTCTACAACATCATCAATTCTGTCATTCTATTATGCCATTTTCATAAAGATCAAACAAGCTGTAATGTCCTCCATAAATGACCATTGATTTCTCAACTCTCCATTTCTTTACTGCTCCATTTCTCTATATCTTTATGCAGCAAAAATTTTAAAAGTGATTTTGCACAATAGCTGCCCTATTTTCCCAATGCACATGCACTCTTTTAGCCACTCCAATTATGCTGATTCTGCCAGTTTCATTAATAATATTGAGCTCCATATTGACAAAGTGCAATGGTCAATTTTAATCTTCCTCCTAGCCTCTGCGATATCAAAATCTTCTTCCTGCAACACCTATTCCCTTAACTTCTGAAGCAAATTCATAGTTCTTGAATTATCTAGGATTTCTTCTGATAGTTCTTTATCCATGCCCAATCTACACCAGAATACTGGAGTGGATAGCCATTCCCTTCTTGAGCAGATCTTCACAACCCAGGAATTGAACTGGGGTCTCCTGCATTGCAGGTGGATTCTTTACCAGCTGAGCTACCAGGGAAGCCTAAATCCACATGCCAGTTGATAACAATAAATGATTTCTATATCACTATGCCACTATCTCTAAAGCATATTCTTTCACACCTAAAGTCTTGGTTGCAGACATATGTACTCAACTGTCTTCATGATATTTCCTGGATGTCTAAAAAGTATTGTAATTTTGACATGTTGAAAACAAATTTTCATCCTTGTGCTCCAAAGTCTGCTTCTCTTCTTTCTTCTTGCTCTACATTAAAAAAAGATTCCAAATTTCACCACCTCTCATCACTTTTATTTCTACTATATAAGATACAAATACCACCTACCTGATCTTCTTGCTTCTCTTCTTACTCCCCTAAGTAAAATCTTAAAATGATAACACCTGCCCGTTAAAAAAATAAATTGTATCGTTAGCCTGCTGCTCACTCTACAGTAGTTCTCTGTTCCAAAATCCAACTTTTAAACATGTGTGACAGAACTCTAATTAGTTGTTATCATTGTTGTTCAGTTGCTAAGTCATGTCCAACTCTATGCAACCCCACAGACTGCAGGACACCAGGCTCCTCTGTCCTCCACTATCTCCCAGCTTGCTCAAATTCATGTCCATTGATTCAGTGATCTATCTAGCCATCTCACTCTCTGTCACCCCCTTCTCCTTTGCCCTCAATCTTTTCCAGCATCAGGGTCTTTTCCAATGAGCAAGCTCTGCACATTCATGGCGAAAGTTTTGAGCTTCAGCATCAGTCCTTTCAGTGAATATTCAGGGTTAATTTCCTTTCATATTGACTGGTTTGATCTCCTTGCAGTCCAGGGGACTCTCAAAAATCTTCTCAAGCACCACAATTCAAAACATCAATTCTTTGGTGCTCAGCATTCATTATGGTCCAACTCTCACATTTGCACATGACTACTGGAAAAACCAGAGCTTTGACTGTACAGACTTTTGTTAGCAAAGTGATATCTCTGCTTTTTATTACATACTTTCTAGGTTTGTCATAGTGTTGCTTCCAAGGAGAGAGTGTGTTTTAATTTCATGGTTGTAGTCACTGTCTGCAGTGATTTTGGAGTTCAAGAAAATAAAATCTGTCACTGTTTCCACTTTTCACCAACCTATTTGCCGTGAAGTGATGGGACCAGATGCCATGATCTTCATTTTTATAATGTTGTGTCTCTACATTTCAACATTTTAGCTTTTTTACTCTCTTCTTTCACCTTCATCAAGAAACTCTGTAGTTCCTCTTCACTTTCTACCATTAGAGTGCTATTATCAGGATATCTACGGCTGCTGATATTTCTCCCAGCAATCTTGATTGACTTGTGATTCATTCAGCCCAGCATTTCACATGATATGCTCTGCATATTAGTTAAATAAACAAGTGACAGTACACAGCCTTGTCATACTCCTTTCTCAATTTTGAACCATTCTGTTGTTCCATGTCTGGTTTTACCTGTTGCTTCTTGACCAGCATGCAGGTTTCTCAGGAGATAGGTAAGATGGTCTGGTACTTCCATCTTTTCAAGAATTTTCTACAGTTTGTTGTGATCTGCACAAAGGCTTTAGCATAGTATAATGAAGCCAAAGTAGTTGCTTTTCTGGAACTCCCTTGCTCTCTCCATGATCCAATGAAGTGAAGTGAAGTCGCTCAGTCGTGTCCGACTCTTTGCAACCCCGTGGACTGTAGCTCTTCACGCTCCTCAGTCCATGGGATTCTCCAGGCAAGACCACTGGAGTGGGTTGTCATTTCCTTCTCCAGGGGATTTTCCCGACCCAGGGATCGAACCCAGGTCTCCCGCATTGCAGGCAGACGCTTTAACCTCTGAGCCGCCAGGGAAGCTTCCTCCTCATCTTTGATACTTAGGTTGTATATCTGGAAGTTGTAAGTTCATGTACTGTTGAAGGCTAGTTTGAAGGATTTTGAGCATGACTTTGCTAGTATGTGAAATGAGTGTAATCGTATGGCAGTTTGAACATTCCTTGGCATTGCCCTTTTTTGGGATTGGAATGAAAACTGACATTCTCCAGTCTTGTGGCCACTGCTGAGTTTTTCAAATGTGCTGGCATATTGAGTGCAACATTTTAACAGTGTAATCTTTTAGAAATTGAAACCACTCAGCTGGAATTCCATCACCTCCACTAGCTTTGTTCATAGTAATGCTTCCTAAGGCCCACTTGACTTCATACTCCAGGATATCTGGCTCTAGGTGAGTGAACACATCATCATGGTTATCTGGGTCATTAAGACCTTTTTTGTGTCATTCTTCTGTGTATTCTTGCCACATCTTCTTAGTCTCCTCTGCTTTGAGGTTCTTACAAATTCTTTCCTTTATTGTGCCCATCCTTGCAAGAAAGTTACTTTGATATCTCCAATTTTCTTGAAGAGATCTTTAGTTTTACACATTCTATTGCTTTGCTCTATTTCCTTATCTCTCCTTGCTATTTCCTGGAACTCTGCATTCGGTTGGGTATATCTTTCCCTTTCTCTTATAACAGTATAGCTTAAATAATTCTCTGATTCTATCTCTTACGTTTGTGTGTGTTTTGCTTTTTATCTCATTCACTTAATCCTAGTCACACTGGCCTGTTCTTAGCCATACTTTAAGCATACTAATTTTCTTGAATGGTTATCTGTTCTCTCTGCTGGACTACTCTCCCCTACAGATACATCCAGGATTCTCTTTCTTCCTCATGTTTCTGCTCAAACATTCCCTCTCATGTCCCCACTCCACATGAATCTTTTTTACCATACTTGATTTACCATAACAGAATTCTTTACTACCTGAATTCAGATATGTATGTATTTCTGTGTCTATTGTCTGTTTCAGCTACTAGATGCAAAGCTTTTGGAACAAAGATTGTATCTGCTTTGCTTACTGCTATGATCTCCATATCTACCTGACACATGTGTGTGTGCTCAGTCANAGAATCCCATGGACAAAGGAGCCTGGTGGGCTACAGTCCATGGGGTCACAAAGAGTTGGACACGACTGAGCGACTAACACACACACATACACATATATTACACAACATGATAAATATAATTAACACTGCTATATGTTATATATAAAAGTTAAGAGGGTAAATCCTGAAACTCCAGTATTTTGGCCACCTCATGCGAAGAGTTGACTCATTGGAAAAGACTTTGATGTTCAGAGGGATTGGGGGCAGGAGGAGAAGGGGACGACAGAGGATGAGATGGCTGGATGGCATCACTGACTCGATGGAGGTGAGTCTGAGTGAACTCCGGGAGTTGGTGATGGACAGGGAGGCCTTGNTTGGAAAAGACTTTGATGTTCAGAGGGATTGGGGGCAGGAGGAGAAGGGGACGACAGAGGATGAGATGGCTGGATGGCATCACTGACTCGATGGACGTGAGTCTGAGTGAACTCCAGGAGTTGGTGATGGACAGGGAGGCCTGGCGTACTGCGATTCATGGGGTCACAAAGAATTGGACACGACTGAGCGACTGAACTGAGCGACTGAATTGAACTGAACTGAACTGAACTGATACATTTTGAAATGATCACAGTTACTCAGTTTTCAAGTCAAAGTTGCCTCTTCAGTGAAGCCTTTTCTACCTTCCCCAGACAGAATCCATTACTTCTTCTTTTGTACTCCAAAGTCATTTTGTACGAATCTCCAGTTTACTGCCCACCATACTTTATTACAGTGTCTGCTTACAAGTTTCATCTCTCCTTGAGTACCAGCACCACCTTCTCTGTGTGTATATATTTCCAAGGCTCAGCACTACAGTTTGGCTTATAACAGTCAACAGATGTTTATTAAATGAATGAATGGGATGGTGGTTGGGTCCATGCTCAAGTCCATGAATCTACACTTCATTCCTTTTCTAATGAATTCTACTACTGTCATGGACTGAATTATAACCCCTCCAATTCATATGTTGAAGCCTTAACCACCAATGTGGTGGTATTTGCAGATGGGGACTTTGGGAAATCATTAGGATTAGATGGGATTGTGAGGGTGGAGCCTACAGGATGGGACTGGTGCCCTTATAAGAGTAGAGGTGCAACCTTTCTCTCTCTTTGCCAATCTTGCTCTCCGTCTCTACCACATGAGGACTCAGTGAGAAAGCAGTCATCCACAAGCCAGGAAGAGAGATCCCACCAGAACCTGACCATGCACCTTGATCCCAAACTTCCAGTTTCCAGAACTGTGAGAAAATAAATGTCTGTTGTTTAAGCTGCTCAGTCTATATTTTGTTATAGCAGCCCAAGTTGACTAATTCATCTACCTTTGCTCCTCCTACATCTTCAGGTTCTTCACCAGTTTCCTTTATCCAGAAACCAAACTTGANTTTTTTGGGATTGGAATGAAAACTGACATTCTCCAGTCTTGTGGCCACTGCTGAGTTTTTCAAATGTGCTGGCATATTGAGTGCAACATTTTAACAGTGTAATCTTTTAGAAATTGAAACCACTCAGCTGGAATTCCATCACCTCCACTAGCTTTATTCATAGTAATGCTTCCTAAGGCCCACTTGACTTCATACTCCAGGATATCTGGCTCTAGGTGAGTGAACACATCATCATGGTTATCTGGGTCATTAAGACCTTTTTTGTGTCATTCTTCTGTGTATTCTTGCCACATCTTCTTAGTCTCCTCTGCTTTGAGGTTCTTACAAATTCTTTCCTTTATTGTGCCCATCCTTGCAAGAAAGTTACTTTGATATCTCCAATTTTCTTGAAGAGATCTTTAGTTTTACACATTCTATTGCTTTGCTCTATTTCCTTATCTCTCCTTGCTATTTCCTGGAACTCTGCATTCGGTTGGGTATATCTTTCCCTTTCTCTTATAACAGTATAGCTTAAATAATTCTCTGATTCTATCTCTTACGTTTGTGTGTGTTTTGCTTTTTATCTCATTCACTTAATCCTAGTCACACTGGCCTGTTCTTAGCCATACTTTAAGCATACTAATTTTCTTGAATGGTTATCTGTTCTCTCTGCTGGACTACTCTCCCCTACAGATACATCCAGGATTCTCTTTCTTCCTCATGTTTCTGCTCAAACATTCCCTCTCATGTCCCCACTCCACATGAATCTTTTTTACCATACTTGATTTACCATAACAGAATTCTTTACTACCTGAATTCAGATATGTATGTATTTCTGTGTCTATTGTCTGTTTCAGCTACTAGATGCAAAGCTTTTGGAACAAAGATTGTATCTGCTTTGCTTACTGCTATGATCTCCATATCTACCTGACACATGTGTGTGTGCTCAGTCAGTCAACTCTGTCTGATTCTTTGTGACTCCACAGACTGCAACCTGCCACGCTCCTCTGTCCATAGGATTTTCCACCCAAGAATACTGGAGTGGGTTGCCATTTCCTTCTCCAGGGGATCTTCCCAACCCAAAGATCAAATCTTTGTCTCTTGCATTGGCAAAGCAGATATTTTACCACTGAACCACCTGGAAATTCCAAATACCCGATACACAAGTTTTCAAAGAGAGAAGAGATTGATTGATAAGACATCATTTAGGAAGGAGAAGGGGGATTTAGATAGTGTTGAATTATACACAAAAAAGAAACATTTAATTTTTATCAATGAATGAGAAAACAGGTAAGAATGACAGTATTTACCACATCTGTCATATTTTATTGTAATCATGTACTTTGATCTCTATGCATCTGCTAAAATTTAATGTCTAGAGGGCACTGAATGGTATTTGTGCTTAGCATTCATCTCAACTACAGAACTCTGCTTGAGGAGAAACCAACTGTTCTGTAAAAAGCTATTGAATGAGTAGCTTAACAAAAGGTCTTGGACTCAACCAGTTTAGGAGGTGAGAACAGTCATTAAGATAAACCTAGGGAAATAAGAAGTATCATTTACACAGTAGTCTGCTTTAAACATTTATTTTGCCTGAGGAAAATTGCTTCTGGAGAATTAAACTTATTTGGTGAAAATTATGCCATTTCCCATACATTA
Source organism: Neotragus pygmaeus (assembly GCA_006410875.1). Classification (NCBI taxonomy): domain Eukaryota; kingdom Metazoa; phylum Chordata; class Mammalia; order Artiodactyla; family Bovidae; genus Neotragus; species Neotragus pygmaeus. The sequence goes on along the minus strand of SJYV01016461.1, from coordinate 282,599 downwards.
TCACTATAATGAATATGAACATATTTGCAAGTCTCTCAGAGAACTAAGAAAAAAAATAAGTGAAGTGATGGGTGTAAGGAACTTTGCCTTAATCTGATAAATGCCAGCAACACAGTTTTAAATGCTTTTATTGTAACAGAAATGATAATGGACAAAAGGATAAAGTCTGTTTCATAAACATCCACTGATGTACTGAGATAAATGCTCCCTCCATTACTCAATACTGCAAGTACCTGATTAGCACAGCAATAAAAATTGATTGACGCTGTTTTGGATGTTTATGTCTTTGAGCAAATGTAACAGACTTTTCCTATTAGAAATAAGTGTTTCCAGAAACGCAGTCAGAAGTTTTAAATTGAGAGTGTACATGTTCACTATAAGAAGAAAGAGAATGTGGCAGGGGGAGGACAGAGACAAAATATTTACAGAATACAAAAATCTGAAACAGCTTTATTTTTCTGTCCTCCGTCTACCTGAATAATCATGTCCCCAGCTTTCTAATGCTCAAGACTGGACTGAAGTTCAGCAACATCTGTTATTTTGGCAGTCAGTGAATAGTCAAATGAAGCAATACCATTTCATAATTTATTCTGTAGATCTCTGGCTTTGCACCAGAATACTTAACATTGACATCACTTCTTCATTTTCTTTTTCTCTCAGCATTAGTTTTTTGTATCTGCTCTTTCATTTCTTTCCTTTCACCTCTGTGCCCTGCATCTTGTCTCTTTCACTTTCCCTTTTCCACTCTCTGGTTTCCTTGTTCTCTTGTACAATACTATCCCATACCATGTAATTAGTAACAGGTAGTATTGACTAGAAAAGGATTTATTTCATCAAATGATGTTTGTGGTTTCTTATTGTTACAAATAAGTAACCATAAAAATACACTGGGTTAAATAACAGTGTTTGCAACATTGGAAAAAAAAACTAAAAGCATTGTTCAAACCATAATTCCTCAAATATTGAAACTAGCATGCTTAGAGCACAGACAATTGTCTGATAAATTTTGTGTACTATACTATATTTTACTTGTTTTTCTATCTGAGTACTTACAGTAGTTCAGAACTGCTAGTAGTTTGAATGTGTTCTATATTAAAACATGGTTAATATTTTATAAGAAAGTTATTGCTTTTGCCTTGAAATTTTTTATTATTTGAAAGTTATTGTCTTTTCTATATTATTTAGGAAGTTTTCCTACACTGTAAGTGCATTTCATCTAGAAGACACTTTTTAATAATAAAATATCCTTTGGCTTTTAGAGCAACAGCCAGTAGAAAATAATTGCTTATACAAAGTCTGCTAAACTTAACTTCGCAAGACTGGAACTATTCCTTTATTGAAAGACAACTTGACCTTAATAATATAAGATCAAGAATATTATGTTTTTCATCATTCTATACCTTTACAAAGAAAGAAATATTTTTGGAAAGAAAAGTTATTTGTAGTAAAAAGTAAACAACTTTGTAAATGATGTTTTTATATTAAAAAAATAAAAATCTGTTTTACAATTTTTTAAAGGATATAATTTTAGTCAATATTGTCATAATATGCAAAGAGCCCAAATTGAAAAAGAAAATGTGTGAATTCCTTATACCTACCTCTCCCCACATACACAGATGATAATATTTAAAATAAATGCTAAAATATGAATCTGTAATGAAAATGTTGCTGTAATGAAGAGCTTTCTTATAACTATCTTTTCAGAATAAACAGTTCTAGTTTCTGCCTGTTACACATGGAAGAAACCATGATGTTGGGTGATAAATAAAATGAAGTGCAAGTCAGAGAAACTAAGCCAGGATGAGATGCAAAGAGAAAAGAAAAGGCAATGAACTCAGCATTAGGAAATGTGTCTGCGCGGTTCAATGACAAACATAGTTATCACCTTCTTATAGCATATTATGTTCATCTTTTATGTGTAAAATTGAATAAATGGTATTGGACTTAGGACATTTAAACTATGTGTTCAGTTGCTTCACTTGTGTCCAACTCTGTGAGCTGTAGTCTGCCAGGCTCCATTGTTGATATGATTCTCCAAGCCAAGAATAATGGAGTGAGTTGCCATGCCCTCCAGGGGATCTTCCTGACCCAAGGATTGAACCTGTGGGATCTCCTGCATCTACCTCATCACAGGCAGATTCTTTACTGCTGAGCCACCCAGGAAGGCCCCATTTAAACTATAATCAATTACTATATATTGTGCGTATGTGTGTGTCATAGAAGGTTTTACTTGAAAGGTTGACAAAATGAAGAGAGATCCAAATCCTCACAGACTATTTAGTTAAAATATTACTTAAAAAAATATTACTTTGGTTGGGGGAAACAAGAGTACAGATAGTACCACAAAGTATAAAATAATGCAAAAACCAGCTTATATGAATGTGTTGACTATTGACGATGTCACTATTAAGAATATAATGAAATTAGTTTTGAGGTATTTTCTAATGCAGGCTGAACATTTAAAAAAGTGGAGAAAAAAACTATAGACATAGGAATTCAGTATTGACTCAATCTATTCTATTCATAGCCTGATAAATTAACTGATATTTAAAATGGCTACATTATATTCATAAAATATCCAAGGTCAAGGTTAGTATTTTAAGTTCTAAAACAACATGTTTACAGTGGCCCAAAGCTGCATGTGGTAAAACCACTTCTGGAAAATGTAGTTAACATGAACCTAGCTATATTTTTATTAACTCTAAACTTACTTCTAGATGAAAAATAAGCTGTCTACTCTTAAAATTTCACTAATTTCCACCAATTCCATTTTCAGGATACTAACAGAACTTTATAATAAAATACTTCCAACATGAAAATGTAAATAAGAAAGATTATTTTTTAAAAAAGTTTAAAATAAAACCTGCTATCAGTTTAAAACAAGAATTCACTTAAAAATTAGTTGAAAAAATACATCTAGAGTACCATTCCAAAGAAAAAACTTTTTATGACTTCAGTGACACATTATTTTTAAGCAATAGCAGTATTAAACAATTTGCTTTTTTTTTTTTTTTAACATTGCATTAGGTGTCATTGAAGAGACTCTTGTTCTCTGAGAGCCAGTTTCCTTGTTATTGCAGGAGATACTGTCAAGCAGGACGATTATAGTTGTGTAGGCAGTGCTGAAATACAGCGATACCAAATACTGCTGAAGTCTGGAGGGACCTCCTGTCGCACAAGGTGACAGTTACACATCTAAAGAGTCACTCCAATCAGTCACAGTTACTAAGCTGCTTTTCAGATTACTGGATTCATCCTGAGGTCCTTCTCTCTTCGGCCTTTCAGGTTAGTGGCACCCCAGGCATTGGCACTTGAGTAGCGTTAGACTCATTGTTCACACGTGGAGGAGGTTCCTTCTCTTCTCTCCCAACTCTTCTCTGCATAGATTTCTCTTCCTCTAAGGATGATATGTCCCAGTCGTCATCATCCACATCTGTACACTTTAAATCTTTTAGTTCTTTTTTGATGAACAGGTCAGCAACATTAATCCCACCACCTGGCTTATTCCCTGCCCTTCTTCCAGTTCCGCCTGCGGCTGGAGAGCGTGGACTGGCGGCGGCTGAGCACCATCGATGTGGACAAGGTGGCTGGTGCCGTGGACGTGCTCCTGCTGCAGGAGAACATCACATTCTGCAAGCGGGAGGGCGAGAAATATCCAAGTCGTGGGTGGACCACGCGCTACTAAAGCTCATCTGCCCGGAGCAGCTCACGCACCTCTCAGCTGTACGACCTGGAGGAGCGGCTGTGCTCGAGCCTGGCTGGGGGCGAGAAGAACAAGAAGCTCCTCACCAAGCAAGCCGGCAAGATCAAGCTGCTCAAGGAAGAGTGTAAAGTCAGGAAGAAGTTGATCTCTGCTGCTGCTGCTGCTAAGTCGCTTTAGTCGTTTCAGACTCTGTGTGACCCCATAGACGGGAGTCACATTGGAGTGGGTTGCCGTTTCCTTCTCCAATGCATGAAAGTGAAAAGTGAAAGCGAAGTCGTTCAGTCATGTCCGACTCTTCACGACCCGGTGGACTGCAGCCCACCAGGCTTCTCTATCCATGGGATTTTTCCAGGCAAGAGTATTGGAGTGGGGTGCCATTGAGAACAGCAAGAATCTCCTCATAAGCAAGGGGCAAGATCAAGCTGCTCAAGGAAGAGTGCATACGCAGGAAAAAGTTGATCTCTACCCAGCANCGGTGGACTGCAGCCCACCAGGCTTCTCTGTCCATGGGATTTTTCCAGGCAAGAGTATTGGAGTGGGGTGCCATTGAGAACAGCAAGAATCTCCTCATCAAGCAAGGGGCAAGATCAAGCTGCTCAAGGAAGAGTGCATACGCAGGAAAAAGTTGATCTCTACCCAGCAGCAAGTGATAGAGGCCGAAGCCAGCTATTACCAGTGCCATTTTTGTGACAAGGCCTTTATGAACCAAACTTTCCTACAAAGTCGTATTCAGTGCTGCCACCCTGGAGATTCACATCTTGAGTATAAGACAAGGGCACAGACGNCAGCAAGTGATAGAGGCCGAAGCCAGCTATTACCAGTGCCATTTTTGTGACAAGGCCTTTATGAACCAAACTTTCCTACAAAGTCGTATTCAGTGCTGCCACCCTGGAGATTCACATCTTGAGTATAAGACAAGGGCACAGACGGACAAGCTCCAAAGTGAGATACATGTTGAAGGAGCAGCTGTAGCTCACCGAGTCTCAGCTAGAGGCGGCACAGCATGTGCACGCAGTCAAGTTCTCTAAGGAATATGAAATGCAGAAAACAAAAGAGGAAGAATTTTTGAAGTTATTTGATAGGTGGAAAGAAGAAGAAAAGGAGAAACTAGTTGATTAAATGGAAAAAGTCAAGGAAACGTTTATGAAGGAGTTTAAAGGACTGACTTCTAAGAACTCAACATTAGAATATCAATTGTCAGAAATTAAGAAGCCCAATATACAGATTAAGTCCAACATAGGCATGCTAAAAGAGGCACATGAGTTTAAAGAAGAACGTCCTCAGCATCCTCATGATTTCCAAAATGTGATGCAGCTATTTGACAGTCAGGAAAGCAAGTGGACAGTTCATGTTCAGGCTTTTCCTCAAGAACACAAGAAAGAAAAGAGCCGGCTCCTGTCACATAGAGAGAAACTTCGAACCTCAATGATAGATGATCAAAATGCAAGTAATGTCTTCTACAAGAAAAGGATAGAAGAGCTAGGACAGAGATTCCAGGAGCAGAACAAGCTGATCATCACTCAGAAACAGCAGATTAAAGAGTTCACCACTAAATCATTAAACAGTGACAGTGAATCCAAAGGGAATCTTTTAACCTGGCAGACTTTTGAATCTAAGCCAACTACCCCAACGGTATCTATAAATGCCTCAGCCTCCCAGACACTGGATGCGAAGTCAAGTCTAACAATGGCACATGTAAGGGAAAATGAACAGAAATTAAATGACAACTAGATACATACAAGGATAACTGAAGAATAAGCCTTCCCTCACTAAGGAAATAAGAACCGTTTTGGAGCAAAATTTGGTGGAGAAACTAGAAATCTTGGGGATTAATACAAATATACATGGTTTTCCGAGTGATCACTTGAATAGAGGGCTAAGAACTGTGGATTGAAAATATCCACTGGAAATGGAAACGGCAACCAACTTCAGTATTCTTGCCTGGAAAATCCCATGGCCAGAGGAGCCTAGGGGACTACAGTCTATGAGATCACAAAGAGTTGGACATGATTTAATGAATAAACAACAAGAGCAGCAGTGCCATTTGAGTTTGATTGTTAATCTAAGATCAAAAGATGTTAAACACAAGAACTTTCTTTGTCTCCATATACCAATTTCTCCAAACCATTCTGTAGAAGTAGATATTAATCCTATAGTCTTGTTTCATCACAATTTCTTGCTGTAACTATTATTTTTGTTTGTTTTTAGTAACAAAGAGTGCATTTACCAGATTTTCTTTGATATATTACCTATGANTCTAGGGGATTAAGCAAATTTCACGCAGCTCCTGAGACTAAAATGCTGATCACAGAGCCGTAGCAAGTATGTCAGCTCATCCATCAGGAGACCTACTGGCTGCTAGGACACCTGCATACAAGACATTGATGCTTGTAGATTCCTCCGCCCACTTTTTCTCAAGCCCCTGGAGCCACTGCTAATCTTGGGCAATTTCCTCTCTTTCAACCCAGTGACTCCATCTCCAGGTCATCTCTGCCCTCTGAGGAACACCCAGCTAAATTCACCTCCCACACAGGGGCCTGTAACAGATGCCCTGTAACTTCTGATCTGGGCAGGGAAACACACAAAGAAATTAACGACGGGTGGTAGGCAGCCTCCAAGAGGACTCCCCGTGGTCCCCACCTCCTGGTCCTCACGCCCTTGTGTAATCCTCTCCCCTTAAGTGTGGGCGAGACCTAGTGACTCACTCCTGACAAACAGAATACAGCAGAAGTGACAGAATGATGCCTCCAAAATTAGCTTATAAAACAACAAGAACGTCTGGTCTTGTTTGATCTTACTCGCCCTCACTGATCTGAGGGAAGCCAGAGGCCAAACTATGAACTTCCCCAAAGAGGATCCCACGTGGCAAGGAACTAATATCTAAGACCACGGCCAGAGAGAACCCAAGGCTTGCCAAAAGCCACGTGAATGAACTTGGAAGCAGATGGATTCTCCCCAAGATTTGCCTTGAGATGACTATAACCCTGGCCAAAGCCTGGAGTGCAGCCTCAAGAGGGACCCTGAGCCAGCTACGCAGCTGACTCCTGACTGACAGAAACTGTGAGATCAGAAAGGGTGCTTGTTTTAAGACTTACTATGATTTGAGATAATTTGGTACACAGTATCATATTACTAATATGCCACTTTCAGGATCAGAATTCTAGAATTGCCTAGAAAAGCAAGTGAATTCACCTTTTTCTTTCTTTGAAAGTCTATTCAGACAGGGACTAAGGCACAGCAATAAATAGCTTGGTAACTTACCCATGACAACCACAAGCAAATTACTTGAAGTGATACAAGAGGGCTAACAAGAAGCTCTACCAAGGGAAATTACCACCTTCTGGCATCGACAGTCCAAACTTCATCCCACAGTGAAGATAATCAGCATGCTTCTAAGCCCCTCCAATGGAAGGAAGAAACAAGAGCCTGAGGCTCAGGGGAAGGGCAGGGAGGCAGGGGCTACAAGTCCCTTCAACCGCCCACTGGGATCCCTCAACAAAGCCAGACCTGTTCCTGTGTCTGTGAGAAAATAACAAGTTTCCATCTAGGTGCTTAGGGTTAATGGAATTTCTAGATAAAAGTCCTCAAAGGCTAGAACTCCTGTCCCTAAAAGAGAACCCTGTCCTAAATGGGAAGATTCTGGAGCAGTTCTGAGGATGAAAGCCTGCCATGAAGACTGCCTCCAGGAACAGGAGCCCCTTAGACAACTCTGGACACAGAGGGAGTAAGGGGTCCGAGAGGGTGGGATTATGGGACTCAGCCATGGTCTCCACCACCAGGGAATCAGAACATTCCTGCACAGGGTGTGGGGCAGGCTTGCTGTGTAGACTCCCCAGCTCCCTTGGTGCTCAATGTCAGGGGTTCCTGCAGAATCCCAAAGCTATACAAGACTAATCATGGAGCCTAGATTGGCACCACACTGGTAGCCCCGAATGTGGACAGAATGCATCTGAAAAGGTTTTCTGGTCAAATATGTTCTTAGTGCTCCACCATTATTCAGTCAATAGCTTTCCTGCTTGTGTGAACCCTCCTGCTTATCCACATGGGCGACAATCAGGATAGGGAAGGGAAATCCAGTGCTGGAAGCAGAACGAGACTGAGGCATCTCTCCTGGATGCTTCTGCCTTGCCACCTGCGACAGGGCTTGTTACTATCCCCTGGAGGATGGAAATCCTGATTGTGGAGAGAGGCAAAGATTGGGATCCAGTAATGACTTCCTCAGGGGTAGCGTCTGAGGCGTTTTAAGCCACTGCCTCACCTTTGGTGAGCAGCTGGTATATGAGAAAGATCACCGACATGAGTCACATTCCCTGAGTTCTCCAGTCACTGCTTTTCTACCTAACAGGTGGGTGACCAAACATCTCTGAACTTCAACTGAAAAAAATCAGATTAAATGAGAACACTTCTGGTTTCTAGTCCAGAATGTAAGGAACTTGGGAGTTGTCTCTCCTGTCTACAAACACACACAAAAAAGATGAACAAACTGCAGACTAGTAACCCCGATCTCCCCAAAGAACTGAGGTCACAGGCCAAACATCTGCCCCCCCAAACTGAAGAGACCAACAAACAGATACAGAAAATCGTAATTTTTTGGGAACAGAAATCCAAGAGCAGAAACCTTGGAGGGAACCAGAACCCAGGTAGGGAAACCTAAATATAACTAACGAATTGCTGGAGACACAGTGTGAACAAGGCTGAGAGTTAGAGATCCTCACCTTTTGTAAGTGTTATGTCCAGGAGCCCCACTAAATTTTCACAGTGAAGATCAGAGAAAAATTCCCTAGTGCTTCCAGCAGGAAGGGAAAATGGCTGTTTTTATTTATGCCCAGAACATGTTGTTCTACAAAGCACTGCCTTTAAGACTTTTACTAGACTCTAACCTACTGGGATTTTACCAGAGCCTGGAGATGGAAAATATTCAAATCCAGTCCCCTCGAAGCCTTCCTGTCTCAGCTAACAGAGAAAAACAAAGTGAAACTGAGAAGCACTAGCGAAGGTCAGCGCAGGCTCGCTGAAGACTGAGACCTGATCACAGGAGCACAGAGAGCTTCCTCCCTCCCCCCATCCATCCTATCCCACCCCCTCGCTTCACAGGGCTCCTGTGCGATAGGGGAACATGACGGGAAGAACTGTGTGTCTCAGGAAAGAGTTAAGTCTCTAGGGAAACTCAGGGACAATGAAGGAGACAAAAATAAGGATGTCAGTGGACAAGGAGCCTCTCGCAGCTACAGCAAACAGTAAACACAGCCTAATGCCTGGCCAGATCAACGTAAATCCTATTTCAGCTCCTTTTACTCAGCACATCATGCCTAGTTTTCAACTCAAACTTGTAAAACATCCTAAAAGACAAGTGAAATGATGGATGTGCAGTATTATAGACTAGATTATCTAAACCAGAAATGAATTTTTCTATACCTTAAGCTAGCTTGCTCTCTAAGCCTGCCCCACCTGACAGGAACTAAAGGTTGCTTTTCTAGAGGCATTTTCCAGAAGCCAGAATAGGTGAATAGTCTGGGGGAGCCAGGATGAGCTGTGCTGCCGTAACTTCTCCACTCCTCTGGAGCATAAATGGCAGTGTTAGTATACCAGATAGCCCCAGTGGCTTGTGATACATTCAGGCTATGGACCTGAAGGCTGGCCTTTGGCTTGGCCTGGAGCTTGAGACCTAAGTCCACCTGCCCACAACCTGGAATCAGAACCCCAGCCTGGCTCTATGAGGCCTCAGCGGCCCTAGTGAGATAGGCCTGGGGTCGGGTTCATGAGTTGGTACTTAGGCCAGGGTCATTTGTTTTGCCCAAGGGTCAGCAGCTGGGCTCATGTTCCTCTACAGCCAAGAGCTTCTCAGCCCTCCAGGTTGGGGAAACAAATGGAAACCCACAGCGATACTGGGAGGCTGTCCCTGCTGGGCCCTTCCCCTTGCCCTCATGCTGCTTGCTGAATAATAAATAGAACTGTGTTTTTTAAAAAAGTTTTTTTAGCTGGGAGATTGATAACCTGATAAGATGAAGTAAGATTAGAAAACCGGGTCAGGAACCATGTTTCACCGGGTAACACAATGTAGTGTCTGGATGATTTGGGGCTAGATAGGAAAGGACATGTCATCAGAGTAGGATACAGACCACAAAATATTGAAACACAGTGGCAGAGAGATCCCCGCTTTGGTGAGGGCGAAGAAAAGGACACTGATGGGGTGGGTACAACATAAGAGGGTGGTGGCCGGAGATGAGAATGTCAGGGTTAAAGAGGACTCTGGCCAGGAAGTTGGGTGTCCCAGGGGGACCCATCAGGAGTGGCGTCTTCCACCAGTTTCCATAACACAGGAAGTTTAGCTCCCCTGGGTGTTGGGCGGCACCCCTGGCTGCAGTGAGCTTGATGGAAAGTCTGCAGAAAGCCGCCTTCAACAGGGAGTTCCCAAGGTGGCCAATGGAAACAGAAAGGACCACCTGCAGCCAGAAGCACTGCAGAACAAGACAGCAGCCAAGTCCACGTGCTCCCGCGCCCCATGTCATCACAGTCCTTCACACGCTCCCCAAGGCATCCTCTCACCCTGTCCTCCCTGGCAGTCTCTCTCCTCTGTTCATCCAGGCTATACTGGATTGTACAGAGGCCCTGGGTGGCACAAGCTGTGCTGGGAAGAAGGAGACAGGAAGGAAGGGAAGAGATTAATCACCATTTCCACAGAGACAGTGAGTCCTGGTTCAGGTCAGTCACTTTCAGGCATGTTTCCAAGCTGGGAAATAAGACCCCAGGTGATATGGGGTGAAGACCAAAACAAAGGGATCCAACAGGAGGCTAAATAGCCCTTTAGGGAAAGATTCTCCAACCCCATGAAGTGCTGACTCACCCAGATGTCATCTACACCCCTACCCTCTCCACTTCAGTTCTAACAGCCTCACTTTAACTCAGACTCAATGGACTTGATTTCAATCCTCCCCAGACAGTCCCAGGTGGCTTCCTCTGTCCCTACAGTCATGGGTGTGATGTTCAGCCTTCCCTGGAGGCGTAGAGGTGGTCCACCCCCTTATCCACTGCCTCTTCCTCCAAGAGGAGCTTGTTTCTCTCCATTTACTCCCTTGAGGAGGCCCTGCAAGCAGCATGAGGAAGCTTCTAGACTCTCTCCTCCACCTTGATGAACAGGAGCACCTGGAGAGAAGAGTCATCAATGGAGACAGTTTCCAAATTTAGGAGAATGAGACAAGGTTGGGCTGAGGTCAGGCCACCCATTAAGGTCTGGGAACATCTTAGAGACACTTGTTGACAACAGGATACCACAGTCACGTCATTCAGCCCTTTGGGACCAATGAAGGGAAACAAGTACCCACCCATAGGCTGCAAGGGCAGCAGGCAAGGAGCCAGTTCTTCGAGGGTGTCCTTGTCTGCTCAGTGAGTCTGGGTGACAACTGTCCTGGTCTTTGGTGGTTCTTTTCCATTGGAGTACCTTCTGTGTTACTCAGGGGGACATCTCATGGCCCCTCAGTCCTAACACAGGCTAAGGGATTCCCACTCCTCCCCTGCCCAGAGCCTGTCCAACTCCAAGTTCCCAGAAGTCACTGTAGGAAGAGTAGGGAAGAGATGAGAAGAGACACACAAGGGCAGTTCTCCTGAGCCGGGCCAGAGATGAATGACAGACCTGTTATAGACAAAGCTAATATGGAGGGGAAAAGCTAGACAGGGACACAGAGAAAGATAGAGTTCAGCTCAGTTCAGTTCAGTCGTGTCCGACTCTTTGCAACCCCATGAATCGCAGCACGCCAGGCCTCCCTGTCCATCACCAACTCCCGGAGTTCACTCAGACTCATGTTCATTGAGTCGGTGATGCCATCCAGCCATCTCATCCTCTGTCAATATCACGAAGCTACAAAAATCAAAACAGTGTGGTATTGAAACAAAACCAAAAATATGCATAAATGGAATGGAATAGACAACTCAGAAATAACCCCCTGTACTTATGGTCAATTAATCTACAAAGGAGGCAAGAATATACAATGGGAAAAAGTCTCTACCACAAGTGGTATTGGGAAAGTTGGACAGCCACATGTAAATCGATGAAGTTAGAGCACAGCCTCACACCATGCATAAAAATCAACTCAAAATGGCTCAAAGACTGAAACGTAAGACATGACATCGTAAAACTCCTAGAAGAGACCATAGGCAATGTATTCTTTGTAATAAATTATACCAATGTTTTCTCAGATTAGTCTCTCAAGGCAATAGAAATAAAAACAAAAATAAACCAATGGGATTTAATCAAGCTTTTGCACGGAAAAGGATACCACAAACAAAATGAAAAGACAGAATGTGAAAAAATATTTGTAAATAATGTGATAGATAAGGACTTAATTTCCAAAGTATACAAGCAGCTCATACAATTCAACAACAGCAAAAACACAAACAACCCAATCCAAAAATGGGCAGAAGACCTAAATAAACATTTCTCCAAAGAAGACCAATAGGCTTATGAAAAGATGCTCAATATTGCTAATTATTAGAGAAATGCAAATCAAAACTCAGTGAGGTATCATCTCACACCAGTCAGAATGCTCATCATTTAAAAAGTCTACAAATAACAAATGCTGGAGAGGATGTGGAGAAAAGAGAACCCTCCTCCATTGTTGGTAGAAATGTAAGTTGGGAGAGTCACTATGGAAAACAGAATGTAGGTTCCTCAGAAAACTAAAAATAAAATTACCATTTGATCCGCCAATCCCACTCCTGGTCATATATCCAGACAAAACTATAATTCAAAAAGATACAAGCACCCCACTATGTTCATAGCAGCACTATTCACAATAGCCACGACATGGGAGCAACCTAAATGTCCACTGACAGATGAATGGATAAAGAAAATGTGGAATATTGGTTCCCTGGCAGTCCAGGTCAACCTCTAACTACAGCAGAGGAGGGAAGGATCACTGGTTCAGCTCCAGCATCTGCAGAGAGCAAGAAAATTCAGAGGAGGGGGTTACCTTTTAAATTTCTGGCTGGGAGGAACTACCATCCACATTCTATAAGATAAGGAAACTAAAGTATACAAGCAAAAATATCACACATCAAATTAGACAATTATTAAGACATAAAGATAATGTTTCTCTTTCTTTTATGTATTCCTTTAAGGAATCCCTAAGATCACAGAAACAACTAGCAGGTGGTAGTATCTGCAATTGAACCCAGATCTGCCTGGCTTTGAAACCGGGCTCTAGACTCTCATTTTCTCAAAATGTGGCCTGGAACATGAGCATCACCTAGGGGCAGGGCCAGCTCTATAATATGTATGGCTCAGTACAAAATCAAAATTTGAGCCCTTTGTTCAAAAAGCAGGAAAAACATACCATGACAGGTACTGAAGATATAGTTTTTTCTTTCCTCTACAACCCTCAAATTGTTACAGTGTTTTATATTTGGTATTTAATATCATTCGAAGTACAGACACTTTAAGATATTACATTTCTAGCATGGATTTCCCATTTATCCTTTTATCATGTAATGCCAGTTTTAAATGGGAAAGTAAAGATAATTCATATGTGGAATCATACAATTTGTATTTTGTAATTGTACACAGAGATGAATTTTGTTCTTTGCAGAACAGTGGAAACACTGGATATATCAATTGTTATTCTACCTCTTAATAAGCACATATTCTATGAACAATCTGTACCTTCTCTTTCCTGATGAATAAGGAAGGAGTGAAAGGAAATGAAATTTTCCCTTTCTTTCTGCAGCATCATTTTTAGCATAAGTGGCTGACTTAATAAAGAGAAGCAACATAAAAGGGTATGAAATGGTTCATTGGTTATTCATGTGTCTTCGCACATCATTTCCTTCTGTCTGGTTCACAGCACACTCTGTTTCCAAGCCTGTCAGTGCTCCTAACCTTCCTAAGTCTGACATAACACATTCCCCTCTACTTGCTTTGAGACCTGCAGAACTCCCACCAGAATTCATAGTCATGGATTATTTCCCGTTGCAGTACCCAGTGGTGTCATAGCAAGAGACAGGGGACAAGCATATTCATACTGCACTGCACGCATCTGCTCCATTCTCACACAGGCCACACTGGACCATCCAGCTTTACCTTCAAAACACAAGTTCAAATTGAAGATTATTAACACTTTCAAGAGGGTGACAGTAGACCATGAAACCAAGCTCAGCTCCCTTCTGAGCACAGGGCCTTGCGAGACTACACGGGTTTCAGCACTTGATGCTGGTTTTGTCTGGGAGCTTGCTAGAAACGCAGGTTCTCAGGCTTCCCCCAAACTTACTGACTCCATCTGTACCTCAGTAAGATCCTCAGGTGGTCTGTGGGTGTGTGCAAATCTAGTCTAGAAGACTCTGTCTCTCTGGCTGCATGCTGACCTCATGGCCTGGCTAGGTAAGTGGAAATGTTTTCTCTGGTCTGCCCCATCCCATCCCTCTGTTTTCTCCCCTTTGGGCCAACCTGCAGCTCCCACAGGATGTTATCAACCTGATGGTCTGCTAGCTCTTCTGAAAATTTATGTATGAGGCTCTGCTGAAATCCTAGGTTTCATCTGCCTTCATCTAAGACCTGTGTACATTCATGAATCCCTGAGGCAAGAAAGAAACCACAAAATCATATTTCAGGGGCTGAGCCAGAGGTGGCACTCTCCCAAAAGATGAAAGTCTTATTGCTTTATATCTCAGTGTGTAGTTGAGATGTCTTTATTATTGAGAATTCAAAAGTGAAAATCCTGTTTTCTCCCATGTTTGCTATTTCATTCCACTTATTTCCCTACTTTTGCTATTTTTAAATTTTCCTACAGTGCATGAGGATTTACTATACTTCTCTTTTTTACTTTTGCTTGAGATTTCCTCATGATCAAAAATCAGAGAGATAGTAATAACCTTCCAGAAAATCTTTAAAAGAAGAAAGGGAGAGAAGAGAGTGGAAAATGTAATTCTCTTTAACACTGAAGGCGTTTCTAAAAATAATAATTTTTTAAAAAGAACTTAAGTCAGAATTAGGAAGCTTTATCTTCTTGTTTCACTTTCAACCGCAGAAATAAAATAGAATCACTCTTCAGCTAAAATGGAATCACCCCTTGGCTTAGGAGCAGAGCTTCACTGCACTTCTGCGTCGTAAACCAATATGGGATTCTCTCACACAACAGTGGCTCCTCTCCATCTGTGTGGGAGAGCAGGTTTTTGTTTGTTTTTCTTTAAAGGAAACACAAAAGGAGAAAGAGAAAAGAGAAGAGAAAAAAAGAGAAGTTTTGAAGACACCCGTTATTCCTTTGACAGGAATGGCCTCTGATCCCCTCCAGAACTTCATCGTTAAGCCCACCAGAAAATATCCTCCAACGGCCAAGCTTGTCAGAAGCCAATATTGGCTCAGTAGCTGCTCATAATCTTTCCGTACCTTCCTGACATCTAGACACCTGAATTCAAAAACCAAGCTTGAGTGTTCCCTGACAAGAACTGGAAAAGGCATACAGAAAGGTCGCACCCCCACCCTAGGGTTAGGAGTGAGGAAGCAGCACAGAGACAGTGAGGGGCGAGATCTGGATCCACAGAGAGAGAGGGGAGCATTCCTTGGACTCCCGAAGGCCTTGGGCTTTTCAACAGTGCCACTCCTCCCCTCCCCCCACCCCCAATCAAGGCTGGGGCAACAAAGAAACAGCTCCTTGGCGCTGGATTTTTGCTGTATACGTGTGCTATGAAGTATTTCCTTATACACTTTCCTGCTTGCACAATGGATGCATTCTCTCTTGGATCANTTTTCAACAGTGCCACTCCTCCCCTCCCCCCACCCCCAATCAAGGCTGGGGCAACAAAGAAACAGCTCCTTGGCGCTGGATTTTTGCTGTATACGTGTGCTATGAAGTATTTCCTTATACACTTTCCTGCTTGCACAATGGATGCATTCTCTCTTGGATCACCACTTCGGGACATTTAGTAGCATGAGTGACAAGGACATTTTAAATTCATGGGAAATACAAAACCCCCTCTGTGGGCATTGGTTTCAGCTGCTGCCTCAGGTAACAAGAGTTGAGCTAAGTTTTCCTTCATTTTCTTTCCTTATACACTGATTCTCTGGCCAAGATGCTATCAAGTAGCCTGCTGACCCATAGACCAGGGGAGAGGAGGAGATGGAAAGCAAGTTAATTCACCAGATGGAGAACTGGATATCTGGATTAGGAGACAACTGCACTTCCAAAGCCAGACCAAAGTCAAGTTTAAATAGTTAAGTTCTGCTTCAAAAGCTGTAGGCAGAGAAATATGAGTGGATCTGAGCTGGATTCAGAAGTGGGGAACTCTCATTTTCCGTCCTCCATTTTTCCAGGATCTGGAGCTAGCAGTTTCTAGGATGGAAGTCCCCACCATCTGCAGTGCAGGCCCTCCAGTGAGTCAGACCTTGTGATCACCTTTGGGCAAGTTAACTTCTCTGAACCTTGATATCTTCATCCATAACATGGGGACAATACTATCACCTCTCATTGACTTTCTGGGAGGAACCAAAGAAAAACAGATGCACTTGTTGAACTGACTACATAGAGCTTAATAACAAACAGCAGCAGTGATAGTGGTAGTTGTTGTTTTTCAAGGGAAGATACTGCCCAGAATCACAGCCTCACATATTTACAAAGAACATAGGGCAAGGGTCCTCATGAGCTGGTGAGGCCCTGAGTTACTCACTCTCCATGTAACTAACCCAATGTCTGAGGGGCAAGCTACAGGCTTGGGTCATAAGCAGGTGGATCCTCACCACTGCCTTCATGAGCAACAGCTTCTCTTCCTTCTTGCATGATTTCCTGATCCCTCTTCTACCCATGTCTATCTCTTTTTTCTTCCCCAAAGGCTCCATCAGTTCCCTCTTTCCTGACAGAGTAGTTCATGGTGCTGAGCCCATCTGCTTTCTCAGAAACAATGGAGACAATGGACCAGATGCTCTTAATCTCTTTGGAAACCCACATTCCACAATTATCCATCCCTCTTCCCTCTTCCCCCTTCATTGCCCCTCAGCCCTCAAACTCCTGTGAGAAAAATTCTAACTGGCTGAGGTTGAGTTAGAAGTTGCTAGGAGGTATAGCAATGTGAAAGAAAGAATTCCCCAGGGATCTCGGGCTTCCTTACTAGGAAAGCAGGACTGGGTTTCCATGTCCTACCACCACTGCAGGATTCGTGGAAGAGGAAGAGGTAATGCCTCGAAAGAAATCAGAAAGGAAAAATAGACATTGGAGCTGGGATGACACAATAAGAAAGAACTACTATAGCCACTGTGGAGAAAGCATAAAATCGGATGCATGTTTCTTTTCCATTCTAAAATTTATTTATTAACTTATTCATGTATTCACTTTTGAGGGTCTAGACCACTGGCGAGGCAAGCTTAATCTGAATCTCAGGCTGTTTAGAAAGGGTGATATTGAAAAGTTCATGAAAATATTTTGTGGTAAATGAATAATATGGGACCCCCTCAAAAAGTAGCATGGATCCCAAGTACTATCCTCAAGGCTGACCATGTCCTTGAGGGATGGCTATATAAGATCTAAGAAGGCATAACATTCAGAGGGCCCCTGGGATATGAAGCAGTCCTCTAGTTCTCAACCTGGGGTGATTTTTGCCTCCCACCCCACCCCCCCCCAAAGATATGGAAGGGGAGGAAGTGCTGCTACTGGCATCTACTCAACACCAGGACACTGTTACACATTCTGCAAGACAGCTCTCCACAACAAAGAATGATTCTGCTCCAAACGTCAATAGAGCCAAAGTTGAAAAATCCACAGCAGATAAACAAGGGGCAGGCCTTTCAGCCCAACAGTCTTGATGCCTTCTTTTGAGTCTGAGAACTTTCTCTTCATAAGAGCTTTTTGTAGTCACAATCTAGTTTACTCAACCAGGTGCTGACTCTTCAACTGAGGAAGTCAATGGGCCCCTGAAGGATCTTGGCCCCATATCCTTCCTCTTTCCTCTCTGGTATCGTGAAAGAGCAGACATAGAACCAAGCTCATCCAATTCTAACTTTCTACAGAATTTTGAATGTTAAGCTAGATATCTCAATATAAAAGAAACAAAGTTTTCTAGCAATCAGGCACGTCTCATGTGAAATTCCTGCTGATGTGAAATTCCTGCTTCTAAGTCTCCCTCTAGGGGCTTCAAGAATCGTCCAGCAGTGCAGGAAACCCGGGCTTGATCCCTGGGTCAAGAAGATCCCCTGGAGGAGGAAATGGTAACTTACTCCAGTATTCTCGCCTGGAGAATTCCATGGACAGAGGAGCCTAGTGGGCTAAAGTTCATGAGGTTACAAAGAGTCAGACATGACTGACTGACTGACATGACTGAGTGACTAACACTTTCACTTTTTCACACTTCAAGGCTCCTTTTAGCTGACTCATCAGTTTTAAATCTAATTTCCCAGTTTCTCTTGGATCTTTTGAGCTACACCATATTGTTTCAGTAAATTACCTTTTTGTTTCCATTAACCAGTCAGTTTGTTTTGCCTGCAACTAACTGAGAAAATAAATTTTCAAATCCCTTTAATGACTTCCAAACTTTACACAAACATCCCAAGGATATCTCAACCAAGAAATATGGGACCCCAAAATATCCTGACATACAGCCTGCCTCTCTGGGATCTGCCATTTGATCACTCAACCAACCAAGGATCAATGAGTATTAAATGACACCCATATGTTTTAAATGTTTTAAATAGCCAGCCTAAGGAAAAGTCAAATAGAGAAGAGGGACCAATATTTGTTGGGTGCCTATGTAGCCAGGTATAGTGCTAATGTCTTTATATCTAGAATCTTAGCCTTGTCACTATGCTAGCTGTGGGTATTACTATCCCATTTTACATTCAAGAGAAATGAGAATTGGAGAGGTTAACTAACCTCCAGAAGACCACATATCTAGAGCTTCCCTGGTGGCTCAGTAGTAAGGAGTCCGCCTGCCAATGCAGGAGACATGGGTTTGATCCCTGATCTGGGAAGATCCCACATGCTATGGAGCAAATAAGCTGGTGCACCACAACTACTGAGCCTGTGCTCTACAGCTGGGGAATGACAACTACGGAGCCCATATGCCACAACTACTGAAGCCCGTATGCCCTAGAGCCCATCCATGGTCCACAACAAGAGAAGATATCTCAGTGAGAGGCCCACACCTCATAACCACAGAGCAGTCCCCGCTCAGCACAACTAAAGAAAAGTCCTTGCAGCAACGAAGACCCAGAGCAGCCAAAAATAAAAATAATAGATACTTAAGTATTTTTTGTAAGACCATATATCTAGTAGCCATTAGAGCTAGGACTAGAGTTCAAATTTATGTCTCCCCATATACTTGATTTTTTTTTAACCTGTCTACCAGAGTTGACAAATGGTGGACATAGGCCATATTTTGCCCACCATCACCTATATTTGTAGGTTAAGTTTTATTCTAACAGCCACAACCACTCTTTGGCTCTATCATGCAAAAAAAAACCCTACTGTGTTGCCTGCAGTTGGTTTTCAGGGCTGCCTGGCAGCTCCCTTCCTTCTCCTGTTTATGCCTCTCCAGATCCCCCGTGTCTGGGTGAAGATCTAGGGGTGCCAGAAGGACTTCTACCAGCACATCTCTCCCCTGTCACCCTGTGAGGAAACAGATGGTCTTCCCTTAGATTCATTCTTAGTGCTTTCTAGAAACGCTTCCTGTATAACTGGTTTAAGATGTTGCGTAACTTGGGAATAATTCTACGTTAGCCAGGACCAGAGTTTTCAATCCACTGACTCCTCACTGGAAGGGGGACCCAGACAGAATGGTCTCAGGAAGAGGAAGGCCTGTCATTCAGCTCCTTGGTGAGAGGCTTTGGGCCAAATAGAGATGCTGGGTGAGAGGAACAAAAACATGGCTATCACTCTTGGGTTGAGGGGCACTTAAGCACCAAGAGCAGACTCCACACAACTGCCAAGCCCTCACCCCATCTTCCTCCTGCACCTGGCACCACAGGCCCAAGCACTTTCACTTTCAAAACACACAGATCTCCAAAGACATACAGATGGCCAGCAGGCACATGAAAAGATGCTCGGCACCACTAATTATTAGAGAAATGAACATCAAAACTAAATTGAGGTTATCACCGCATACCAGTCAGAATGGCCACCATTTAATAAGTCTACAAATACCAAATGCTGGAGATGGTGTGGAAAGAAGGGAACCCTCTCACACCATTCAGTTCAGTTCAGTTCATTCTCTCAGTCATGTCTGACTCTTTGTGACCCCATGAATCGCAGCACGCCAGGCCTCCCTGTCCATCACCAACTCCCGGAGTTCACTCAGACTCTCGTCCATCAAGTCAGTGATGCCATCCAGCCATCTCATCCTCTGTCGTCTCCTTCTCCTCCTGCCCCTAATCCCTCCCAGCATCAGTCTTTTCCAGTGAGTCACTTTTCCTCTCCACATGAGGTGGCCAAAGAACTGGAGTTTCAGCTTCAGCATCATTCCCTCCAAAGAAATCCCAGGGTTGATCTCCTTCAGAATGGACTGGTTGGATCTCCTTGCAGTCCAAGGGACTCTCAAGAGTCTTCTCCAACACCACAGTTCAAAAGCATCAATTCTGCGGTGCTCAGCCTTCTTCACAGTCCAACTCTCACATCCATACATGACTACTGGAAAAACTATAGCCTTGACTAGACAGACCTTTGTTGGCAAAGTAATGTCTCTGCTTTTGAATATGCTATCTATTAGTGGGACTGTAAATTGGTGTAGCCACTAAGGAGAACAGTATGGGGGCCTTGCTTAAAAAAACACAAAAATTAAAACTAGAACTACCATCTGATTCAGCAATCTCACTCCTGGGCATATACCAGAGAAAACCATAACTCAAAATGACACATGTACCCCAAGGTTCATAGCAGCACTGTTCACAATAGTCAAGACATGGAAACAGCCCAAATGTCCATCAACAGATGAATGGATAAAGAATATGTGAGATATATATATATATATATATATATATATATAAAATGGAATATTTCTCAGCCATAAAAAGAATGAAATAATGCTATTTGCAGCAACATGGATGGACCCTGCTATCTTAAGAGATTGAAGTCAGACAGAGAAAGATAAATATCATATCACTTATACATAGAATCTAAAAAAAAATGATACAAATGAACTTATTTACAAAACAGAAATAGACTCACACACACAGAACAATATTATGGTTACCAAAGGGGATAGTGGGGGGCAGGGGATGGTGATCAATGGAGAATTTGGGATTAACATATACACACTACTATATATGAGCTTCCCAGGCGGCGCTGGTGGTAAAGAACCTGTCTGCCAATGCAGGAGACATAAAAGATATGGGTTCAATCCCTGGGTCAGAAAGATCCCTTACAGGAGGGCATGGCAACTCACTCTGGTATTCTTGCCTGGAGAATCCCATGGAGAGAGGCGCCTGGAAGGCCTGGAGGGCTACAGTCTACAGGATCGAAAGAGTCGGACATGACCAAAGTGACTTAGCACATACAAGAATTCTGAAAGCCTTGAGCGCTTAAGTTGCTATTTTTCAAACAGATGGAAAAACAACCACACTTCATGTCAGAATGAGATTAACATATACACACACTACTCTATGTAAAAGATGTAAACAGCAAAGACCTACTATAAAGTGCAGGGAACTATACTCAATATTGTGTAATAACTTACAATGGAAAAGAATCTGGAAAAGTATGTGTGTGTGTGTGTGTATATATATATACACATATAATCACTTTGCTGTTTACTTGAAGCTAACAACACTATAAATTAATTATACTTCAGTTTTTTAAAAAAGTCACAGAGGTAGGCAGTGGTTGTTTGCCTTTTCTCTACATGGACTATGGAGACCTCTGAAGATATCCTTCTTTAGGTGAAGCTGCCCTGAGTCTTTCAATGATGGCTGGGCTCCTGTAGAAAATCATGCCACCTCACTGGCAAGATAAGCCTGGCCTGGGCACCCTTCCAGCCCCATTCCTGGACCCTTTCCTGCTCACACCCTTTAGTGCAGCTATCTCAGGATATTTTGGTTTCCCCCTCATGGTCCCATCCGCTGTTCTTGCTGGAAATGTCCTTCCTTCAGCAGCATCCAGCTGGCCCTCTGCACATGTTTCCTCATGCCCTCTCCCAGCCTGTTTGTTTTAGAGCCACTTGGATACCCTTACCCTACTGGGCAGAGTCTATCCTGCTCTTTCCTGCTGCACAATAAGCATTTCCCCTCTTGGCTGGCTTTTCCCTTGGACTGTATCTCCTTACAACAGCAGGGACTGGCACTAATCCCTGTATCCAGTATTCACTGAGTGGCATCTAGTGTAGGTAGTAGCCAGACAGCCCAGTATTTCAGCTTTCTGTTTAGTGAAACAGGAACACACACACACAAACACACACCCATTTTGTGCATTCAGTCTTATTCTTATGGCACAATATTACTTCCATGCATAAGCAGGGCAGACAAATTAGCCATAATATAGAGTGTAATTTTTAAAAAATGTTGTTTTGCTCTCTGAATCATTAGAGGAGTCCCTCTGATGTCTGGTGGCTCAGGCTTCCTGCTCATATTTAAAAGTAGGCTCTGGAAAGAGCTGAGAGCGTGGCTGAGGCCTATCCACAGCAGCTCCCCGGCAGAGAGACACAGCTGGGCTATTTTCTTAAAGAACGTGCACTCTCAGAATGGGTCTTAGTTTAAGTTCAGTTCAGCTCAGTCGCTCAGTCGTGTCTGACTGTATGCAACCCCATGAATCGCAGCACGCCAGGCCTCCCTGTCCATCACCAACTCCCGGAGTTCACTCAAACTNATCCTGCAGTCCATGGATCACAGAGTCAGACGTGACTTAGCAACTGAACAACAATTTTATGTGAGGCTTAAAATAAGCAAAATAATACTATTTATTGTTTTCAAGGGCTTATATATTTAGCTAGTTATAAATCTTTTTTGTTTTACATACTTCAGGGAATAAAATGAGATTCAGGAGAAAAAAAATCACAAAGAGTCTAATAAAACATTCAAAATGTTTTATTCATCAAGCAGAATAGTGGGTTCAGTCAAAATGTTTCACCAAGAAATAAAGAACAGTTGGTTATCTTCCAAAAAATACTGACTGACACGATTTTGGTGATTAAAGGAAAAAATTACAAGTTAAACTCTATGATATCAATACTATAACTAATGTTTATTAAATTTATGTGTGCAATAGGTGTGGATCTTGGCTCCAAACTCAGATGAACAGGGAATAATTCTTAATTTTAATAAAGATCAACATCTTTTCTATTTCAGACAATTATTTGGGCCTTGTCATGTATAGGAAAGAGGATGACATTTAGTTTTGGATCAGCTCTATCCTGGAGAGTCTTACCTTTTCTAAGGGAGCTTGCATTGTAGAAAGTGACAGGGATTCGAATATGCAAATCCGAAGTATTCCACTTTGACATAGGCATTATTTTGAGGTACAGGCAATTGAGAAATGACAGACACAGGAGAAGCTCTACCTTCTCCCTTTCTGTCTAAAATTAGGGCATGGATTTCCCTTTGTGAAGTTGCTCTCCTTTCTCTCTTCTGTACCAGGNCTTCATGGCAAATAGAAGGGGAAAAAGTGGAAGCAGTGACAGATTTTCTTTTCTTGGGCTCCAAAATCACAGCAGATGGTGACTGAAGCCATCACATTAAAAGACTTGCTCCCTGGAAGGAAAGCTATGACAAACCTAGACAGCGTATTAAAATGCAGAGACATCACTTTGCTGACACAGGTCTGTATAGTCAAAGCTATAGTTTTTCTGGTAGTTACGTATGGATGTGAGAATTGGACTATAAAGAAGGCTGAGTGCTGAAGAACTTACGCTTTTGAATTGTGGTATTAATATCTTTTAAATGAAATATTAATAAATACTTTTAATAAGAAATATCTTTCTCAGGGGGTAGTGTGGCAGAATCCACTAGCTGTCCAGAAGAATAAGTTTTCTTTGCTTCCTGAGCACACAGCTGGATATCTCCCTGCACCCCTGCAGTTAGATGTTCTGTAACTGAGTTCCAGCAGGTAGAATGTGAGTGGCTGTGTGCCCCTGGTGCTCCCTGAGACTGCAATACACCATCTCGACAGTGTAGTTTGAGACACAGTATTTTGAAAATGACAAAGCCAACATTTGATGAAGTCCTACAAGTCTGCAGAGAGCAACACCTTCCCCTGACAACCAGAAATCCCATTCTGGACTGTAAATGAATGAGAAGTGAAATTTTACTGTGTTTAAGTTATTACCCATTCTTGTTTACCTTTGCTACAGGAGCCAGTGTTACCCTAATATGAATTGCTTGGGCACGGTTCCAAAAGAAAACACTGAAGAACTCTGAAACATTTTGAACCTCTCCTCTAAATTCTAGGAAAAGAAACCACAAAAAAGATAGTTCTTCTAGAGCAGTCCAGAAACAACATGCTCTCTCTGGAGCAGGTTTCTGAAGTGGTTTACTTACAATGCTACCCTGTGCTTAAGTGATTTTGAAAGTTCTTTGAGAAATTTTCAAAAGGTTGTTGGAGATGTGGGGAAGTGGTGGTATCACAGAACAAGGTCAGATCCTAACTCTGCCATTATTTGGAGTTTCAGCGTCCTAGCGCTCTCTGCCTCACAGGACTGAGGTCAAGAAACAGGGGGGCCATGTACACACAATGCATAATAAAGAGGCTGGTCTGGAGTATGGCATTTAATACACATGTGCTTGTCTAGTTCACCCCTAAACGTCACATTTTCTGAAGCGTGTTTCAGCAGCAATCATCCCATGATGTATTCTCTTAACTATACCTCAAAAAAAGGATTCACGGTCAAAAAGTACTGAGACTGGTCAGAACTGTGACAAGCTGTTGCAGCGCTCCCATCAGTACTGGAAACTAGAGAAGAGGTCCTGCAGTTAACCTCTTTCACTTGTCTTTGGACCAACTAACTATAAAGTCAGCTTTCCCATAACACAGCTATTAGTACCCTGTTAATGCCCCAGCTAAGGTTCTGCAGGACAAACCGCAAGAAATGGGCACAGTGCTTGGCACATGGGGAATAATCCACCCACCGTGAAAGGGTTGTAGATCACTGAAGTGACTGACAGAGGAATAAGGGAGCTCCCTGCCTTCTGACCCTCCTCAGTGAAACGGCTGCAGGAGTCTATAGCATACGAGGTGCAAGCAACTTTTAGGGGCTGGGAGAAGGAATACATGCGGGTGTTTCACCACCATCAGAGGACAACTGCCTGGACCACAGTGCAAGAGCACCAGGTGAGGGTCAGAAAGGGGATCCTCACCAGAGCCTGGCGGGGGACTGAAACTTGCCCACATGAATGTGTCCACTCATCCTGAGGCACAAGATGCTGAAAAATCAGGCCATGCAAGGGTTGGGTTTTCTCTGCTCCCAAGTCTGAGCGATGTAAGAAGATGAAAGAAGTTAAAGAAGTTTCCTCTGGGTTCCTCAGCAGGAACTGGCACCTGCCTGCCTTGAAACAACCACAGAACAGAGATCAGGCTTTCATGTATGCAACTGTGGATACTCAGACTACTAGAGCTCATCCCCAACAGGCAGCAATGAAAAATACAACCCATCTGAAGAGACCAACAGTAAGAGAGATGAAGATGGACACAAACAAGCAGAAGACATACCTAGAGGAACAGCACTGCTATAGGAGGAAGATCATATCTTAAATATGACAATAGTTTAAAGTGCTTAGATTCAAGTGTGGCACACAAAGCACTCTGTTCTCTAAGTGAAATAACTTCAGAACAAACAAAACCAGTAAACAAGTGGAAGGACATTGCTGAGTCCAAACTGGACAAAGCACAAGAACACAGCCCCACCCAGGCCTTCACAACGTCCCCACCTTGCTACATGAATGCACTTCCTTTCTTCTGGTTTGTCTGGCTGAAACATGGGTCCCTTAACTGAGGTCAGCCCTGCCACTTGTGGCTAGATTTCTCAGCTACACTATGGTGTTGCTCCGGAACTTGGCTCCATCTTGCTGCTGCAGCACCTTTTTTTTCTCTTCACTGCCTATGTTGTAATATTCCCCCGATTCATAAAAGAAAGATTCTCCATTCGCTTCCTCATTTCTCTGCCCCATTTCTCTGCTGTCCTTCCCACTAAAACTGCCCACTTTTCTACACAAATATTCCAAAAGGAATCCCAGAGGATCACAGTATGTTTTGTACTTGGTTCTGTGAAGTGTGTTTGTGGGTGTCTTCAATAGCTGGTTTATTTGTTTATTTGTTTTATTCATAGTTGTTAATTTTAAATTAGCAGAAGTTACCAACCAGGGTATGATTAGGTTTCAGTATTAAGAAATATAAAAACCTTTTTATTTGAAGTGCCAATAATAATAATAGAAAAAATGCTTAATCCCTTATTCACTTCTCTCTTGAATCAACACCAGTCAAGCTTTCATCACCACCCCTGCAGCCAAACAGTTTTCATTAGCTCCACCAGTGACTTCCCTATCAGCAAATCCAACGGTCCCTTCTCCAATTCAACTTACTCCATCTCAGCTGCCCCTGACCAAACTGAGCATTCCCTCCTTCACTGGGCTTTAGGTCACCCATCTCTCTCAGTTCTCCTCACATCTCACAGACTGCCTTCTCTCAGCCTTCTTTGCTTTTTCATTCTCATTTTCCAGCCTTAAATCTCTTCTTATCTATACAGCACTCATTCCTTCAGTTCAGTTCAGTCACTCAGTCGTGTCTGACTCTTTGCGACCCCATGAATTGCAGCATGCCAGGCCTCCCTGTCCATCACCAACTCCTGGAGTTCACTCAGACTCATGTCCATCGAGTCGGTGATGCCATCCAGCCATTCTTCGGCACTCAGCTTTCTTCACAGTCCAACTCTCACATCCATACATGACTACTGGAAAAACCATAGCCTTGACTAGATGGACCTTTGTTGGCAAAGTAATGTCTCTGTTTTTGAATATGCTATCTAGTTTGGTCATAACCTTTCTTCCAAGGAGTAAGCATCTTTTAATTTCATGGCTGAAGTCACCATTTGCAGTGATTTTGGAGCCCCCCAAAATAAAGTCTGACACTGTTTGCACTGTTTCCCCAACTGTTTGCCATGAAATGATGGGACCAGATGCCATGATCTTCATTTTCTGAATGTTGAGCTTTAAGCCAACTTTTTCGCTCTCCTCTTTCACTTTCATCAAGAGGCTTTTCAGTTCCTCTTCACTTCATTACTGTTGCTAATGTGATCACTGATGAAAAATGAAATCCAGAAAACACTAGGAAGTCATTGGTTCAAATATCCAACACAAGCATATAGCACACAATAGCCACAATTAAAAAGGCAAATAACCCAATTAAAAGTATACCACTTGAATAAACATTTCTTCAAAGACATATAAATAGTCAATATATATGAAGAGATGTTCAACATATTAGTCATTAAAGAAAGGCAGTGTTGTGAGAAAAGACATATTTTAGCCAAATTTCAAAGAAAGTCTTGAATTCTAAGGATAAAGAGAAGATTTTGCAAGCTTCCAGGTAGAATGAACACGTTACCTACACTGGGAGAATAATCAGAACAGGTATCACATTAGACCACAAAGCTGGAAGCCAGAAAACAATAAAGTATCATTATATATAGGACTGAGAGAAATTCCATACCCAGGCATTATCTCATTAGTTTGTGAGAGTGAAAGAAAATATATATGAGGAAGGGCAGGCAAGCTTTCAGAGAGCATATCAGTATACCTCTGAGGTGCTCTGAGGAAAATACTCAGAAAAAGACTAAAGAAACATCAAATAAATCAAAATATAAATCTCAATATGGAAAAAGATATTAATAAAAAAGAAGAGTAACTAATAAGCAATGTGTTTTTATACATGTATGTATACACATATATTGAATAATAGACTCTTGAGTAGAGATAGGTAAGTTCAAATGAGGGCTCTTGAAAGATTTAAAAGATTCATGAGAATAATTAAAATGACAACATAAAATTAAAACACTAAATTATATCAGAAAAATCTAGGTACCTAAAGTTGGGTGGGAAAGAGAAGGGAAATACAAATGTTTAAAAACTTACCAGGCATGAATTTCTAACTGAATTTTATCTAATCCTTAAAGTAAATATTAATTTTATTTAAACTACTCTGAGCCATAGAAAAGGATACAAAGACTCCAATTCATTTTATAAAGTCAAAATAAACTTAAAGCTGATAAAGATAAAACTGAAAATTAAAGAAAATTTCAAGTATAGACTTTCAAAATCTAAATAAAACATTAACAGGTAGAATTAGTCATATACCAAAAAACAAACAAAAACCAGATCATGACTTCTTCCACGAAGTCAAGGGTGGTTCAGTAACAGGAAGTTTAAACACAATCTATTATACCAGTCCTTTGAAGACGGAAAACCATATGATCATATTTTTAGATGTTTAAAATGTATTTAGTAAAGTGGCAGCCATTCCCATGAGTAAAATAAGAATTAAAGAAATTAGTTAATATGTAAAGGTTATTTATCAAGCTGATGGCAGATAATATCCTAATGTGCAAAATGCTAAAACCATTTCAATTAGAAACTATATAGGGATGCTCACCATCATCATTATGACTAAAAATTGCCTTGGGAAGAGATCCTAAACTTATTAACACAACAAAATTAAATACAAAATTGTATAAATTACATAAAGAAGGAAGGCTTAAATGCAAACTAAAAAAAAAAAAACAAACACACAAACAAAATACTATAAGAAAACGTAGGACATATATCATGTAGAGATGAGGAATATCTTAACTGGGACTGGAATTCCAAAACATATTTTTAAAGACTCAGACATACTTAAACATAAATAAATGAAAAACTCAAATCTGGAAAATGTGCCAGGTAAAAACCAACTGACAAAAAATATAGTTCAAAGAAATGAGTAATGCCAACGCCAGTCATTAGGGTTTCTACCATACAAAGAGCTCTTGCAAATGGACAGGAATGAGACAAATAACCCATTAAAACCAGGGTGCACTGCTTGGCCATCAGTTGCTCCATTTTTCCATCATCCTATCTCTAAGAGAGGTTGGTTCATCCTTGGGCAGAATTTTCAGAGCTCTAAAATACTATTATTTTTATAATTTCATAGCTGTCAGAACCAAGTGAATGATGATTCTGCTGGTGACTAATATGAAATGGTTATCTGTTCTTGCCAGTAAGAGAATCAAATATTTTTTTGCTTCTGTCTGACGCTGTTTAAACTGAAAGAAGAATGTCCTTATTCATTTGGTTTCTTTCTCTTTCTCTCTGCTAGAGATCACCTAAAAGTTTCCATGATGAGCTAAGTTTGGGGGTTGTTTTTAATGAACCTAATGTTATTTTGCTTTGCAGAGGGATTCTCCCATCTGAATTTTAGATTTTAAGGTTGAGTGTTTTGTTTGCTGCAATATGTCAACTTTCCCCCTCTTCTTTTATTCAGTACGCTTATGCTAAACTTGAAAAGAAAGAAAATAATGACCCAAAGTTGGCAAAATGTGAGGAAAATAGAACCTCAGCTTGTGCCTAAGACTGTAGACTCACTTACTTGTTACACCCAAAAAAGAACTTTCTATTTTGAGTCAAACTCTCTCTCCTTCCAAAACATAAATCCAGACTGAAGACATCATGTGTTGCAGACAAATCTCTATTGAAATCACGTCTAGAATCTATAGACATTCTAGATGACATGTGTGGTGACAAGGGTCAGAAAGAGACAAAAATATTCTTCAGGGAAACAATAGGATGGGAGGAAGTTCCATGGAGTTCAATGTAGTGCAGAACATCAGCCCTAGAGTCACACATGCCTCAGCCTGAGTTCTTACTGTTTCACACTAAGCCTCCATTTCCTTATCTGTAAAACTGGAAGGAGAAGAGTATCTGGTGCTCAAGGTTGTTTTAGAGATTAAACTGCACAGTTAAGGTAAAAGCCTGGCATATAGTAAGACATCAAATGTTCATCATTATTATTCTGTGTTTAGCTGAGCCCTACATTAGGAGAATGGCTGTATGTCGATCTCTCTTCTGGGAGGCACTGGCCTCTGGTAGACAAGGTGGAGGCCAAGGAGTAGAGGTTTTCCAATTCTGCTCCTCACAGCCTTGAAACTCCAGAGGGCCTTTGAGGGTTGTGCAGGCATGAGCAAGAGGCTGTGACAATGTGTGAAACTCCCACTCTAGCTTTGTTTTCTTTTTCTGTTTTGTGTAAAAGGAACCTACCTAACATTTCACCTCAAAAACCACTGGTGCTCATAATCAGCAAGGCGATTACAATTCTGTTATTCAACAGGTTATTCCTCCTTTTTAAACGACTCTTCCCAACCTTTCAGTCATCCCTGTCTTTGTTATCCATCCGTAGCTATCTGATCCCTCCTGAGAGAAAGAAAACATTCGAGAAGCCCCGTGTGCTTTGGTCTGGGTTGCTCTGATGTATTATGCCTTCTGGAAGGTGCCTGCATTTTCAGAAAGTCTAAACAAGAAGAGAACAAAACAAAACAAAAAGATTGTTTTTTTGTTGTTGTTCTCAGAAATTATTTTTTTTTTCTGTTCACAGAAATTCTGGCACTGCAAGGAAGACACTTACGGGGGGAGGCAGATTTTGTAGACTTACTAAAATGCCAGCTCTAACCACGGCCTTAATGAAATAATAATGATGGGCATTTGTGAGGAGAGTCAGGTTTACACAACGGTCTCGTCTCCGCTCCCTCAGCTGATGAACAACAGCTTCCTGTGATGTGCTACTTTTTTTTCCCATTTGCCTTTCCAAGATGAGGACATAGAGACTCTGGGTGGCTCAGTGACTGGCCTCAGTTGGCAGAGTCAGGCCCTGACTCTAAGTCTTGGGCTGCTCCCCAGGCTTCTCTGACACCTCCGCCCATCAGGGCAGCCAGGCCCACCGATGACCCACAAGGCCCAGACTCTCCAACAATGCCTGTGCGGAACCGGCACAGACCAGTCAACTGGTTTTTCTGACGCTTTCTCCCCGGGAATAAAGGAATGGCTGAAGCAGGTCTGTCAGCTCTCAATGAACTCTTTGTGAAATAAATTCCAGAGTTTTTATGAACGATGATGGCAATGGAGGCCACTTTTCCCCCAAGTAGTCAGAAAGTTGATGCTTCAGCCGTGCTTGGCATTCCTCCAGAAAACTTTTGGCCATATGCACTGTGAGTTGCAGACTCCTGGATGAGTGAACTCAAGAGACTGGATAAAAAGAGATGTGAAAAGCTGAGGGCAAACCAAGAAGTCCTCAATTTTAATGGGCAAAATTTTCTTTCTTTGTCAAAATCCCTGGTGACACAACTTTCTAAATTTCAAAAATCTAAGCATGAAAGGCATCAAATCAGTAGAGGAAAAGACTATCTTTTTCTATCATATTTACACAGAGCACAGTTGTCTGATTTGTATTTATACACTCATATCAGGAATGGCTGGTATGAGGCAGATGTGTAATAAGATCTTGATACATAATTATTGAATGACTGAATGAATGAATATCTCCTTTAATTTGGGGCCAAGAAATTATGATAGCAGAAATAACATAATAATCTCCTCTGATTATCTTTCATTATGACTACTCCTTGAAAATGCCAGCAAATAGGTATGAAGTTATTTTTTACTGTATTCAGGAAGACTGACACCTTGATAGAGTCTTAGCAGCATCTCTGGGTTAGGAAAATCAAGTTAAAGTACTCAATATTTATGAGGTGTTGAGGTCCGACTGAAGGCAGGTCTTTCAATGCAGGATTGTGATATAATAGTTTAGGACTGGGAGACACAGCAATGTGAGGGTTTTGCAATACATTTTGAAGAGTCTTAGAAAACCAGCATATGATGCTATTCAATGAACAGCTCAGCAGTTGAATGTTCACTCAATTGAGTCTTTCCAAAGCTATTTGCAACTTTTATTATCTTGAGCAAGAATTTCCTGGAATAGAAAAGTCATGATGATGAAGACAGTGGAAAAGCAAGGTCATGTTAATGAAGATAGCAGAATTTTATAGCCACGGTCATCTAGATCAAATCTGGTCTGTGACCTGTTTTTGAAAATAATGTTTTATTGGAATACAGCCACGTTCATTCCTTTAAATACTGTCTGTGGCTGTTTTCATACTACAAACACAGTTCAAATACTGTGATGTAAACTGTATGGCCATCAAGTCTGAAATAGT
This sequence comes from Neotragus pygmaeus, assembly GCA_006410875.1. Taxonomy (NCBI): domain Eukaryota; kingdom Metazoa; phylum Chordata; class Mammalia; order Artiodactyla; family Bovidae; genus Neotragus; species Neotragus pygmaeus. The sequence continues at coordinate 250,774 of SJYV01016461.1, read as the reverse complement.
TTCTGTTTGGCTTTTTACGGGAAAAGTCTGCAACCCTTGATACAGACAGTAAGCTGTGTGGAAATAGATGGCTTCATTTCTCGTCGCATCTATTCATTCATCTAGTATTTATTAAGCACCTACTGTGTGCATGCCACCTTCATAGTGCTGGAAATACAGCACACAATAAGACAAATCTACCTTTCATGGAAACAAATCTGTAAGTAATGTGAATTAGATAGTGATAGTGCCCTAAGGAAAACAAATATGAAAAGAAGAGAGGTTACAGGGTTGGTAGATGGGATTGAAAGGGACTCTTTGTGATGTGGTAGTCAAGGAAGTCTTCGCTTATGAGGTAACATTTGAGTAAGACTCTAAATGAAGTGGACTGACTATGTAAAGATATGGGATAGGGCTTCGGGGAGAGATTTCCACACAGAGGGTACAGAAATGAGAATATCTGGAGCTGGAACAAGCTTGGTGTGTTCACAAGGGCAAGCAGACCAGTGCAGCTAGAAAGCCCAATCAAAAGGCAGAGTCAAGAGGGCTGAGATTGGAGAGGTAGTAAGGGCCAGAGAAAGCAGTAAAGCCTCATGAGAGGTGGCAGGGTTTGAATTTTATTCCCAATACGATAAGCTAATTGGGTGGGGGGTTGTTAAGCAAGGGAATGACCAAATATGATTTCTATCAGAAAGACTTACTCTGGCTGCATGTAGAGAACCGACTGCAGAGGGATAGAGTGGAGGCAAGGATACCACCACAGAGAGAAATCAAGCTTATGTAACAGGGCAGGGATTGGAGATGGACGCACAACAGTGTGATCTGGAAAGAATTTTAAAAACATAGCTAATAAGCCCTGCCGATGAGTTGCATGTGATGTATGAGAGAAAGAGTTAGGAATGATTCTGAGGGTTTAGAACTGAGTGACAAGGTGAACGTTGATGGCATATACTGAGATGGTAGAAGATGTGAAGGCAAGTGGGGATGAAATCAAGTGTGCTGTTTTATTCTTGTTAAACTTCACATGCCTATTAGACATCCAAATGAAGATGTCAGGTTGGCAGTTGGATATGAATATGTGCCAACGGTTAACTGGGTATAAGACCTAATTTAGGATTCATCAGCATGGGGGTGGCATTTAAAGACATGGAATGTGGGGAGATCACCTAGGAGATGACTACCAAAAAACGTTCAATTAAATTCTAGAGCTAGGGGTGAGCTGCTGGTGAGAGTTGATTAAGCGCATCTCTTCCCAGATCCCCATTCCATAACATGATGCAAATAGCTCAAAATCAGCCATCATGGTGATATTTGCAGCATGAAAATTGGCAAACACCACACATCAAGGCTTTATTTTCCCCCATACAGTCAGATATTAAACATGTACCAGCATATCACTATCTGGAACCCTCACATTTAGAGGTCAAGAAAATCAAGAAGACACAATACAAGAGACTGAGAAGGCATGGAGCATGAATTAGGTAGGAGGAAAACCAAAAGAGCATTTTTGCCCTTGTCCAAGATTATCACGTAATACGATGTCCTGTCAAAAACTCAAGTAACTACTCTACGGTCTTTTTCTCCTCTCCCTTTATAAAAGCTTTCGGTACTTAAGAGTTGCTAGAACATATCAATACAAATCTTTTTGCTTAACTCTCCAATCTATTCTTCACCTCATAAATTTAACTCATCCTGTAAACCCTGAAGCTCTCAAAACTATTATATGAAAAAAATTTTCCATGAATTTTAATGAGAAGAATTAGGATGTATTCTAGCTTAAATAACCCAAACAAGATACTTCAGTGATTTCCAAATATAGAAAATAAACAATTGGAGAAAATTTAAATAAGAGAGGATAAGTTGAAAGTAAATAAAGACTAACAATAAAACGTAAACTAGTGAAAACATAAACTACTCTAGTGATCAACAGAGGAAAAACAGTCTTGAGAATGGATGGTGGGTGGTAGAAGAAGGTAAATAGGAAACGTCCTTTGGGATTTTTTTTTTTTTTTACACTGTTTTCAACTTCTGTGGCTTATAGATATCTTACACTCAAATGCACTTAAGATTGTAACATGGAAAAGCAATTTAGAGACTGCTTTGAAACATATGCTAATAATATACATGCATAACAGGCATGAAGAGTCTAAGAAGATGCTCCCCATTCATCCTTCTTGCCCATCTCACATATGCAAAGCAAAATATATGAGTTGGTTCACACATGACACACAATGATGTTCTCTTAGTAGAAATTGTGTCAAGTGAATTGGTGAGCAAGGCTTTGCCCAAAACTGTAATGTCAAATTAGTAGTTCTTATAGACTCTATAGCTACTGTGTTTGGGGGTGAAAACTTGCTGTATCCAAAAGAAAAAGGAAATTGTCCAGAAAGCAGTAAAACTTTCCAATACCACTGAATTGGTTATGGAAGGCAACGCTATTTTCAATTTTGTTGTTCAAGAAAGCTCTCTCTACAGCAATCAGCAGCACCTGTCCTTTCTATAAGTAGGTTAGTAAGTTCTGCTTTTGAAGGACTTCAGTCTCACAGAATCCTTGTTAGAATTATCATCATTATTATAGCTGTTTATTTAGAACCTAATGCATATCAAGCAAGATAAAGGATATCCTCCATTATACAGAAGAAGTTGAGTATCAGAGGAAAATAAGTAATGCAAGAAGGGGGACTAAAGCAGTCTAATTCTGAACAATCAGAATTAGAAGGAGAAACATTTTAAATAATAGCCGTGCCACTAAAAACTAGTTCATATGCTTCTTTGTCATCATCCACATTGTTTCAGCAGCAGGGAACAAGAGAGCAGAACATATATTAAGTAAGAATAACTCTTGAAAATAGGAAGCCAGAATGAAGGTGTATTATTAGTCAAATCCACCAATGAGCCACACATCAATAACAACAGCAATTGAAACACCATTTATACCAGTTTTCTGAGGCACCAAATTGGCAGTTAGGAGTTCTGCTCAGGGATGAAGGCATTTATTCTAAATTAAAACACCAGTACTTGATAAAGTAGAAATTCAAACACAGCTCTAGGTTCCACCAAAGCTTATTTACTTTCCATCTCATCAGGCAGCTGTTTCTGTTTTCTTTCTTACACAACCTACATGCAGATCTTTGATCTTTCCTTTACATCTGTGATAGCATTGCCCAAGTCACAATACCAAGCCCCCTTGGGCTCGGACTCTCTCTACTCTGCCACATTTTCTCTTCCACTTCACCTTTATGTTTTGCCTTAAGAAAGAAAAGTTCAGCCAATTTCAAGAAATCTGCACATTCTGTTCCATGGAATTCTAAACACAGGACTTGAGACTTCACTGGTGCTGCTGTCCTGTGAAGACTCCAAGCTTCCACTGCAGGGGAACTAAAGTGCGATCCTGGTCAGGAAACTAAGATCCCACATGCGACAAAGGACTAAAAAGTCACCTGACTGGGTTCAGAAGTCTCAAACACAAGTAGACACCATGGTTCTTTGCTTTTCCCAATCCTATCAACAACAACACAAATAATACTGTCTCTTCCAACTACAAGGATTACTGTTAGTAGTATTGTATCTGCTTTTTAAAATATATATATATTTAATTTTATCTTTATTTATTTGGCCACACCAGGACTTAGCTGCAGCATGTGGGATCTAGTTCCCTGACCAGGAATTGAACCTGGGCCCCCTGTATTGGCACTGTGGAGCCCTAGCTCCTAGACCACCAGGGAAGTTCCCATCTTCTGCTTTGACAAGAGTAATTCAGGCCATCTGAGAGTTAACGTCTTCATTTGCACTGTATGATTTGCCGTTTTCCTCCCACCGACTAGTTCTCAGCAAGCAGAGAGAAGTGCTGACAAATAGCAGTTGCACAAGAAAAAGGAAATCTATATTTCATGTCATTTCAAAAGTTTGTGTGATTTGTGGGTTCCCCTCAGTGTGGGGCTGAGTCTTTATATTTACTTCTATCGACTCTCACCACCCAGCTTGTTTCCCTGTGCCACAATACCCAATTTACTGTCTTCTCTACACTAGAAGACTCAGAGGAGGCAACACAAGGCTTTCCAGGACAGAATACCCAGAGGATGCCCTAGACAAAAACAGAGTCGGCAGGTGCAAGCTACTGTCCACTGGCCTCAACAGCCTCACCCACTGGGAGAGGAGCCCGTAGGAGGGAGCCTTCAGCACAAAAACCAGCATGCTGGAAGGACTCCATTCCTACCTTGTGAGGACGCTTATGGAATATGGTAAAGACAGAGTAAGACAATAGACAGTAAGGTCTGAAACACTCACGTTTTAGTCCTACCCTTTTCACTTTGATTATTACATTCTTTTGTTTATTCATTCACTCAGTAAATATTTATCGAGCACCTACTGCATGCCAAGCTTTGTTTTACATTTCAAAGATATAATGAAAAACAAAATTTCCCTGTTCTTGAGAAGGCTAAGATCAAGAATATACCTGATGTGTGATGTTGGTCAATTTACCTAAACTCTTTGAAGGATAAAAAATACTTACCTCACAGGTAAAGATTAAAGTGAAATAACAGGTGCTGGGGACATGGTAAGCAGAAGATAAATTGTAGCTATTATTACTAGGTATTTATTTCCTGGCCCCAATCCATTCCCTGGTGCCCAAGTTTCTCCTTCAGTGAAACCAAATACTCATTAAAATGTCTTTAACTCTAACAAACAATAGTATTTCAGATTTAGTATCTGTGGTCCTGTGATTTTAAAGGCATAGGTACTTACTGGAACTAGGCTGGAAGAATTCTCCAATGTCTGAACCCCAGGTACACTGAGGCCATGCTTCAAATCTCCCACCAGGGTAGAAAAACAACAGTGGTATAGAGGAAGCTGGAAAGGAGTTTAAATTGTCTGGGGTGAAGATTCTGTTACCAAATAGGGGCCTGTGTACCTGTCATGCAAAAAGTCAACTCTGACAGCAAGTGTTTGCAGCAAAGTAAGGCTTTATTTGCAGGGCGCAAAACAAGGCTTAAAATTCAACATTCAAAAAAACTAAGATCATGGCATCCAGTCCCAACACTTCGTGGCAAATAAATGAGGAAACAATGGGAAAAGTGACAGACTTAATTTTCTTGGGCTCCAAAATCACTGCAGATGGTGACTGCAGCCATGAAAGTAAAAGACACTTGCTCCTTGGAAGAAAAGCTATGACCAATTTAGATAGCATATTAAAAAGCAGAGACATTATTTTGTCAACAAAGGCCCATCTAGTCAAAGGTATGGTTTTTCCAAGTCATGTAAGGATGTGAGAGTTGGACCATAAAGAGAGCTGAGCGCCAAAGAATTGATGCTTTTGAACTGTGGTGTTGGAGAAGACTCTTGAGATTCCCTTGGATAGCAAGGAGACCAAACCAATCAATCCTAAAGGAAATCAATCCTGAATATTCACTGGAGGGACTGATACTGAGGCTGAAGCTTCAATACTTTGGCCACCTGATGCGAAGATCCGATTCATTAGAAAAGACTCTGATGCTGGGAAAGATTGAAGGCCCAAGGAAAAGGGGATGACAGAGGATGAGATGGTTGGATGGCATCACTGACTCAATGGACATGAGTTTGAGCAAGCTCTGGGAGATGGTAAAGGACGGGGAAGCCTGGTGTGGTGTAGTCCACGGGGTCGCAAAGAGTCAGACATGAGTGAGTGACTGAACAACAGTAACAAAGCAAGGAGAATGGGCAGCTCATGCTCAAAAGACCTGAACTCCCCAGTGGCTTTCCGGGAAGGGATTATTAAGACAAGGATTTATTGTATAGCACAGGGAATTCTACTCAATATCTTGTGATAACCTAAATGGGAAAAGAATTTGAAAAAAAGGATACATATGTATAGATATAAATGAATCACTTGGCTGTACACATGAAACAAACAGCATCGTAAATCAACTCCAATATAAAATTTAAAAAAAAATTTTTAAGTGTTAGGGGAGAGGTTCTTAGGAGGGGTGATCAGTTTGTGGACTTTCTGATTTATGAGTGGCAAGATAACAGTGATCTTTTGGGAATCTCAATCATCAACCTTCTGGTTCCAACCAGTTTGGGATTTATGTGTTTGTGGCTTGAAGATAGCATTTTCTACCATGGGTTGGAGTCTTGGCTCCTGCAGAACAACTCAAGATATACATCAGATTGCCATGTATATCCCTTCAGGAGGAACCAAAAATATGCGACTCTATTGTTCTAACCATCAACTGCTTGAACCTGATCTTTGGAGCTTGGGAATATCAAGAAGACTAAAGCCTTTTTTTTTTTTTTTAAACAAACAAGAAACTGGGGACACTAAGCAGTTTTTATACCTTTTAAACCCTGCTTGATTTCAGTGCCCTGTTTTCCTTGATACTACTCAACCCTGAGGGCAACAGGGGCAGGACAAGAAAGGGAATAAAGTTTTGAATAGAGAGGTTCGTCAGAAGCCCAGTAGGGGAGCTTGGTTTCTAGGGGAATTGGTTTCAACATCATGAAATTTAACCACAGTTATACAAAGTTATTCAAATGTCTCAAACATATAGGGCAATCTAGAAGAGAGATACTATATATTTTTATAATATTCTTATGCTGTGTTTTAAGTCATTTGAAATGATATGCCTCTCAGACTTACTATAAAATCCAGCAAATGCTTAGTTAGCAGCTGTGTCCATCAAAGTTGAAATTTCCCAGTTTCTACTAACTTGTGGCATGACCTTAAGTTTAAGTAAATGTTTGTGTGTAAGTTTCCAGAAGTTAGCTGGCATAGAAACAACTCTGGACATAGAAAAGGGGGATTTTTATTCTAAGCTAAAAAACAGATTGTAGAGTTGGTCTTTTTGTTGTGGGTTGTACCCCCGCCCCGCTCACTACTTCTTCAAATATTCTTGCTGTAGTTGTGAAACAAACATGCCTTTATACCTAACAGTTGAGTAATCTGATCCTCAGCCAAAAAAATGTAACTGGCTCCTAATAAGCAGGTATGATGTAAAGAATGTACCTAAAGGGTTACTCTACACATAGGTTACTCTACACATCAATGGGGTGGTTGTGTGAGTCCCATGAATTTTTCAATAAAGAAAACAACCAAGGGAAAAAGAAGTTTTTGCAGCAGAAACCTCTGACCAAGTTAGAAACAGATCAATTTGATACTGCATTCATCTGGGGAACTGTCTAGTCAAATCTAGTATATTCTTATTTCATGAGGACCTGCAAAGTATATCACTCGGGACATTCCTGCATAAAAGGAACCCAAGGAAGGAGGCAAGACCCTCTTCATGTGTCAAGAGAACACACAACCCCACAGACCAGCTGAATTGATATTAACCTCTATGTTTACTTGAGGTAAACTTTTAAAATGCAATTTCTCTTTCTAAGGTGTGTGAAATGTCTTCATTTCCTTAGAAGTGACCCCTGAACCAAAATTATGAATTGTGAGTTGACAGAAACTGAGTTTGTAAATTGCTTTGGAGTTTTAAGAATCTGGTGAAACAGGGCAAGTGCCAAGAAACAGTATCTGGCAACAAAATTCCTTTCTTATCTTCAAAGATTTTAACTCTGAGAATCCACCAAACTACATTTAGAGACCTTTGGTTTATGGCTGACATAAACTGAATTAGCTGGGACTGAGCACAGTATGTAAAATTTTAAATAGTGTCAGTGTGGTGATATTGCATTGGTGAGCATAAGCATTCTCTTTGTTTTGTCAGATTAATCATATACTACTGGCCACCTGAAATACAGAACTGATTTCTTTTTCCTAAGAGTTATTATCAGAGATTTCTGTTCCTGTTTCCACTGAAAGAAAACCAAAAGAAAAACCATAGTGCCTCCTAATTGGAGAGCAACAGAAGATTTATGTTTACATGAATATCTGCGTTTTCTTTTAGTGCCTCCTAATTGGAGAGCAACAGAAAATTTATGTTTACATGAATATGTGTTACTTGGGCAAAATGGCATGTTTTCATTAACTAGAACCCCAAACTATGGAAAGACAAAGAATTCATCATCAAAGAAAAAAATGTCAAGAGATATAACAAGCTCTGCTGCTTGCTATTTAATAATATTTAGTCTTCCTCCATTCCTAACAGAGATCCATATCTTGCTTAGATCTATATCCATCAGAGAGGGTGGCTCTATTCCCAGCTCAAGATTAAATCTGACACTGCAAACTTTTTAGACTGTGACTCAGAGTAAGAAACAAATATCACACAGCAACCCAGGACACATATGCATTCTATGTGATTTTACAGAAAATTGAAAACAAAGCTTAATAGAATACCTATTTTTATAATGTGCATTATGCTTTGATATGCTTCAATTATATTTCTTTTTCAAATGATAACTTTGACCCACTAAATGTGACTTCTTAACCTGCTAATAAGTCCTGAGATAAATTTCAAAACACTGGTCTAAGCCTGTCGTGTCAATCCTACTCCTATTGACAATGACTGGCTTTGGGCTTAGTGACCCACTCAAGTTCATGAGACAAGATGAAGTCTTCCAGGAACTTTTCTTGAAAAATTTCCTCACTCTCAGTGTGAATTAAGAGAGCATTGATTCCGAAAGTATGCATTATACTGAGTCCATAAATTAGAAGAACTAAATATTATTAAAATGTCAATTCTCTCCAAATTGATCTATAGCTTCAACACAGTCTTAAGTCTCAGAAGGAAAGATTTTTCTTCTTTTGTAAAGATTGAGAAGCTGACTCTAAAAGATAACAGACTCATACTACTTGCTTTTAAGATTTACCATTATCAGTTCAGTTTAGTCACTCAGTCATGTCCGACTCTTTGTGACCCCATGAACTGCAGCACGCCAGGCCTCCCTGTCCATCACCAACTCCCGGAGTTCACTCAGACTCGCGTCCATTGAGTCAGTGATGCCATCCAGCCATCTCATCCTCGGTCGCCCCCTTCTCCTCCTGCACCCAATCCCTCCCAGCATCAAAATCTTTTCCAATGAGTCAACTCTTCGCATGAGGTGGTCAAAGTAGTGGAGTTTCAGCTTTAGCATCATGCCTTCCAAAGAAATCCCAGGGCTGATCTCCTTCAGAATGGACTGGTTGGATCTCCTTGCAGTCCAAGGGACTCTCAAGAGTCTTCTCCAACAGCACAGTTCAAAAGCAGCAATTCTTTGGCGCACAGCCTTCTTCACAGTCCAACTCTCACATCCATACATGACTACTGGAAAAACCATAGACTTGACTAGACAGAACTTAGTCAGAAAAGTAATGTCTCTGCTTTTGAATATGCTATCTAGGTTGGTAACAACTTTTCTTCCAAGGAAAGCTACAGTTATCAAGAAAATGTGGTATTGGTGAAAGAACAGACACTNGCCTCTTGATGAAAGTGAAAGAGGAGAGTGAAAAAGTTGGCTTAAAGTTCAACATTCAGAAAACAAAGATCATGGCATCCGGTCCCATCACTTCATGGGAAATAGATGGGGAAACAGTTGAAACAGTGTCAGACTATTTTGGGGGGCTCCAAAATCACTGCAGATGGTGACTGCAGCCATGAAATTAAAAGACGCTTACTCCTTGGAAGAAAAGTTATGACCAACCTAGATAACATATTAAAAAGTTGAAACATTACTTTGCCAACAAAGGTCCGTCTAGTCAAGGCTGTGGTTCTTCCAGTGGTCATGTATGGATGTGAGAGTTGGACTGTGAAGAAGGCTGAGCGCCAAAGAATTGATGCTTTTGAACTGTGGTGTTGGAGAAGACTCTTGAGAGTCCCTTGAACAGAAAGGAGATCCAACCAATCCATCCTAAAGGAGATCAGTCCTGAGTGCTCAGTCCTCAGTGTTGGAGGGACTGATGTTGAAGCTAAAACTCCAATACTTTGGCCACCTGATGCGAAGGGTTGACTCACTGGAAAAGACCCTGATGTGGGAAAGATTGAGGACAGGAGGAGAAGGGACGACAGAAGATGAGATGGTTGGATGGCATCACCGACTCAATGGGCATGAGTGTGGGTGGACTCCGGGAGTTGGTAATGGACAGGGAGGCCTGGCATGCTGCAGTCCATGGGGTCGCAAAGAGTCAGACATGACTGAGCAGCTGAACTGACGAACTGATAGAACTTTTAGAACATGGAAAAATATCTTTGTAAGCCTAGGTTATACAAAGACTTGTTAGATAAGACACTAAAACTATAATTGTTGAAAGAGAAAATTGGTAAATTGGACTTCATCACAATTGAAATCTTTGCTTCACAAAACAAAGCAGTAGAAGAACACAAAGACAATCCACAGGCTTTGGAGGATATACTGGCAAAACATACATAAGAAAGAACTTCTAGCTAGAATATATAAAGAACTCTCAAAACTCAATAGTAAGAATAAAAACATAACAATGTGGACAAAAGATTTGAACAGAATCTTCACTATAGAGGATATACAGATGGCAAATAAGCACATGAAAATTTCTAAAATCATTATGCTATCAGTTCAGTTCAGTTCAGTCACTCAGTCGTGTCCGACTCTTTGCAACCCCATGAATCGCACCACAAGAGGCCTCCCTGTCCATCACCAACTCCCAGAGTTCACTCAAACTCATGTCCATTGAATCAGTGATGCCATCCAGCCATCTCATCCTCTGTCATCCCCTTTTTCTCCTGCCCCTAATCCCTCCCAGCATCAGAGTCTTTTCCAATGAATCAACTCTTCACATGAGGTGGCCGAAGTACTGGAGTTTCAGCTTCAGCATCATTCCTTCCAAAGAACACCCGGGGCTGATCTCTTTTAGGATGAACTGGTTGGATCTCCTTGTAGTCCAAGGGACTCCCAAGAGTCTTCTCCAACACCACAGTTCAAAAGCATCAATTCTTCGGCGCTCAGCTTTCTTCACAGTCCAACTCTCACATCCATACATGACTACTGGAAAAACCATAGCCTTGACTAGACAGACCTTGTTGGCAAAGTAATGTCTCTGCTTTTGAATATGCTATCTAGGTTGGTCATAACTTTCCTTCCAAAGAGTAAATGTCTTTTAATTTCATGGCTGCAATCACCATCTGCAGTGATTTTGGAGCCCCCCAAAGTAAAGCCTGACACTGTTTCCACTGTTTCCCCATCTATCTGCCATGAAGTGATGGGACCGGATGCCATGATCTTAGTTTTCTGAATGTTGAGCTTTAAGACAACTTTTTCACTCTCCCCTTTCACTTTCATCAGGAGGCTCTTTAGTTCTTCTTCACTTTCTGCCATAAGGGTGCTGTCAACTGCATATCTGAGGTTATTGATATTTCTCCCAGCAATCTTGATTCCAGCTTGTGCTTCCTCCAGCCCAGTGTTTCTCATGATGTACTCTGCAGAGAAGTTAAATAAGCAGGGTGAGAGTATACAGCCTTGATGTACCCCTTTTCCTATTTGGAACCAGTCTGTTATTCCATGTCCAGTTCTAACTGCTGCTTTATGGGAATGCAAATAAAACTCATAATGATACATCACCACACATATTAGAATAGCAGGACAAAGAAGATATCAATTGTTGCCAGTTTTAGGGGTGGGGACAGCACACACAAAGAAAAGTGGGGGTTAATGAAAGTGTTCTGTATCTTCACTGTGGGCATGATGACGTGAGTATGTGTTTGTCAAAACTCCAAGAACTGCATGATAAATATGAATTTTATGTAAATTTAAATATTTTGAAAGAAACACAAAGGAAGACATGGTTTCTTTTTGCTCAGTGGAGGGCTAGATGTGACTTGTGGAAGTAGGACAGCCATTCTGTTACCATGGCTGAGCCAGAATGAAGATAAAATGGACACATGCAGGTGGGAGATAGAAGAAATGAAAGAAGTCGGGTATTCAAAGATGTTATTGAGCTAACCGTTTATCCAAACCTGAAACCAACCCACCTGAATCTTATTATATAAAATAATGATAATTTTCTTTGCTTAATCCATTTTGAATTGGGTTCTCTGTTATTTGAAGCCAAAAATGTCCTGCACAGAAAGTCTCAATAACTTTGTTTCAAATCTTGCATCATCTCCATCATTAAAAAAAGAGTTTAGGAACCTTTTGAATGTTTTGAGTAATTTGAGACTACATTCCAGATGGAGGTAGGAGATAGATGGGCCCCAGGCTGAGCAACTGGAATTTGTCCCCTGTGGACAGATACTAGGGAATAGCAGGAGAGAGGAGGCTGGGCCCTGCCCAGATAAGAGATAGAGAGACCACAGATTGCTTATTCTAGAAGTCAAGGAGACATTCCTGACTCCACATGTGCAGAAAGGCTCCTTGGAGGACAAAAAGGGAGGGGGTGCCACCCCACAGTAAGTGATATCAATACCTAGTCTAGCAATGGGTATTTCTAGAATCCATCTTGGCTAAAAGATACGTGCATGCACATGGGAAGACCTTGAAACATACCAAATACAGACTCAATCAGTCAGTCAGTTCAGTCACTCAGTCGTGTCTGACTCTTTGTGACCCCATGAATCGCAGCACGCCAGGCCTCCCTGTCCATCATCCACTCCCAGAGTTCACCCAAACTCATGTGCATCAAGTTGGAGATGTCATACAGCTATCTCATCCTCTGTCGTCCCTTCTCCTCCTGCTCTGAATCCCTCTGAGCATCGGGGTCTTTTCCAATGAGTCAATTCTTCGCATGAAGTGACCAAAGTACTGGAGTTTCAGCTTCAGCATCAGTCCTTCCAAAGAACATCCAGGACTGATCTCCTTTAGAATGGACTGGTTGGATCTCCTTGCAGTCCAAGGGACTCTCAAGTCTTCTCCAACACCACAGTTCAAAAGCGTCAATTCTTTGGCACTCAGCTTTCTTCGCAGTCCAAGTCTCACATCCATACATGACTACTGGAAAAACCATAGCCTTGACTAGACGGACCTTTGTTGGCAAAGTAATATCTCTGCTTTTTAATATGCTATCTAGGTTGGTCATAACTTTCCTTCCAAGGAGTAAGCATCTTTTAATTTCATGGCTCCAATCACTACTTTGCTCTTGTGCTGAGCAACCCCACATCCAAGGAGTGGTGGCTGCGTCGGTGCAGATGGGCTGAAAGGAGCTACCCCACATTCAAGGTCAGGAGGGGCGACCTCATCCAAAGTCAGGAGCACCAGGTATGCTTTGCTGGAGCAGCCGTGAAGAGATATCCCACATCCAAGGTAAGAGAAACCCAAGTAAGATGGTAGGTGTTGCAAGAGGGCATCAGAGGGCAGACACACTGAAACCATAATCACAGAAAACTAGCCAATCTGATCACACAGACCATAGCCTTGTCTAACTCTGAAACTAACCCATGCTGTGTGGGGCCACCCAAGATGGACGGGTCATGGTGGAGAGGTCTGACAGCATGTGGTCCACTGGAGAAGGGAATGGTAAACCACTTCAGTATTCTTGCCTTGAGAACCCCATGAACAGTATGAAAAGGCAAAATGATAGGATACTGAAAGAGGAACTCCCCAGGTCAGTAGGTGCCCAATATGCTACTGGAGATCAGTGGAGAAATAACTCCAGAAAGAATGAAGGGATGGAGCCAAAGCAAAAACNAGGTGGGAGGGGGATTCAGGATTGGGAGCTCGTGTACACCTGTGGTGAATTCATGTCGATGTACGGCAAAGCCAATAGAGTATTGTAAAGTAAAATGAAGTAAAAAAAAATTAAAAAAAATAATAAATAAAATTTAAAAAAAATAAAAAATAAAGAGCTGAAAGGGAAAAACTTGCTATCTATGATACTCTATCCAGCAAGATTGTTATTTAGAATTGAAAAAGAGGTAAAGAACTTCTCAGAAAAGACAATATTTAAGAAGTTCAACAATACTAAAACTACCCTAAATATCTTCTCTAAGTAGAAAGAAGTAAGAATCTATAGGAAAAGGAAAATACCTCTAGGAAAGGCAAATGTATAGTAAGGGCTGAGGATCAATCACTTCCATATGCTAGTGTGAAGATTAAAAGACATAAAAATTGCAAAAGCCACCATAATTGAAATGAACAGCTATAGGACAAACATGAAGGTGTAAAATGACACTGAGAATATAAAATATGGGAAAGGAGCATGATAACTCATAATCATGTATGTACCCAGCATAGGACTACCCAAATGTACAAAGCAAATATTAACTGATGTAAAGGGAGAAATTGGCAATGATNGACAAACATGAAGGTGTAAAATGACACTGAGAATATAAAATATGGGAAAGGAGCATGATAACTCATAATCATGTATGTACCCAGCATAGGACTACCCAAATGTACAAAGCAAATATTAACTGATGTAAAGGGAGAAATTGGCAATGATGCAATAATAGTAGGGGCCTTTACATCCTACTTACATCAATAGACAGATCATCCAGACAGAAAATTAGTAAGGCAATAGTGGTCTTAAATGACACAATAGAATAGTTAGACTTAATAGATACCTATAAGACATTCTATCCCCATCAGCAGACTATGCATTCTTTGTAAGTGCACATGGAACATTCTCCAGGATAAATTGTACACCAAGCCATAAAACAAGTCTCAACAAATTTAAAAGAATAGAAATTATATCAAGCATTTTTTTCTATCACATAATATGAAACTAGAAATCAATTACAGGAAGAAAAGAAAAACCAAAACATGTGGATACTAAAAAATATAGTACTAAAAAACCAATGGGTCAATGAAAAAAATTTTTTAAATCAGAAAATACTTTGAGATAAATGAAAATGCCAACACAATTTTTAAAAATCTGTGGAATGCAGCTGGAGAAGGCAATGGCACCCCACTCCAGTACTCTTGCCCGGAAAACCCCATGGGCAGAGGAGCCTGGAAGGCTGCAGTCCATGGGGTCGCTAAGAGTCGGACACGACTTGAGCGACTTCACTTTCACGTTTCACTTTCATGCATTGGAGAAGGAAATGGCAACCCACTCCAGTATTCTTGCCTGGAGAATCCCAGGGACGAGGGAGCCTAGTGGGCTGCCGTCTATGGGGTCGCACAGAGTCGGACACGACTGAAGCGACTTAGCAGCAGCAGCAGCAGCAGCATGGAATGCAACAAAAGCATTTCTAAGAGAGAAAGCCATAGCAATGTAGGCCTTTCTCAGAAAACAAGAAAAATCTCAAATAGACAACCTAACATACCATTTAAGAGAATTTAAAAAAGAAAAACAAACTAAGCTCTAAGTCAGCAGAGAGGACATAATAAAGATCAGAGAAGAAATGAATAACACAGATACACACAGGAAAAAAAATAGAAAAATTAATGAAACAGAGCTGTTTTTTGAAAAAGATAAACCTTTAGTCAGGCTCACCAAGAAGAAAAGAGAAAGGACAAAAACAGACAAAATAAGAACAAAAAGAAGCAACAGTATCAATCAACTGTTGTTATTGTTGTTCTGTCACTCAGTCGTGTCTCACTCTTTGGCACCCCATGGACTGTAGCACGCCAGACTTCCCTGTCCTTCACTATCTCCCAGAGGTTGCTCAAACTCATGTCCATTGAGTCAGTGATATTAATCAATAACACAGAGAAACAAAAAAATCATAAGACCATATAATGAGCAGTTATATTTCAACAAATTAGACTACCTAGAAGAAATGGACAGATCTCTAGACAACGTGCCAACATGTAAATCAAGAAGAAACAATTTGAACAGGCTGATCACTAATATCACATCAAAAATAATAAAAACACCTAGGAATAAAACTAATCAAACCAGTCAGAGACCTATAATCTGAAAATTATAAAACATTGAGGAAGGAAATTGAAATGATACAAAATAATGGAAAGATAAACCGTGTTATTGAATTGGAAGAAATAATATTGCAAAAATGGTGACAATATCTAAAGCAATCTAGAGATTGGTTGGACCACTCATATTTAGTGGCTCTAGAGAACAAAGGCATTAATAAATTGCAGGCTTTCCATGTATCCCTTATTGAGTCAATACCTAATCAATCAAAATTTGTAGAGATGTGACATCTATAGGAATCAGATATTTTATGATTTACTTGACTTGCTCTGATACAGAGAAGAAAATTTCCAATGAAAAAAATGAGAGAATTTCTTTTTCTCCCCTCTGTGGCCTGTGCTGCTTCTTTCAAATATATGTATTTCTTACCTGGATTATTAATTCCATTCACCCTTTTTTTTTTTTTTTTCAGCTGGAAGTAAAAACCACTACGCTCTCTTTAATCTGACACGTGCATGTATAATGTTTGGTGGTCATTGTAAAAATAAATGTGGTGAAAATGAATTTAGGATGGTATATTGTGATGTTTCTACATCACTTTGCTGCATTAGACAATGTAAGCCTAAGAAGTATAAATAACTGAAGAGACCGATTCACAGAAAGAGGATCAACATGAACTGTCTTCTCACTGCTTCATTACATCTATTACTTCATTCACAGTTTAGTGTTTCTGTTCATAAATCTCTAATAAATAAAAGGACTAAATAAAATATNCTGTTGGTTTTAGTTATTATCTACTTTTCCTTCCTGTCATCTTGCCCTCCATGCTTCCAAGGCTTGCCTCAGACGGCTGCGAGAATGTTTCCTGGTGTTTGGAAACCTCTCTTTTTAAGAGTCTCTTCCCCGGGGGGGAATTCCCTTTCTTTCCCGGGACGGAGCTCCCTCCCTACCTCTTTTGTCTCTATTTTTTGGTCTTCTATATTTTTCCTACCTGTTTTTGAAGCCAATGATCTGCTTTGCTGGATGCCTGAAGTCCTCTGCCAGCCTTCAGAAGTTGTTTTGTGTAATTTACTCAGCGTTGGATTGTTCTTTTGATGAAATTGTGTGGGAGAAAGTGATCTCCCGTCTTATTCCTCCGCCATCTTCCCGCCCTCCCTGTATTAGTTTTAGGTGTACAGCAAATTGATTCTGTTATACACATATGTTTTTTTCAGATTATTTTTCATTATTTACTAGATATTGAATACAATTCCCTGTGCTATGCAGTCATTGCCTGTTGCTTATGTATTTTGTTTATAGTAATATGTATCAGTTATCCCAAACTCCTAATCTGTCCCTTCCCTCACCCCTTTCGCTTTGGTAACCATAAATTTATTTTACATATCTGTGAGTCTGTTTCTGTTTTACTTATAGATTAATTTGTATTATTTTTTAGATTCACATCCTTGGTGATATCATAGATTTGTTTCTGTTTAACTTAATTCACTTAGTATCATATTCTCTAGGTCCATCCATGTCATGGAAATTGACAATTTTATTCTTTTTTAGTGGCTGAGTAGTATTTTGTTATGTATAGGTACCACACCTTTTTCAACCAATTGTTGAAGGGAACTTAGGTTGTTTTTGTGTCTTGGCTATTGTAAACAGTGCTACTATGAACATTGGGGTGCATGTATCTTTTTGAATTAGAGTTCNTTCTCCAAAACGCTCTGCAGCCCGCGCGCCTCTCCCGCGGCCCGATTCTTAGAAAGCCCTGCCGCTTGCGGCTTCCGCGGCTCCCTTCCCAACCCCCACTGCTAGTGGCGGATGCAGGCGGCCGCACTGCTATCCCACTTGGGGATTTGCTGTAGGGCTCGTAATCTGTTGGTTTTAGTTATTATCTACTTTTCCTTCCTGTCATCTTGCCCTCCATGCTTCCAAGGCTTGCCTCAGACGGCTGCGAGAATGTTTCCTGGTGTTTGGAAACCTCTCTTTTTAAGAGTCTCTTCACCGGGGGGGAATTCCCTTTCTTTCCCGGGTCGGAGCTCCCTCCCTACCTCTTTTGTCTCTATTTTTTGGTCTTCTATATTTTTCCTACCTGTTTTTGAAGCCAATGATCTGCTTTGCTGGATGCCTGAAGTCCTCTGCCAGCCTTCAGAAGTTGTTTTGTGGAATTTACTCAGCGTTGGATTGTTCTTTTGATGAAATTGTGTGGGAGAAAGTGGTCTCCCGTCTTATTCCTCCGCCATCTTCCCGCCCTCCTAAACTATTTTTTTCATATATTTTTTCTGTGTCTACATCTTCATCTCCTATCAGCTGCCAAAAACTTGCATTGAGGTAGGAGGTAGATGGGCCTCCTCAAAGTAAGCAATTTGAGTTAATTCCCTGTAGATAGAAACTCCAACATATCAATAGGAGGACAGTTCATAGAGGAGGCTGGGCCATGCCCAGATAAAAGATAGGGGACCAAATATTTCTCATTCTCAAAATCAAGGAAACTTTCCCAACTAGAAAGCTCCTTGGAGGTCAAAAAGGAGCCAGCCCATAGTAAGCCAGACCATAGTAAGCGACACCAATCAACCATTGTTGTTCTTTAGTTACTAAGCCGTGTACCACTCTTTGCAACCCCATGGACTGTAGCACACCAGGCTTCCCTGTTCTTCACTATCTCTTGGAGGTTGCTCAGACTCATGTCCATTGAGTCAGTGATGCCATCCAATCATTTCATCCTCTGTCGTTCCCTTATCTTCCTGCCTTCAAGCTTTCCCAGCATCAGGGTCTTTTCTAATGAGTCAGTTATTCTCTGGTGGCTCAGATGGTAAAGAATCCACCTGCAATGCCAGATACCTGGGTTGGGAAAGTCCCCTGGAGAAGGGAACAGTTACCCACTCCAGTATTCTGGCCTGGAGAATTAAATGGACAGATGAGCCAGGTGGGCTACAGTCCATGGCGTCTCAAAGAGTCGGACATGACTAAATGGCTTTCACAATACAGACTCAGAACCTTGCAATTCAAAATGATTGGCCAAAGGTAACCCAGAAGAAATGCCCTGTGTAAGTGATTTAAACGGCCAAGAGGGCATATCTCTCTCTCTCTAAGTCTACCCCTGTGTCTATCCACATGTACTATACTCTTTTTCCTCCTAATAAATAATTTGTTTCACTACTTTTTGTCTTCATGGGAATTGTTTTCTATAAAGCTGAAAGGTCAGGGCCTTGTTACTGACTACTGGTCTGGTGGTTAGGATTCAGTGTTCTCNATGGACTGCAGCCCATCAGGCTCCTCCGTCCATGGGATTTTCCAGGCAAGAGTACTGGAGTGGGGTGCCACTGCCTTCTCTGACAGTATATAGCAGTCTTGTTCAAAGACTCGATGCTGGGAAAGATTGAGGGCAAGGAGGAAAAGGGTGTGGCAGAGGATGAGATGGTTGGATGGCATCACCAACTCAATGGACATAAAGATAGTGAAGGACAGGGAAACCTGGTGTGATGCAGTTCACGGGGACACAAAGAGTCAGGCATGACCTAGTGACTGAACAACAACAATGTACATGGGAAAAAAACAAAAGTCATAGTCACTCAGTCGTGTCCGACACTGCAACCCCATGGATTTTATCCCACTAGGCTCCTTTGTCCACGGGATTCTCCAGGAAAGAATACTGGAGTGCATTGCCATTTCCTTCTCCAGGGGATCTTCCTGACCCAGGGAGCAAACCTGGGTCTCTGCATTGCAGGAAGATTCTTTACTGTCTGAGCCACCAGGGAAGCCCCAGGTTATCCTAACCTCCCAATCTGTCCTGCCTTGCCTTTCCCCTTCTGTGTCCACACATCCGTTCTCTATGTCTACAGAACCTGACTCTGAAAATTCAAGAAATAAAAAGTTTTCAGAGGCTGAAGTGAGAATTCTTCCAGGCCAAAGTGGAGATTAAGTGGGACTAAGGACTAACACCAGAGGGGGCTTTCTAGAAATATGAGAAGGTTCTCACTGATGCAGAGAGCCCTTCAGTAGCTCTGAGGTTCCTGGATACTCTCGCAAGCCATGGGATGTTTGTGAATCCCTGGAAGTGCTGCAGGTTAGCAACCAGGGGCGCTGTCCCAGCTCACCGCATGTTGCCACAACAAACAAAGGAAATCAACTACTTGTCACTCAGGTGACACCCCACAGCCGGCTCCAGCTGGGGCTTCATCCAGACTCCTGACACACAGACGATTCTCTAATCTGGCAAAGCTAGCAGAAATCTGAACTTCCCGACTGTCTTTATGTGGACCTTCAGTACTTTCAGAGAAACTCATAGAGTATTGTAAAGTAAAATTAAAAAAAATAATAAATTAAAAAAAAAAGAATTTCTCTTAATTCTGGATGCAAGACAAACATGTAAGATGAACAAAAAGAGAAAAATAGCAAGCGTATGAAGAACTTGGGTGAGACTTAGAAAACAAAATTATGGTTGCCAGGAGAAAGGGATAGTTAGGGATTTTGGAAAGGTCATGTACTATATTTAAAATGGATAACCAACAAGGATCTACTGTATAGCACATGGAACTCTGCTCAGTGTTATATGGCAGCCTGGATGGGAGTTTTGGGGGAGAATGGATACATGTATATGTAAGGCTGAGTACCTTTGCTATCCACCTGAAACTATCACAAAACTATTCATCAGCTATATCCCAAAACAAAATATAAAGTTCCAAAGAAAATTTAGGTGGTTCAAAAGAGGAGGTGTCATAAAGAAATTAATTTCTAGCATGAGATTATCTTCCTTCTGAGGACAAAGCTCTACATCACCTTCAAGCAGACTTCTGGCTGTACTCAAGACGAACAAGATGAAACTCCCCATGTTTGGATGCAAGGCACTTGTCTTACAAATGCAGCATCATTTTAGCATGTCTTGGAAATGGAACAACAGTGGAAATTCAAGTGAGTTTTAGTCAACAGTAAGTTTCAACTGCTTGCTGAGTGGTGTGAAAACAGTTATTACAACCTTATGCTGGATATAGGGCTTCCAGGTGGTGCTAGTGGTAAAGAAAAAGTGAAAGTCTCTCAGTCGTGTCCGACTCTTTGTGACCCCATGGACTACATAGTCCATGGAATTCTCCAGTCCAGAATACTGGAGTGGTAGCCTTTCCCTTCTCCAGGGGACCTTCCCAACCCAGGGATAGAACCCAGGTCTCCTACATAACAGGCAGATTCTTTACCAGTTAAGCCACAAGGGAAGCCCAGGAATACTGGAGAGGGTAGCCTATCCCTTCTCCACCAGATCTTCCAGACCCAGGAATCAAACTGGGGTCTCCTGCATTGCAGGCAGATTCTTTACCAGCTGAGCTANATCCAATTCATATTTCTTCTCAAAGATTACTTGTTTCCTTATCCTAACGCCTTATTTCCAAGGCCATGATCAACTATCCAAAATAGTTTCATTTTCCTGGAGTACATATTGTTATTACAGACCACTTTTCCTGTTATAAAAAGAGAACAGTCAGTCATATTGCTCTTTGCTTAACCCAGTGGAAGACTTCTCCTTCACATCCAGCCTTTCAAGTGGGTCTATAAACAAAAAGACTATATTTTTGCTGAGAATCAGGGTATCGTGGCAATCCACCTATGAAACAGAAAGGAATTATTATTGCTGTCATCAGTTGGTCATTCTGAAGCCCATTGAGGTTAAGGTGTGAATCATTGGAGATGCTTTTGTGGGACTGCTGTGCTTGGTCACTTAGTTGTGTCCAACTCTTTGTGACCCGATGGTCTGTAGCCTGACCATGGTCTACAGACCATGGTCTGTCCATGGCGATTCTCCAGGCAAAAATACAGAGGTGTGTTGTCATGTCCTTCCCAGGGGATATTCCCACCCCACAGACTGAACCCAGGTTTCCCACATTGCAGGCACATTCTTTACCATCTAAGCCACCAGGGAAGCCCAAGAAAACTGGAGTGGGTAGCCTATCCCTTCTCCAGGGGATCTTCCTGACCCAAGAATCAAAACCGAGTCTCCTGCTTTGCAGGTAGATTCTTTACCAGCTGAGATACCATGGAAGTCATCTGTAGATACTACTTCAAAATAAATCTTATGGAGTTAAAAGCTTTTTATATGAATTAATAACCACTGTGTTGATGTATCACCTTGTATTAATTCCTGCGGTAGCCTCATTTCATTTTTTAATATAAATTTATTTATTTTAATTGGAGGTTAATTACTTTACAATATTGTATGTTTTGACATACATCAACATGAATCCGCCATTTTTAATCTTTTTTCATTTTTTCTCTTTTAACGCTCTGGGATTGTTTTCCCTAAGAATGAAATCAATTTTTCCTCAGCCCACTATGAAACCTAAAAACATACGTGGAGGAAAAAGTTAAAAAAACTAGTTCAGTAGCAAATATATTTTAATATTATAACACAGTATGGGAAAATATCATCATTTATAAGATGTGTAATACAAGGAAAGATTTACAATGAGGCTCTGTATTTGACAAAAATAGAACAAAGCAAGGTAAATATCACTGAGAAAACTCAGGAAGTAAGCAAATATCAAATGACAATTTATTTTAAGTTTTAAGGAATAAGTTAAAATAACTAATTTACTTTCATTATGTTACAAATTAAAACCAATGATATTTTTACATACTCAATTTCTATCAATTGTCTCAGGAAGATTTTTCCACTGTGTCTGGATAATTTTTAGTTCTATGTTATTTTACAAATTATACCATCAATTTTAAAGTAACTTCTTAGTATATATTTTTTTCATGCTTTGTGATTACTTTCTAAGAGTGTATGTGCACAATATCTAAGATTCTTACTGATTTGTGAGTGCTCTTCATTGTCATCATGATCGTTTTATCTAGGTTCCAAATAACAGGATTTTTTACACCCAAAGAAAATAATGGCATGTGATAAAGAGAGTGGCAGAAGTCTTTGCTCCATAATCCATTTTTTTCTGTTTTCCATCTTAATGTTTCTATCATTGAATGTAATAGTCATAGTGTACTATAATGTATTACCATAGCAATACCTATCTCAGTGGATTCCTTATCACCCTACAGTCACCCTGGCTGATAGAATCTTCTTAATGCCCTTTGTTAAAATAACTTTGCCAAGATGAAGACAAAAGAGGGAATTATGTACTGGCTCAAAATATTGTTCCTGAAAGTGAAGTGCCATCTCTACTCACATTTCATTGGCCAAAGACAGTTACACAGCCTTATCTAACTTAGAACAATGGAGAAGTGTAATCTTTACAAGTACAGATGGAGGTTAGACAACTGTNTACTGGCTCAAAATATTGTTCCTGAAAGTGAAGTGCCATCTCTACTCACATTTCATTGGCCAAAGACAGTTACACAGCCTTATCTAACTTAGAACAATGGAGAAGTGTAATCTTTACAAGTACAGATGGAGGTTAGACAACTGTGATATTTGGAAAGAATCCTAGTGATCCCTGCAGTGACAAAACTTTGTAAAGCAGTGAAAAATAAATAAATGGACATTTACAACTAAAGGTTTCAATTATTATAGGTGAAACTGAACAAGATAATCTTGGAGTTGTCAACATAAAATTTTGATTATGTATAACTTTGAGTTTCTATTTATATCATATAAATTCATGCTCACAAATACCTTAGGAAGTCATTACGCAATTTATAAACTCATTCCCTCAAGATACTTCCATGTATGTGGTTATTACTATTAAAAAAAAATAAGATCCTAGATTGAATATTAGCTGAAATCCTGAACTATCCTTCATATGAAGAACATTTGAAAAAGAAAACAAAGTATATCTTTTCACTTTATAACTTGTAGTATAATATTATTCCATGATTCTCAAACTCATGGCCGTAAAAATCACATGAGATGCTACTGAGAATGGCATTTATGGTCATCAGCCACGAAGAATTTTATTTGCTAAGTTTAAAAGAAATTTTGGAATCTAAACTTGTAAAGCACTCAAATGAAAATTTGCACCAATGCCACATAAAAACTGTGCTAGTAGATAACATTATTTTTGGAGAAAGTCAACTTCCCTTCCAATTTAGCTTGCTTACCAGCCTCTTGGACTTAGGAAAACTGTATATTCTCAGGGCATCACTATACTCATTTCTAAAAAAAAATAAATGGATTTATTTTATTTTGATCCACAGATGCTACCTCTTAGAGTGATATATATTTAATGATAGAAGAGTAAATTTTATTTTCTTTTCTAATAATATCTATTTCATTTGGCTTATACTGAGGATTAAATAAAGTAATAAAAGTGTAGAACTTGGCACAGCATTTTTGCTATTCAAATGTTGCACTAAATAATGGCTATTTCTCTTGCAATTTTGAATAGCAATAGTATTAGTAGTAATGATACTAGTAGGAGAAACCCCATCACCTAACATGTATGATATGATAAACCAAGAGGCTGCTCCATAGATAAATGACTGTTCCATAGGTAAATGACTGCTCCAATGTAGGCAGTCTTACTTACAGCCATGCAAGTAAGAATGCTACACATTATCCAGCACTTAGAAAACAGTTCTTTACTTCGTTAGTGATCATTTGCTTCATTAGTTGCTTTCACTAGCCCAAGAATACTGAAGTGGATAGCCTATCCCTTCTCTAGGGGNAGTCCAAGGGACTCTCAAGAGTCAAAATGCAGTACTTGGATGAAATCTCAAAAAATGACAGAATGATCTCTGTTTGTTTCCAAGGCAAACCATTCAATATCACAGTGATCCAAGCCTATGCCCCAACCAGTAATGCTGAAGAAGCTGAAGTTGAATGGTTTTATGAAGACCTACAAGACCTTTTAGAACTAACACACAAAAAAGATGTCCTTTTCATTATAGGGGCCTGGAATGCAAAAATAGGAAGTCAAGAAACACATGGAGTAACAGGCAAATTTGGCCTTGGAATATGGAATGGAGCAGGGCAAGAATAGAGTTTTGTCAAGAGAACGCACACAAATACCCTCTTCTAACAACACAAGAGAAGACTCTACACATGGACATCACCAGATGGTCAACACCGAAATCAGATTGATTATATTCTTTGCAGCCAAAGATGGAGAAGCTCTATACAGCCAGCAAAAACAAGACTAGGAGCTGACTGTGGCTGAGATCATGAACTCCTTATTGCCAAATTCAGACTTAAATTGAAGAAAGTAGGGAAAACCGCTAGACCCTTCAGGTATGACCTAAAATAAAGACTCAGAACCTGGCAAAGCAAGATGACTGGCCAAAGGAAATCTGGAATAAATACTCCCTAAAACTGATTCAGCCTATGAGTATGTGACTCTCTTTGAGCCTGTCTGTGTGTCCATCCATACATGTTCTTTTTCCTTCTAATAAACACTTTACTTGTTTCTCTACTTTTCATCTCTATGTGAAAATTTATTTCTACACAGATGGTGGGCAGAGTCTTGTCACTGGCCACTAGTCCCTTGAGGTCTAGTGACTAGGATTCCATGCTCTCACTGCCAAGGCCTGATCGCTATTCCTGACTGAGAACCGGAACCCTGCTTCAAGCTTATGCAGGCCAAGCCACCCTTGTATATTACCATTTCTACAAGGAACAAAACAAATGATCTTTCACAGTTATATCTCCTCAACTTATATAAGGAATTCTTTTTAAAATATATATATATATTTATTTAACTGGAGGTTAATTACTTTACAATATTGTATTGGTTTTGCGATACATCAACATGAATCCGCCATGGGTATACACATGTTCCCCATCCTGAATCCCCCTCCTTCCTCCCTCCCGGTACCATCCCTCTGGGTCATCCCAGTGCACTAGCCCCAAGCATCCAGTATTATGCATCGAACCTGGACTGGCGATTCATTTCTATATGATATTATACATGTTTCAATGCCATTCTCCCAAATCATCCCACCCTATAAAGAATTCTTAAATCATGTTCTTTATTTAGCATTGTATAAAAGACTATCCTGTCACTTCCGAAAAAGAAAGTGAGTGAAATATGTGTTGGGATTGGCTGGTGCCACAGACTGGAAGGAGGCAGTCAACCCTGACCCATTGTTATCTATTTCTCTTCACAAGTACCTCAAGCACCTTAACTCTTTTTCACCATAGTTAAAGTACATTCATCATGATTAAAAAAAAAAAAAGAAGAATGTAACATATGAATTTAAGAATGAATAATTTTGGAACCAAAGAGAAAATAAATTTCAGTATATTTCCTTGGCATATCCTTAATGTCAGACACTATGAGTTGTAGTGATCAACACTGGCAGTGATCCAGAAAGGACAAATAGAAATTAAACAGGTAATTCCAAATGTGATAAGTGTTATAAACAAAAGTAAGGACAGGACGTTGTGGGAACATATAACAAAAATATGGAAATCACCTTGAACATCCCAGCAAGGTATACTCAGGCTGAGATCTAAGGAAGGAGTCATCAAGGCCAAAGGAGGGAGTTTATGTACTCATGAATTTAATTTTAAAATGTAAATGGCATGGGAAGCGAAAAATTAGAGGGAAGGCTACTTTGGTCCAAGTGACCCATAATAACCATGACTTCGATGAAGCAAAGACGTTTTGACATGGTTCTTTTCATTTAGGGAGAATTTTGAAACTGGGCTTCCCCGGTAGCTCAGAAGGTAAAGCGTCTGCTTGCAATGCAGGAGATGTGGGTTCGGTCCCTGGGTCAGGAAGATTCCCTGGAGAAGGAAATGGCACCCCACTCCAGTACTCTTGCCTGGAAAATCCCATGGACAGAGAAGCTTGGTAGACTACAGTCTGGGATCGCAAAGAGTCAGACACGACTGAGCGACTTCACTTCTTTCACTTTGAAACTGGCGCTTTGGAAAAAGGTATCTTGATTTAAAAATCACTCTTCTTATTACCAGGTATGTGTCCAGTAGAACATCTTTACCTAACTCTTTGGTTCTCAGTGAGGGAGTTTTGTCCCCCAGGGAACAGGTGGCAAAATCTGAGGCATGCTGGTTGTTACAACTGGAGGTGGGGAGTTCTACCAGCATCTGGCTGTTGCGCTCTGTCCCACAATGCAATTGGCAGCCTCCACCACAAAAAATTATCCAGTCCCAAAGGTCATTTGTGCTGAAGTTGAGAAATCCATCTCTAAGTGCCTTCCCTTGCATAATTTTTCACTTAGGAACTGAAATGCTTATTTCCCATCTTATTATGTTCTGTGTTGTTTGAATTATTTATGAATGAACATACAGTACTTTCAAAGAACAGTTTGAATTTTTTTTAATCTAATAGAGTCTAAAATCAGCTTCTTCTAAAAGTAGGCTGTTTGTAACCCAGTAATCCTGCTCCTTGACATATATCTGTGGAAAACCACAATTCAAAAAGATACATCTACCTCAGTGCTCACTGCAGCACTATTTACAATAGCCTGGATATGGAAGCAACCTAAAAGTCTATCAACAAAGGAATGGACAAAAAATATATGCTACATATATACAATGGAATATTAGCCATAAAAAAGAACCAAATAATGCCATTTGTAGCAATGTGGATGGACCTAGAGATTGTCTTACCGAGGGAAGTAAGTCAGACACAGAAAACATATATCATACAATATGACTCATATGTGGAATCTTAAAAAAAAAAAAAAGGTAAACATGAACTTATTTATAAAACATAAGTCAAGTCACAAAGATGTAGAAAACAAACTTATTGTTACCAGGGAATAAAGGCATGATGGGGCAAATTGGGAGACTGGGATTGACATATGCATACTATTTAAAATAGATAACTAATAAGAACCTGCTGTATTACATGGGGAACTCTGCTTAATACTCTATAATGGTCTATATGGGAAAGAGTCTTAAAAAAAAAGTGGATATATGTATACCTCATTCAATTTGCTATATACCTGAAACTAACACAACATTGTAAATCAACTATATACTCCAATAAAATTTTCTAAAGTAGGTTATTTTTCCCTCAAAACAATTATTTATAAAAGCCTATAAACAACTGTAATGTATAGACATTACTTAGCTAAAAGAAAATCATAAGAAATTTAGTTGAACATTCTTTTTTTTCTTATCAGAATGTTATCATTTTTAGCCATAATTTCCTTCTCTCCTTTTTACCCCTGAAACATTTTTCTGCAGAGCTGAGTATACATCTGACATGCAGTATAAGTAAGGCTGCAATAAAAAGTACACATACTTTTATGTATGTGTACATGCATACTAATAGAAAGTGAATTGCCATTGTTAAGGACACATATGATTATTTAATTGATGTGCAGTCCATGAAGCTAAAGTGAATTCTCAAAGTCATCACTGGGCTTGACAGTCTTTTCTGAGCCAGACAGTGTGGTGACCCTGCTCTCCTCTACTTGTGATCTTTCCATGGGTGTTTACCACCCTCCCATCCTTCACCCCAGTTCAGTCACATCATGTGAGGTGGGGTCAGTGATGGAAAAAGTCACTGTGACAGAGGAAGACTGACTCATCTCCTACATGATAATTACTGGCTGTTTTAGTTATTTATCAGGCTGCATCAATTCACAACAAAATCATAATAACCTCATCAACACAGAGTAAGAACTCAAAATAGGATACAGGAACGAGCATGAAGAGACTCCCATTATTCAAATCTAGGATAATTTGAGCATAAAAATAAAAACCTGTGTGTAATAGAACCTATGAGTTCATAAAGATACTTTATTAAAAACTTAAATGGAGTACCAGAGGGGAAAGGGAAAGCTCTTCTTTACAGAAAAAAATGCCGGCTAGAAGTGGCAAGAATACACAGAAGAATTATACAAAAAAGGTCTTAATGACCCAGATAACCATGATTGTGTTGTCGCTAACCTAGAGGCAGACACTCTGGAGTATGAAGTCAATTGGGCCTGAGGAAGCATTACTATGAACAAAGCTAGTGGAGGTGATGAAATTCCAGCTGAGCTATTTCAAATCCTAAAAGATGATGCTGTGAAAGTCCTGCACTCCATATGCCAGCAAATTTGGAAAACAACGATCATAGGATTGGAAAAGGTCAGTTTTCATTCCAATCCCAAAGAAAGGCAATGCCAAAGAATGTGCAAACTATCATACAATTGCCCTCATTTCACATGCTAGCAAGGTAATGCTCAAAATCCTTCAGGTTAGGCTTCAATAGTACGTGAATTGAGAACTTCCACATGTACAAACTAGATTTTGAAAAGGTAGAGTAACCAGAGATCAAACTGCCAACAAACGCTGGATCACAGAAAAAGCTAGGGAATTTCAGGAAAACATCTACTTTGGTTTCATTGACTACATACACTAAAGCCTTTGACTGTTTGAATCACAACAAACTGGAAAATTCTCAGAGAGACAGGCATACCAGACCACCTTACCTGCCTCCTGAGAAACCTGTATGCAGATCAGGAAGCAACAGTTAGAACCAGAGATGGAACAACAGACTGGTTCTAAACTGAGAAAGGAATTCAGCAAGGCTGTATTTCTGCTTATTTAACTTCTGTGCAGAGTATATCATGTGAAATGCCAGGCTGGATGAATCATAAGCTGGAATCAAGACTGCCAGGATAAATAACAACTTCAGATATGCAGATGATACCACTCTAATTGCAGAAAGCAAAGAGGAACTAAAGAGCCTCTTGATGTGGGTGAAGAGGTGAGTGAAAAAGCTGGCTTAAAACTCAACATTCAAAAACTAAGATCATGGCATCCCGTCACATTACTTCAAGGTAAATAGAAAGGGAAAAATTGTCATCAGTGACAGATTTTATTTTCTTGGGCTCCAAACTCACTGTGGCTGCTGACTGCAGCCACAAAATTAAAAGATGCTTGCTCCTTGGGAGAAAAGCTATGACAAACCTAGACAGCATATTAAAAAGCAGAGACATCACTTTGCTGACAAAGGCTTGTATAGTGAAACTGTGGTTTTTCCAGGAGTCATGCATGAATGTGAGACTTGGGCCATAAAAAGTGCTGAGTGCTGAAGAATTGATGCTTTCAAATTGTGGTGCTGGAGAAGACTCTTGAGAGTTCCTTGGACTGCAAGGAGATCAAATCAGTCAGTCCTAAAGGAAATCAGTCCTGAATATTCTTTGGAAGGACTGATGCTGAAGCTCCAATATTTTGGCTACCTGATGCAAAGAGCTGACTCATTGCAAAAGACCCTGGTGCTGGGAAAGATTGAGGGCAGGAGGAGAAGGGGGTGACAGAGGATGAGATGTTTGGATGGCATCATTGACTCAGTGGACATGAGTTTGAGCAAACTCTGGGAGATGGTGAAGAACAGGGAAGCCTGATGTGCTGCAGTCCATGGGGTCACAAAGAGTCAGACATGACTTAGCAACTGAACAACAATAAATGTAGATGACATTATTGAATTAGAAAATAACCATTTGGGGACTTTCCTGGGGGTTCAGTGCCTAGGACTCTGCACTTGCAAGGCAGGGGGTCAGGGCTCAATCCCTGGTCAAGGAACTGGATCCCAAATGCCACAACTAAGACTCAGTGCAGGCAAATATATTAATTAATTTGAAAGAATTGTCAGAAAATAACCATTTTACAATAGCTGATGTAGCCAATAGTCATTAAATGTTAAAACTTCTTCATGAAAAGATTTTGAGAAATTAAATATTCAAAATTTCACACAAAATATTACCTAATTACAAAGGCTAAAATATCTTTATAATGGAGAAATGTGGCACATATTAACAAGTCTGTTATCAGTAATGATGGAACAAAGTGATATTATGTGTCTCATGATATAATATACTGAGAAGGACACAAAATGACCTATATAGCTATTATATAATTAAGATTTTGTCTGGTCTTTATCCCTGGTTCCTGGTACAAAATTTCTAAAACTCTTGAAATTTCCTGAGTGAAAGAAGTACCTTTGTTTCCTATCAGCCCCTTGGATCACACCTGAGTTTATGTTAAGAAAGTGACTCATGTGGGTGCCCAGCTTGAGGATGAGGGCTGGTGACCAATCATAAGACCAATCACAAGATTAGAGGGTCGGGTCTTTGTGCCTGCCCAGTTTCTGGAGAAGGGGTAGGGGCTGGAGATGAGTTCAACCATATGGCCAGTGACTCAACCAATCACGTTAATACAATAAAACTCTAGACCCTGTAGCTCAGTGGACCTTCTTGGTTGGTGAACACATTAATGTCCCAGGAAGGTGATATGTTCTCATTCCATAGGAACAGGACACAGAAACTCTGCTCTGCCAGACCTCAGCCTGTATGTCTTCTCATTGACTGTTCCTAGGTTGTACTCTTTATAATAAAATAATCAGTATAGCGAAGGGAAGCAGAACCTTGTTGCTGTTTCAGTCATGTCCGACTCTTTGCAATCCCATGGACAGTAGCCCACCAGGCTCCTCTGTCCATGGAATTTTCCAGGTAAGAATACTGGAGTGGGTTACCATTCCCTTCTCCAGGGGATCTTCCCAACCGGCTGAGCCACCAGGGAAGTGCCACCCAAAAATATATTTGTTTAGCATTAGAATTATGTTGAGATGGTCTTAAAAAACAAAACAAAACAGCAGACATGAGAAACTCTGAAAACCAAATAGATGTAACCCTTTGTAAGAGACACGTACAATTATGAGGGAAACTTCCACATGTAAGGGTGTCTCCCTCTCTGTACCAGGAAGAAACTCTAGAAATTCTTATCAGTGGAAAAGGCATGGACTTAAATCTGCAATAACAACATGCCCTTGTTTACTATGCTTTGTCTGGTAAGCTTTCATAACTGGTGTCCCCATGCCCTCAAATGTCTAGATTTGTCTTTGGAGATGGTATTTCAGGTGGTATCTTGGGCCATTTGGAGGAGTTAATTTTCCTGGATCTCTCTCATGTATACAGGAGATATACACATTATTAAACTTTTATTTTTCTCTTGCTAACCTGTCTTCTAGCCAAGAACCTAGAAGAATAGAAGGAAATGTATTTCTCCTCATCTACAATAGCATTTTTATGAATTCTGTGAGTCATTCTAATAAATTACTGAAGTCAAGACAGGGTGTAATTAGAACCTCTGAATTTGCACCTTGTCAGTGGATGGGTAGCCTGGGAATCCCCTGAACTTAGAGCTGACATCAGAAGATTGTGGAATCTGTGCTGACTCCAAGTGTTAGTACCAGAACTGAGCTGCAGTATCCTAGGTGGTGTTGAAATAACAACCTTCCTACCAGCAAGACTCAACTTGAATCCAAACACAAGGAAATAAACAGACAAAACAAATCAACAAATACTCTATAAAACAACTGGCCTGGGCTCTTCAGAAGCAACAATGTCAAGAAAGACACACATACACACGAAAAATAGGTATGTGTTCTAGATTCAAGGATACTGAGGAAACATGATGATCAAATACAATATGATCTTTGGATCCTGAATTTAAAAAACAAAACAAAACACACAACAGTTTGTGAGCTTTGAAAAGAAATGACCTTTGTTTATGGGGCACATGGAGAAAATTTTTTGTCATCATGATGTCTGTAACTGAATCTCAGATGATTCAGCAAAAAATCAAACTAGTGTACACTGAGAGAGAGAGAGGAAAATCAAAGAAAATGTTAAATGAAGAATCTATTTTTGTCACGTCATGTTACTTTTCAGTTTCCTTAAATTCTTTCTAGAACAATATTATATATAAATAAAATATTTGAGATTTTAAAAAACACAAACAAATGGTGAATCTAGGTGAATTCACTGTCCTATGCTTTTGAAGTGTTTAAAACAAAGCTGGGGAAAAACAGCGGCACGGCATCAAGTGGACTGTCTTCAAATGTTCCCTGCACCAAAAGGCTGTGTCAAGCACAACACTGCGAATGTACTCAATGCCACTGAATTGTATATTTAAAAATGATTAGAATGGTACATTTTATGTTATGTATACTTAACAATCTTTATTAAAATATTATGTCAAAATACCTGCCTCAGGTCTTGCCCTCCCCCCACAGGGGAGCAGCAAGGCTGGGCGAAGGTGTCCTGTCTGCCTGACACAGGGGGTTAGGAAAGGAGGCCGGAAGGGAGGCAAGAGTCAGGTCAGGCAGGGCCCCCTCAGGGTGACGTGAAACCCTCAGAGGTTTCAGCCAGCTGACTCTTGGGATGGGGACCCAGCTTCCCAAGACACCTCCGTCCAGCCTAGCTGCAGTACACCCAGCATCCCTTCCCTCCATGGCCCAGTATGTGGACCCTGCCCACTCTCCTCTCCCCTCCACTGGTGGGCATCTGGCCAGGAGAAGTTTGCTGGGCCAGTTCTAACCCAAGGAACACAGGGGACTGGGATGTTTTTATTTTGTCTCTATTTTTAATGGGAAAGTGAGTGAAGTAACAATGTGGGCACAGCTCCAAACAATGTGCCATGGGCTTGGCAGCTCCTGTAAGCAGCCTGCTGAAGGTCACATTCAGAGCTGTTCTGTGTGAAGGTGGGTCCCACGGCCTCAGCTGGGGCTGCCCTTAGCCTGAGAACACAGCCAACCTGGAAGCGGGAATGTGATCAAAAATACTGTCCCCGAACGTTGCTCTTTTTACTGCTTTCAGTTCAGTTCAGTTCAGTCGCTCAGTCGTGTCCGACTCTTTGCGACCTCACGAATCGCAGCACGCCAGGCCTCCCTGTCAATCACCATCTCCCGGAGTTCACTCAGATTTATGTCCATTGAGTCTGTGATACCATCCAGCCATCTCATCCTCTGTCGTCCCCTTCTCCTCCTGCCCCCAATCCTTCCCAGCATCAGAGTCTTTTCCATTGAGTCAACTATTCGCATGAGGTGGCCAAAGTACTGAAGCTTCAGCTTTAGCATTATTCCTTCCAAAGAAACCCCAGGGCTGATCTCCTTCAGAATGGACTGGTTGGATCTCCTTGCAATCCAAGGGATTCGCAAGAGTCTTCTCCAACACCACAGTTCAAAGGCATCAATTCTTTGGTGCTCAGCTTTCTTCACAGTCCAACTCTCACATCCATACATGATCACAGGTAAAACCATAGCCTTGACTAGACGGACCTTAGTCGGCAAAGTAACATCTCTGCTTTTGATATACTATCTAGGTTGGTCATAACTTTTCTTCCAAGGAGTAAGCGTCTTCTAATTTCATGGCTGCAGTCACCATCTGCAGTGATTTTGGAGCCCCCCAAAATAAAGTCTGACACTGTTTCCACTGTTTCCACATCTATTTCCCATGAAGTGATGGGACCGGATGCCATGATCTTCGTTTTCTGAATGTTGAGCTTTAAGCCAACTTTTTCACTGCTTAGGGGGATAATTTTAGAGCTACCCAAGCAGCATACTTTTTCTTTTTAGCACATGTCACATCAAAGACTGAACATTTTCAGTAAAAGTAGAACAATTTTTACACATTCGTTTTCAGTCCTATATTTATCAATGGATGATATCCTTCCCTCTCCTTCCTACTCTTTTCCTCTTTCTCTTTCTTTTTCCCTTTCTTTCATGTTAAAATATGCATAATATTTACCTTTTTAACCATTTTAAAGTATATAGTTCAGTGGCATTAATAAGTACCTTTCCCTTTTTCTTTTAAACTAGTTTTTACAATTATTATTACAAAAGGTAATTTACACATGATTTTTAAAATGTGAAGGCAACAAAATTGAAAATAAATAAAGTCTCCCTCCCTATCCTTCCACAAAGTACAATTAACGGTTCTTGTGAAACCTGTCCTGAATCATTTTAATGGAGTATTGTTTTTTAGTAACACAGGTGTATTTATTTGCTCCTCAGGAATAAGGGACTCAGGTCTTGGAAGCATGAAGGCTACTCTTTCTTCCTGGAAATGCAGGTAAGTTTTCCTTATATAGCCTTATGAATATATGCCCACAAGCAGATGTGCATATATTTTTATACACAGGTGCATATATTTTTATAACTATACATATATATGAATTTTATACATACACATTTATATTAAAACATTAACATTCCTACTGCTTTGTGCCTTGATTTTTTTCACTTAGTATCTGTCCCACAATGACCCAACCTCAGAGATGCATTTTAATCATTCTCTCCTCTAAAGCTTTAAAAGAAACACTTCACTGCCTTAAAAATGCTTCATCAACTCTTTTCCTCCGGGTAATCCTAAAAATTCATCAAGATCTATCTCACATTCTGTATTCTCCAACTATTTGTTTCTATATCATAATTTAGGAGGTAACTAAAATGATCATGATTCACTGGAAAGAAGGGTAAGCTCCTGAGTCAGTCATTCATAGGTCTTCACCTCAGATCCATCACTAACTAATGTAGAAGGAATCTATGGAAGTCCCCTTGGACATTTTCCCAAATGCTTCTGGACCTATTTTCTCATATGGAAGCTTTAACTTTTTATAAACAGAAGTAATTATATTATTATTTTTAGAGATATTATACACGTGTGTTAGGTGCAGGGATTAGTCAGGATTCTTTAGGGAAACAGACCAGTTCAGTTCAGTTCAGTTGCTCAGTTGTGTCCGACTCTTTGCGACCCCATGAATCGCAGCATGCCAGGCCTCCCTGTCCATCACCAACTCCCAGAGTTCACTCAAACTTAACATCCATTGAGTTGGTGATGCCATCCAGCCATCTCATGCTCTGTCATCCCCTTTTCCTCCTGCACCCAATCCCTCTCAGCATCAGAGTCTTTTCCAATGAGCCAACTCTTTGCATGAGGTGGCCAAAGTATTGGAGTTTCAGCTTTAGCATCATTCCTTCCAAAGAACACCCAGGACTGATCTCCTTTAGGATGGACTGGTTGGATCTCCTTGCAGTCCAAGGGACTCTCAAGAGTCTTCTCTAATGTCACAGTTCAAAAGCATCAATTCTTCGAAGCTCAGAAACAGATCAGTAGGATGTATATATAGACAGACAGAGCTAGAGAGAAGAGAGAAACTTATTTTAAGCAATTGGCACACATAATTAGGGAGACTGGCAAATCCAAAATTTATGCCAGCAGGCTGGAGGCCCAAGAAAGAATTGGCATTTATGTCCAAAGTCAGTCTGCTGGCATAATTCCCTCCTTTGGGAGGGAGGTCAGTCTTTTTTATTGAGGCTTTCTACTGATTGCATGAGGCCCACCCACAATATTGAGGTTAATCTGCTTTACTCAAAGTCTATTGATTTAAATGTTAATATCATCTAAAAAAAATATATTCACAGAGATATCTAGAATAATTGTTGACCAAATATCTGACTACTGTAGCCCAACCAAGGTGACACATAAAATTAACCATCACAGTGTTTTTTAAATTTAAAAAAGCACAAAGAAGAATTTTTATTTCTCTTTAACCCAAATCCAAATGCTTCACAACAAGAAATCTCAATAGATATCTAGTGACCCTCAAAACTTCTGTATGGCCAGCTAGGCAGCGAGAGAGAGAAATACAGACAAAAGATTAAAAGCATATACAGACGTCACTCTGATATTGTAGGTCTGTTTCCAGAACTCTACAACAAAGCAAACATCACAATAAAGGAAGTCACGTGAATTTTTTGGTTCTTAGTGCATATGAAAGTCATATTTACTCTATATTGTAGTCCACTAAGCGTGTGAACTCCAGGAGTTGGTGATGGACAGGGAGGCCTGGTGTGGTGCAATTCATGGGGTCGCAAAGAGTCGGACACGACTGAGCGACTGAACTGAACTGAAGCGTGTAATACATTACATCTAAAAAGACTATGTGAATATACTAATTTAAAAATACTATATTGCTAAAAAATGCTAACAATACTCTAAGCTTTTAGTAAGTCATAATCTTTTGGCTGGTGGAGGGTCAATGTCAATGGCTGCTGACTAATTAGGGTGGCGACTGATAAAGGTTGGGGTGACTGTGGCAATTTCTTGAAAGACAACAATGAAGCTTGCCACACCATTGACTCTTCCTCTCAGGAACAACTTCTCTGTAGCAGGCAAAGCTGTCTGATAGCATTTTATCCATGACAGAACTTCTTTCAAAATTGGCATCAATCCTTTCAAACCTTGAGGTTACTTTATCAACTAAGTTTATGTAATATTCTAAATGTTTGTCATTTCAACAATCTTCACAGCATCTTCACCAAGAGTAGATTCACCTCAAGAAACTACTTTCTTTGCTTATCCATTAGGAGCAACTCCTCATCCACTCAAGTTTTACCATGAGATTCAAGCAATTCAGTCCCATCTCTAGACTCCACTTCTACTTCTGTGTGTGTGTGTGTGTGTGTGTGTGTGTGTGTGTGTNTTATTTTGGGGGGCTCCAAAATCATTGCAGATGGTGACTGTAGCCATGAAAGTAAAAGATGTTTACTCCTTGGAAGAAAAGCTATGACCAACCTAGACAACATATTGAAAAGCAGAGACATTACTTTGCCATCAAAGGTCCGTCTAGTCAAAGTTATGGTTTTTCTGGTAGTCATGAATGGATGTGAGAGTTGGACTCTGCTGAGCGCCAAAGAATTGATGCTTTTAAACTGTGGCATTGGAGAAGACTCTTCAGAGTCCCTTGGCCTGAAGGAAGATCAAACCAGGCCATCCTAAAGGAGTTCAGTCCTGAATATTCATTGGAAGGACTGATGCTGAAGCTAAAACTCCAATCCTTTGGCTGCCTGATGCGAATAACTGACTCATGGGAAAAGACCCTGATGCTGGGAAAGATTGAAGGCAGGAGAAGGGGATGACAGAGGATGAGATGGTTAGATGGCATCACCGACTCTATGGACATGAATTTGAATAAGCTCCAGGAGTTGGTGATGGACAGGGAAGCCTGGCGTGCTGTAGTCCATGGGGTTGCAAAGAGCTGGACATGACTGAGCAACTGAACTGAATTAGGAAGGGTCCTCAGATTTTCAGAATGGTATATGAGCACTGACTTCCACCTCAAGTCACCAATTCCCTTCACTCCTAACAAGAGAGTCAGTCTATCCTTTGAAGCCAGGCACTGACTTTTCTTCTCTAGCTATGAAAATCCTAGATGGCATCTTCTTCCAATAGAAGTATACAATGAAAATCTGTTATTCTGTCACCTTCATTATCTTAGCTAGATCTTCTTGTTAACTTGCTATAGCTTCTACATCGGCACCTGCTGCTTCACCTTGTACTTTTATGTTATGGATATGGCTTTTTTTATTAAACTCATAAACCAACCTCTGCTAACATCAAGCTTTTCTTCTGCTGCTTTCTCAGCTCTCTGAACTCTCACAGAATTGAAGAGAGCTAG
This sequence comes from Neotragus pygmaeus, assembly GCA_006410875.1. Taxonomy (NCBI): domain Eukaryota; kingdom Metazoa; phylum Chordata; class Mammalia; order Artiodactyla; family Bovidae; genus Neotragus; species Neotragus pygmaeus. Next base: position 213,041 of record SJYV01016461.1, on the reverse strand, counting down.
GGCCTTGCTCTGGATTAGGTTTTGGCTGAAGGGAATGTTGTGGCTGGTTTGATCTTCTGTCCAGACCATCAAAACTTTCTCCATACTAGCAATAAGGCTATTTCACTTCCTTAACTCTGGAGTAACACTTTTAATCTGCAAGAATGTTTCCTTTGCATTCACTACTTGGCTGTTTGGTGCAGGAAGCCTGCCTATCTCCGCTTTTCATGTCTTCCTCACTAAGCTTAATCATCTCTAGCTTTTTGCTTTAAAGTGAAAGATACATGACTGTTCCTTTTACTTGAACACTTAGAGGCCACTGAGAAGTTATTGGCCTAATTTCAGTGTGTCAGGTAATAGAAAGGCCAGAGAAAAGGGAGAGAGATGGGGAAAGGGCAGTCGATAAAGCAGTCAGATAACATTTATTAAGTTCACCAGTACTTTGGCCACCTCATGAGAGGAGTTGACTCATTGGAGAAGACTCTGACGCTGGGAGGGATTGGGGGCAGGAGGAGAAGGGGACGACCGAGAATGAGATGGCTGGATGGCATTACGGACTCGATGGACGTGAGTCTGAGTGAACTCTGGGAGATGGTGATGAACAGGGAGGCCTGGCGTGCTGCGATTCATGGGGTTGCAAAGAGTTGGACACGACTGAGCAACTGAACTGAACTGAAATTCACCATCTTATATGGGTATGTTCACTCACACCAAAACAGTTACAATGGTATCAAAAATTACTGATCACAGATCACTATGACAAATATAATAACAATGAAAAGTTTGAAATATTATGAGAATTACCAAACTGTGACACAGAGACACAATGTGAGCAAATGCTCTTTTTAAAAAAAGTGCCAACAGACATGCTTGATGCCAGGTTGCAAGAAACATTCAATCTATTTCAAAAAATGCAATATCTATGAAGCACAATAAAATGAGATATGCCTGTACTATAAATGCTAGTTTTAAGACAAAATTTTAAACTTTAATACTTCTGTAAAAGGAGAAAAAGAAATTAAATTGTAACTTCAAATAAATGTTTCCTTACAATGAGGTATGTTCATTGCCCAAAGATCCTTTTGAGGCTCAGTAAAGCTTTAATGATGTAAAGCCATTAAGAAGGTAGAGGTCACCGTGGGCTTTTTCCTTTGTTATTTGTTTTCCCCTACTTGTTTCAATTTCAAACAGAATCAAGTTCCTATCATGAAAGATAAATTAGCACAATACAGGACCTCCTGACTCCCTCTCTCTCTCTACTTTTCAACATTTGTTATTTGCATGATTACAGTACTTTGTTAAAATTTATAAAACTTACAAGACATGCTGGCTTATGACATCCACAGTGGTTTCATTTTAAACACAAATATAGTCGATGCTTACTACCATTTCTTTTACGAAGGCTATCATATTTATGACCACTTAATTTTGATTCTTTGTTGGCTTGATTTTGCCAACAAACCTTTTTTTTTAATCCTCAAATTATTTTTTTTTCATGAAAAGCTCATGACTGCTGTATTGTTGCTCACTTGCAAAGTCACGTCTGACTCTTTGCAACCCCTTGAACTGCAGCATGCCAGACTAACCAGTCCTTCACTATCTCCCAGAGCTTGCTCACTCATGTCCGTTGAGTCAGTGATGCCATCCAACCATCTCACCCTCTGTCGTCCCCTTCTCCTCCTGCCTTCAATCTTTCCCAGCATCAGGGTCTTTTCCAATGAGTCAGCTCTTCAGATCAGGTGGCCAAAGTATTAACTGCTATGTACATAGCAACAAACTATGCTCATTTATCTGGGACTATCAGGTTTTAACACAGACAGTCTTGTATCCCACATATGCTCTCTATGCAGGTAAACAGAGACAGGACTTCTGAACAGATAAAGTGCCATCTTCTTTGGTGGGTCCTGAAATAGAAGAGTGAACCAATTCCCATGGGATGACAGAGGCTGGAGAGTCATGCAAGCTGTCTGCAAGGAAGAGGAGGAGGTGGTCGCATGAGGGAGTAAACGTCAGGGGAGAGGGCACCCTCTAGGGACTTATGCTGCTGAGTTAAAAGCGAGCATATTCTAATGCTCAGGGAATCATGAAAACTTGGAGGCGGCTGGATCATAATGCACAGGGAGCAACGTGTGAGACATCCAACTGGAGAGGCAAGTTAGGGCCAAACGATCACTAGAAAAGGGATGATGATGCATTTAAAAGTTCTTGGAAGGCTCACAGATACTCAATTCAAACTTTCTACATATCACCCTATATCTTATATCAGTAGTTGGGTTTTTTTCCTGGTTCATCCTTGATATTCCAGTGGATTATAAGAATATACTTCTACTTTTGGTTTTTACATTCAATCTGCCTGAGATCTGCAGATGGGTTATCATTCCACCTCTCCTACTCTTATCCATTTAACCTCTTTCCAGGGTTTCCCTGGTGGCTCAGTGGTAAAGAATCTGCCTGCCAATGCAGGAGACACAGGTTCTATTCCTGGGCCGAGAAGATCCCTTGGAGGAGGAAATGTTAACTCTCCAGTATTTCTGCCTGGGAAACTCCCATGGACCAGGAGCCTGGCAGGCTACAGTCCTTGGGTTCACAAAGAGCCAGACATGACTGAGTGACTGAGCGTGCACACACATAGTATAATGCCAGTAACATGGAGAGCAGAAGACAAATATATAAATCTAAGGAAATATAATAGTTCTTTTCGGGGAACAAGCTGGGGTTTTGTTTCATTTTTCATCTGAGAGCCAACTTTTTGGCAGCACCTTCCCATCATGGAGAAACTAATACAAGGGATCACCTAAGGGTGGGCTGTCAGGAAAGTTAAGTACACTGACTCAGTTGAATTTGGTGTTTTCTAGATATCAGAGCCCACAGAACTGCATTCCCTGATTTCTGAACCCACACACAAAAAAACTGGATTTGGGATTTGAGGAAAAAACTAAAAGTTTTTAGGGTTGAGGCCCATGTACCCATAGAAAACTACAGCTCTCTGCTTTTAAGAAAATTTGTGTTGAGTGTATAGTTGATAAAACTTTTTCCAAAATAGTAAATCCATTTTAGAAAACAACAAGTTAATAACTTAGTAAGTGCTTTTTTTTTAAATTGAAATAGCTGGCAAATGATTAAACATAGCCCACTCACAGGGCAACTTTTCAGTGTCAGTAAAAAGTCTGATTTGGATAGAGATCAACAAAGTAGTCAGAAGGGGCCGTAAGTGAGAGGAGAGGAGAAAACTGCTGGAAAAAAACAGAGGGAAGTGGTTACCAGCAACAACGTATCCATTAGTCACAGTCGGCAAAGTGCCCAGGGCACACGATGCTTTTAGAGACCCATAAAAGTGATTTAACTTTTATTCAAAATCAAAAGAAAAAGATACATATAATAAACCCAGCTTGGGTATTCATCTTTATACTAATGCAGCTGTAAAGTGTAATTGTTTAAAAAATTTTTTTCATGGAGGAAGGAACCCACAAAAGCAAATGTGCTGAGGGGCCATGGCAGTCTTAATAACAGTGCTGGCGGTTACTAACGTGTTGGCTCAAAGGCCTAAGAAAACATAACCCTAATGTCTTCCATTGCATTAACACTGATCATGCTCACATTTTGCCGGCTGGGTGGGCCCCATCCACAGAGCCACACATACTCAAGTTTCCCTATTTCGAGAGATCCCTTCCACTTGCTCAGGGAAAAGGTTAGATCCCTCTGAGCTGCCCCCCCTTTTTAAATTTTTCTTGGATTATAGTTGTTTTACAATGTCATATTAGTTTCAGGTGTACAACTAAATGAATCAGTTATATGTATACATATATCCATTCATTTTCAGATTCTGTTCCCATATACGCCACTACACAGTATGGAGTAGAGCTCCCTGAGCTATACGGTAAGGCCTTATTTGTTGTCTATTTTATATAGAGTGTGTATATGTCAATCCAGTCTCCCAATCTAACCCTCTCCTCCTAGTCCCCTACCTGGTAACCCAAAGTTTGTTCTCTACATTTGTGACTCTATTGCTGTTTTATAAATAAGTCCATTTGTACCATTATTTTAGAATCCACATATAAGCAATATCATATATTTGTCTTTGACTTACTTCACTCAGTATGACACTCTCTAGGTCCATCCATATTGCTGCAAATGGCAATACTTCGTTCTGTTCCTTTTTATGGCTGAGTAATACTCCATTGTATATATGTACCACATCTTCTTTTTCCATTTCTCTACTGATGGACATTTAGGTTGCTTCCATGTCCTGCTATTGTGAATAGTGCTTGTGCAGCCCCTTTATTAACTTTCACTTTGGGAAGCCACCCAGGAGATACCCCGACAATGTTCCTTTATTGGGCACCTCCTTCAGCTTTTCTTTCTAGGTCCTGTTTCCAAAACCTCAACCCGTTCTGTGCCCAACAGCACTATAATGCCATCTATCCTGATACTGTGTTAAAGCTATGCTGTTTCCACTCAGAACAGGGAGACTCCTGCATCAATAAATGTTTTAGGTTGTTTTTATTAGAAAATACTAGAAGTTTGAGGAAGTGACATTTATCTACATCCTCATCATCTATCAGGTTACAGAGAAAGCAACCACAACTCAAATTCTGCCACCCATATAGCTGTTACACACATATTCATCAGAGATCATCAAAGAGTTGACACTCTCCTGTTAACTCAATAATATTCTAGCTCTGTACCCTTTCAGTGATCCAACCGCACTGCAGGAAATGTTCACAGGTGGCAGATGCTTCAGAATCAGGAGTCTACGCCTCCTAATTGGCATCAATCAGAAATTCTCCTACACCAATAGCTGGGCAAAGGACCAAGCAGGGATCAAGCCAGATTTTACATTTCCCTAAATGTTACACTCTGTTCATACAAGACTATGGAGCCTCTCTAAGGTATTTTTAGCCAGTTGTCATATTTTGAAAACCTTTAATGTCACCACTGAGACTTCACTTCTAAGAATCATCATGCTAAGTAATTAAGTTTATTAATAAATTAAGCTACTAGTTTCTCCAATAAAATCCCCTTTCTAACATTCACTATGCTGATTAGCAAAGTATTGTTCTGACAGAGCCACCATTTCTGGACTGTAGCCACTTTTTATTTAATCCTAGCTAATCACTCTTTGACTATGCATGCTGTACTACTTCTTGGGTTTAGGCTTAACCTAAAAACAGATACAGAAATATCACAATGTTTATGCTGAGTATTTTTAAACAAATTATAACCTCTGTAAGGCTGTGGCATCCCCATGGGTTCCAACGCTGTGATCCACACATACAGATCTGCCATGACTTTGGACACCCTGGGTATCACACAAACGCCAAGTAAACACTGGAGGCCAAAGGAAAGCAGAGGATCAAGAGAGAGAAAGACTCAGAAGCAAGATGACTCCTTCCTCACTCTCAATTATTGGCAGTGGCTTAAGAACCCAGGAATTTAGAACTAATTGAGAGGGAAGGCAATGAGGAAGAAAAACCCTGGGAAAACAGCATTCCCCCTAATGGGATAGTTGTTTAACTTGGAAGAATCCAAAAAGCTCTGAGCTGTTAATAGAATGAAGAAATTTATTCACAAGATTAACAAAATTAAATGTTTCTTCCAGATAGAAAATGGAGCCATGATCTTCTACATACAGCTGATTTACTTCAAATTAAAGTTATATTCTTGAGCCTCTGAATTTTGTGGACTGATGTGACTGTGAAGTTACACCGGTTACAGAGCAATTGCGTATTCATGTGTGTAGAGTCCACACCCTACACACAAATAATAACTCAGAGTCGTGCATGAGGCACAGGCTTATCCATCATGGCTGACATGAGTCCCACTAGCCACTTGGAAGGAAATGTAGCCTTCAGATGTGAAGCTGGGTCTGTAGCTTCAGAAGAACTCTGGATGAGGAAGTGTTTATGGGGATAACCTGCCCTCATAGCCAGAATACAGAAACATTTCATGCCAGATATGAAACAGGAAAAGGAGCAGGTAACTGTGCTAGGATCTGAAGTTTGTGTTTCTCATATTTTCTGGCTTATTCATCTTCGGTTATCTTTGAGTATGTTTGGCAAGATGTTTTTTAAAATTCCAGCCATACTAAGGAAGTCAAAGCAATCTTGTTGCTGTCTGCTTGAGAGATATAGAAGGAAACGCTGCTCTCCAGTTACCAGTCTGCTGATGGCAGCAAGAATAAAGACATTTTGCAAGTGAAGAGTGAAACTCGGGGGTACAGATGGGTCCCTCTTGTCTGCCAAATCTATCTGAATGGAGAATATTTATTTTATTCTATCTTAAAATTATGTAAGCAATTTGTATTCACTGAAGAAATGTTTGAAGGCACAAATAAAATGTTTTTAAAAGATCAAGTACCTTGGAACCTCCCTACTCAGTGAAAACCATTGCCAACACTTTACAATCTGGACATCTTTACAGATCCAGTGTTTCTCATACTGGAGCATTCTCCTGAAGACCCATACAATACAAGCTGTTTGGTCTTCACCCACCCAGTCACCTAGTCTCCACTTTAGTAGCTGGGGAGAGAGGACAAGAATTTGCATGTCTAACAATTGATGCTGATGCTACTGTTCTGGAAAGTACAATTTGAAGACTGTGGTCTACATCATTACATTAATGACTGTTTAATATTTCATTATATGGATGAATGAATTTATTTAGTTGTTGCCCTTTATGTGAATATTTAGATTATTTCAAACCCAAATGATGCTGAGAGCAACATCCTTATAGTGAAACCTGTGCTTGTTTTTATGAAAAATCAGTTTCCTTAACACTGAGATCCCAAAAAGGTAAAATACTGGAAGAATTCTCACTACCATGAAGTGAGAGAGGAAGAAAGAGTAAAAGGCTTCTGGTTTACAATTATTTAGAGCCCACCATAGAAGGTCAAATTTACAGTGGTTACAGGATTAATGAAACTGCAGAGAGAGAAACCTGCCCAGAGAACTCTAAGGCTAACTTCAGTCCATTCCTGACAGCCCTGTTACAAGCAGAACACTGCTATATGAGATGGCATGAGTTAATGAATAAAAAAATTTTTAAGCCAGAAAAGAGAAGAAAGATGAAAAGTGATTTTGACAGTGATTACAACAAAATGAGTGTGTGTCAAAAAATTTAATGACCTTCATGTGACCAAGAGGTTTCAATTAAATTAAAATTTAAAAAAAAAAAAGGGAAAAGCTTTGAGACTTTTCAGATTTTGAGCAAGTTTCAATGCTATCAGTTCAGTCTCTCAGTCCTGTCCGACTCTTTGTGACCCCATGAACCGCAGCACACCAGGCCTCCCTGTCCATCACCAACTCCCAAAGTTCACCCAAACCCATGTCCATTGAGTCAGTGATGCCATCCAACCATCTCATCCTCTGTTGTCCCTGTCTCCTGCCCTCAATCTTTCCCAGCATCGGGGTCTTTTCCAATGAGTCACCGCTTCAATAAATAGCAATTTTAGTACATTTCAAAGCTAGATGTCATAAATAAAATAAAATATGTATGAAGCAAGCTGATTTTAAAAAGATCAGAGGTGGGACTTCCCTAGTGGTTCAGTGGTAAAGAATCCACCTGATGATCAAACTTATAACCTAAACTCATAACAACTAAACTGATGTGCCACAACTACCGAACCTGTGCTCCAGAGCCCAAGCCCCCACGACTGGGCCCGCACACTGCAACTACTGAAGACCACGGGCCCTAGAGCCCACGCTGCGCGTCAAGAGAAGCCACTGCAATGAGAAGCCCCCGCGCCGCAACGAGAGAAAAGCCCGCCTAGCAACAACGACCCAGCACAGCCAAAAAGTTTTTTAAAAGGGTGAGAAGTTATGAGTGGAGTTTATAGAAGTAATATAAAGTAAAAGAAACCTAAGTCATACTTCATAAAGAAATACAACTCAACATGATGTTAGCTTCTGGTGTACAACCTAGTGATTTGACATTTCCATATATTACAAAAAGATTACCAGATAAATTTAGGTACCATCTGTCACCACACAAAGATATTATACTATTACTGTTGATAATTACAAAATGATCACCATGATGAGTGTAGTTACCACCTGTCACCATACAAAGGTGTTACACTTCTACTGACTATATTCCCCACGTTGTATATTTCATCCCGTGACTCATTTATTTTAGAACTGAAAGTGTGTATCTCTCAATCTGCCTCATTCATTTGGCTCATTCTCCCAACCTCTCCCCTCTGGCAACCACTTGATGTTCTCTGTATCTATGATTCTATTTCTGTTTTGGTATGCTTGTTTGTTAGATTTCACATGTAAGTGAAATAATATGGTATTTGTTTTTCTCTGACTTACTTCACTTAGCATAAATACCCTCTAGGTTCATCCATGTTGTTATAAGAGGCAAGATTTTCTTTTTATGGCTGAGTAATATTTCATGATTTGTATATGTTTGCATATGAATATGTGTGTATCACATTTTCTTTTATTTTGTATCTATATAAGATGATGAGTGTTCCTTATTGTAGTAATCACTCCATGAAGGATGTAAGTCAAAATCACTATGCTATACGTCTTACATTTACACAGTGCATGCATGCATGTTGAGTTGTTCAGTCAGTGTCCAACTCGTTGCAATCCCATGGTTTGTAGCCCTCCAGGCTCCTCTGTCTATGGAATTTCTCAGGCAAGAATACTGGAGTGGATTGCCATTTCCTACTCCAGGAGACCCTCCCAACCCAGGAATTGAACCCATGTCTCCTGTGTCTCCTGCATTGCAGGCAGATTTTTTATCACTATACCACCTGGGAAGCCCCACTTACAGAGGGCTCTGGGTCAATCATATCTCAATAAAACCGGAAGAAAAAAATTTTTGACCTACTATCCTTCAAAAATGCAAAGAAAAGCATCATTATTTTCTCCTCTAGCAGATAGCAAACATTTAAAGTATGATGATGCTCAAGGCTGGCTAGAATATCAGAAACAGGTATTTTCAAATATTTCTGTTAAGAGGTCAAAACAGTACAAATCTTTGGAAAATAATGTGGCATGTTTAAGATTTTAAAAGTAGGTATTATTAAGCCTATAATATTATTGCCAGGAATCCTATGGAGATGATTTAAACTGTTTCTGAAAACATATACTCACTGAAACATCCTTTATTACAGAAAAAGGATGAAAACAATCTAAATGTCCTTTAAATGGAGAGTCTCTTTAAATAAATTATACTCCATCTATGCTATATAATCTTTAAAAACAACGATGCTGGCCTTCCCTAGTGGTATGGTGGATAGGAATCTGCCTGCCAATGCAGAGGACATGGGTTCAATCCCTGCTCCAGGAAAATTCCACATGCCTTGGAACAACAAAGCCTGTGCGCCACAACTACTGAGCCTGCATGCTACACCTACTGAAGGCTGTGCGCCTAGAGCCTGTGCCCCATGAGAAGAGAAGCCACCTCAGTCAGAAGCCCGTGCACAGCAACGAAGAGTCGCCCCCATGCAACTAGGGAAAGCTTGCACACAGCAACAGAGACCCAGTACAGCCAAAGACAAATAAAGGAAGAAACGTCTAAAACACAAAAACAATGATGCTTTATACTGATATCCTACTATAAACAAAGTGGTCGATAAGTGAAACAAAGTACGTAGAACACTTTGTAGAGTATAATTCCTTTTGCATAAACAAACATAAGCATATATGTTTAGAGACGTATATATGCAACAATTTTTTCTCAAAGGGAACCTCCAAAATTGTTCATTGTCATTTCCTTTTCCAGATGAGATAATGGAGGAATACCAAATATGGACATGGGTGGGCAGAGGTCAAAATCACTGATACTCACTGGGGTGGAAGAAAACTTCTTGGTTCGGGGGACATATTTGATCCAAATCTTAACAGATGAGCCAAATTTCAAAGTCTTCCATAGTGCCTGAGGACATGGTTTCTTTTTTTAACCATTAAAAACTTCTCACGTTTACAAATATGCTTATAGCAGATTTATTCATTATGGTGCCCAAATGGAAACAAGCCAAATGTCCATTAAAGGGAGAATGCATAAAAAGTTGGGTATTCATTCAAAGGATACACAAATACTATGGCATTCACAGCAATTTTTTTTTTAAAGAATAAACTACTGCTGCATCAACATGCATATATTCCAAAGACACTGCATTGAGCAAAAGAAGCAAAATACAAAAGAATTCATATGTTTGTATGTTGAAGAACAGGTAAAAACAAATCTGTAGTGGCTGCCATCAGAACAGAGGCTACTAAGGTTGTGGGGGGGAGACGTTACTGACTGGCAAGGGTGTGACGGAGACTTCAGAGGTGCTAGCCTTGTTTGATATACTGATCTGGGTATGGTTTTACAAATACACACACATAGGCAAAGATACTGAAGGTATGTATATTTTATTATACATTGTTATCAATACTTCAAAAAATGTTTTTAACTCTTTAATATGTGTTGAGGCAACAAAATTTTTTAAAGAAAAATTTTTGGAGCTCAACAAGGAACATCTGATGTGTTACATGTTTCCAGTAATTTTAAACTAATCTAAAATAAATAGCCCCTTGATTCATCATTTCTCCCTTGATTTATACTGTTAATTTAGTAAAAAGGGTGTACTAGAATGAATCATGAATAACAGCTCTCAAAGATGTCCTCATTCTCATCTCCTGATCCCGCAAATGTGCTATCTTCACGGTAAATGACACTGCAGATGTGAGTAAATTAAAGGCCTTGGTGTGGGATTGTCTCACATTACCCTGGGTGGGCTTGATGTGCTCATAAGGCCCTTCCAAGAAGGACGCAGAGGAAATCATCAGAGAAGCAGATCTGAGGATGCTACTCTGCTGGTTGTGAAGATGGCTGGGAGCCAAAGAATGCAGGGAACACAGTCCAGGCAGAAACGTGATGGAAACCAAACGCCCCTCTCGAGACTCCGCAGAAAACAGCGCTGCTGACACCTGGACTTCAGCTCAGTGAAACTGGTTGCAGATTTTTGGCTTCCAGAACCATAAGGGAATACACTTGTGTTATTTTAAGCCACTAAGTTTGTGATTATTTGTTACAACAGCAATACAATACAAAGGGGAAGCTAATACAGAGGGGGGAAAAGGTAGGGTGCAAATACTCTTACTCTATCGAATTCTTTGGTTTGTTTTTCATTGAGAGATGCAGAACATCCATTTGCTGAGTCACTTTTTATGTCAAAGATGATTTCCATATCAATAAAGGTACTATTCTCTCCTGCTTAAATGATGCAGGCATTTCAGTGAAGAAATCAACACTAACATATTTTAAATTAACTAACTAAGCATTTTTTTCAGCTATAAAACTTCCACGTGATCCTTGCATAGACTAGATAAAGAAACCGAAACTCTCCTTTAACAGCTCAGAATCAAAATTCTCTGGGCTGCCCTGAGCATTCTCACATCATTACCTGGGCTGACGGACCCACATGGAAACTGGACTAAGCACTTTCAGTTTCCAACATGTCACTATTCACAGTATTAATAGTTTGTGAACAAGAAAAGGAAGGCAGGATGGTTTCCTCCCTTCCGTGGCTCACCTGCATTTGGCATGAGGACAGGTCAGCTGGAAGAACAATGCCCTCTGGGAAATCATCCTGTTCAGCCTGGGTCCCCGGGGTATCCAAGTTGCTCAGTGATCACCCTGCTCCTTTCTCCATGATGGAGACTGAATAGGTTTGAGTGGCCTAAGAGGGGAGTAATCTTCCCAGGTGGCACTAGTGGTAAAGAGCCAGCCTACCAGTGCAGAAGATGTCAGAGACAAGGGTCGATCCCTGGGTTGGGAAGATCCCTGGAGAAAGAAATGGCAACCCACTCCAGTATTCTTGCCTGGAGAATCCCATGGAGGAACCTCACGGGCTATAGTCCATAGGGTCGCAAAGAGTTGGACATGACTGAAGCAACTGAGCATGCATGAGCTGAGAGGGAAGGTTGGGGGCTAATTTAAAAGTGAGAATCCTCAATCCCAAAGCAGGCAGGTAAAGGCATGTTACTGGGGCCAAGGCTGTGTGCTTCTGAGAAGGCTAATGCATGTGAGTTGAATTCTCTCTCTGCTACATTCCTTCGGGAGGTGGGGGTTGGCAGTGGGAAGGAGGGGCACGGAGAAAAGTTCATGCTTTCTGGCAGTCATTAAAGTCACCATCAAGACTTGGGAGTAGAAGGGTCTCAACTCTAAAATATGGGTGCAGAAACCTTTCCCATAGTGCCTGCATGGAGTTCTGAAACTGGGAAAAAGCTTGTAAGGGGGCACTGTGTGTGTCTGTGTGTTCATTTGGGACCAGTAAGAGACAAAGTTTGTGTTCACAAGTTCCCTAGGTATTTATACTGACCACTATTTACCCAACACTAACCCAGCAGCCTGGAAAGAAACCCAGGGAGGATGAGGTAGCTCTTTTCCTTTCTGTCCTAAATACTTTCCTGTAAGATATCCAGCCCCTCTGAACCCAGGTGTGGACACAGAGCTCAGGGTGGGCCAATCATGGTACCCAGCCACGGTGACTGGTCCAGGAAGCCGCATGCAGCACAAGACCTTCTCCAGGGTGCTTCTTTAGAAGCCAAAGCACAGTCTCACCTTTCTCGTGTGTCAGGAGCTGTGCACCTCTGATGTGGAAGTGGCCAAGTAAGGGAATCTGAAGGCATCAAGTTCCAGGCAAAGCCTTCTGGGCTGTCGAGCCCTGATCTGTGTATGAGTTACAGACCACTCGGGTTCACTCATGCATGAGGCCCTGCTCTACCCTTCTTGAGGTTTGGTTATGAGAGCTAGAATTTCACCCTTTACTGGTTCAGTTAATTCACTTTGCATTTCTACCCATCAGAATGAAAAAAAGAAACTGACAAGTAGACACTTACGGAAAAACAAGGCACAGATGCTGCCCTCAGAGAACTTAGGAGTCATATGAAAAGATAGGGACAATTACAGAAGAAAATAAAAGTTAAAATATACTGAAGGGCTTCCCCGGTGGCCCAGTGGTAAAGATTCCACCTGCAGGAGATATGCATTCAACCCCTGGTCTGGGAAGATTCCACATGCCACAGAGCAACTAAACCTGTGCATCACAACTACTGAGCCTGTGCTCTAGCGCCTGGGAGCCACAATGCTGAGTGCACGTGCTGCAGCTACCGAAGCCCATGTGCCCTTGAGTTCACGCTCCTCAACAAGAGAATCCGCTGAAACGGGAAGCCGAAGCAGTGCAACCGAGAATAGCCCCTGGTTACCGTAACTAGAGAAAAGACAAAGTAGCAACAAAGACCCAGCAGAGCCAAAGACAAATTAAAAATACATACATATACTTAAGCATCACACAGCACTTACTTCACATATACCTGTACAGTGAACAATTCTATTGACAAATGTTTGAAGAATGTGCTAGCGTGGACAAGTTGAGTGGTTTACAACAATGCCCATTATTCAGCTCCCCTTGGGACTCAGAAATTTCTAGCCTTTTTTTAAAAAACAATTTCACTTTCTGAAAGACAGTGGAGTGGAAAGTACACAGACATCTGAGTGAGATGTAGGGAAAAATCTGGACCTGCCACTCCCAGCTACCTATTCATGTCAATCTGGATGTCTTCATCTGAAAACACCACCTTGACTCAAATTGCCTGAAACAATACAGAAATGGATTTTTCCAATCTGACAAGTCCAGGGGTGGAGTGACTTTGAGGTTAGTTAACTCAAAGGCTTATTCACGTCATCATAGACCCTGGTTCTTCAGCTTCTCCACTTTGCTATTTCAGTTCATAAGATGACTATATTTATTCCAGGCATCATACCCAGGAAACATCAAATCCAGAGATTCTACATTTTTTAATGTCCCCTTAGGAATTCTAAATCTTTTTCAGGACAAACCCCAAATCTAATCCAAACCCCAGGATTAGTTTGAACTGAGTCACATGTCAAACCCCAAATTAACCGCTTAAAAAAGGAGCAACTTCACCCTGATTGTCTTAAATTAGTCAGGACATACACTTGGAATGTGGGCTAGGAATGCCTTCCTCTAAAGCATGGGAGTGTTAGGGGTAAGGTGGTGTGCAATATACTCAACATAATTCAGGCTCGACCAGCAAGGAAGAAGGGGAGATGCAAGCTAAGCTAGCAACTAATAATGTCTGATGGAGTGACACAGTTTTCCTGCAAAGCCTCTCTGAGCCTTGATTTTCTCATCTATAGAATGGGATTCAAAATATCTATGATAAAGGTTTGTGAGGAATAAATGGAATAGTAATTTGCTTAACACATAGTAAGTTCTCAGTAAGTATTCACTTTCCCCTTTCCCTTATCATTCAAAATACATGCGTTCAACCACACTTTTTTGAACGTTTACTATGCACTAGGTATCAGGGACATGGTTGTAAATAAGACAAACACAGTCCCTAGTGTATTTACATTCTGCAGGAGAGACAAAACACAGCAATTGGTAAAAAAAAGTAATTGTGATCATGGTAATGCTGAAAGAAGTAGAGGGAGATGTCATGTTCAAGGAATCTTTTGATTCTTTTCAATTTAGGGGGAAAAAAAAATCAAAGAATAGTATCTCATTTTTCCTGAGCATCAAATACAAAGAGAAATGTTCACCATACACTGATCTTTGCTCCTTTAGGCTCAGCTGATTTTAAAAAGTGAAAGATTATTCCAGTTTTACTTTCCTATCTTAATTCTGCAGTGGTAACTTAAATTTTTATATACTTCCATCACATAGATTTAAAAAAAAATCTCTCTGCTTATCTATGGTTAAAAGAATAAAAATGATTTCCTCAAGGAAAGTTCAACCAACGGTAACAGCCACAGTTGTACCATAAGGCATAGGCATAGTTTTGAACATTTTTTTTTAAATTAGGGCAGGACATTAAATCTAAATGTATTTCAAAATTTTTATAAGTTTTGTACTGTCACAAATAAAAGCACTACCTCACATTCACAAATTATGTAATTCAGAGGTTCCTCAATTTGGCTATATATCACATTACCACAGACAACTTGATAAAAATATAGATACCGTCAATCCTCATTATTTGTGGATTCTGTATTTGCAAATTCACGTAATAACTAAAATGCATTAATGATCCCAAAAGCATCACTCATGGCACTTTTATGATCACTTGCCAACAAATACAAAGAGGTTAAAAAAAAATCTCAGTCATCCCATATGCATCTTCCTGGCTGAGGTAGAAAAAGGCAAGGCTCTGTTTTCTTGTTTAGGCTTTCATACTTTTTCCACAGACTCTCTGAAAAATTAGATAGTCCTTTTTGTGGTCTAATTAGTGGCCTGATTTTTGCATTTTTGTGCTTTCTGTTCAGCACCACCTCCCTTCCCTCAACCCATGCAGTCTCTCTAGCAGAGCTGAAATGTTGTCTAGCATTCCTTAGCACCGGAAAGCTGTATGTGCCTTACAGAGAAACATGGGTGACAGCAGCTCGGTTCAGATACAAGTGCTGTTGGCCATGAGTTCAATATTAGTGAATCAACATCCAAAACAGGAAGAGAAAATGCGCTGATCTCGGTGTAAGGCCACTCGGGAAAGTGCTAAAGCAACACCTGCAGTGCAGAATGAAGCTATGGGGAAGGTGGAGAAGTAGCTGGATTTGTGGGTTCATGAGACTGGCTTAAAGCTCAGCATTCAGAAAACGAAGATCATGTCATCTGGTCCCATCACTCCATGGGAAATAGATGGGGAAAGAGTGGAAACGGTGTCAGACTTTATTTTGGGGGCTCCAAAGTCACTACAGATGGTGATTGCAGCCATGAAATTAAAAGATGCTTACTCCTTGGAAGAAAAGTTATGACCAACCTAGATAGCATATTCAAAAGCAGAGCCATTACTTTGCCGACTAAGGTCTGTCTAGTCAAGTCTATGGTTTTTCCATTGGTTATGTATGGATGTGAGAGTTGGACTGTGAAGAAGGCTGAGCGCCGAAGAATTGATGCTTTTGAACTGTGGTGCTGGAGANAGTGAACAATTGTAACCTGAAAGGATGTAGGGTTTTGATCCCTTCACATCTCCTTTTTATATCTGCCTGGTGTAAAGCATTTCTATCAATGGCTGGACACTAGATATTTCAGGATTACGGACAAGACTCTTGAGAGTCCCTTGGATTGCAAGGAGATCCAACCAGTCCATTCTGAAGGAGATCAGCCCTGGGATTTCTTTGGAAGGAATGATGCTAAAGCTGAAACTCCAGTACTTTGGCCACCTCATGCGAAGAGTTGACTCATTGGAAAAGACTTTGATGCTGGGAGAGATTGGGGGCAGGAGAAGAAGGGGACGACCAAGGATGAGATGGCTGGATGGCATCAGGGACTCGATGGATGTGAGTCTGAGTGAACTCCGGCAGTTGGTGATGGACAGGGAGGCCTGGTGTGCTGCAATTCATGGGGTCGCAAAGAGTCGGACACGACTGAGTGACTGAACTGAACTAAGAGCCATTTCAGTTGCTACTGGTATCTAGAGTGTAGGGGACAGGCATGCTGCTAAACATCATATAATGCACAGAACAGACTCTACCCCTCAAATAAAGAATGACCTGGCCCCAAATGTCAATCATTTTGCCTCCAGGATGAGGCAAATCTGCTTACCAGCATGGATGTAATAATCACAGTAGGCAATTTCTCACCCTTGGACACTGCACTCCAGCCATATTTTACTGTTGAAATGACACAGCAATTTTGAGTCACATTACCCTCCAACAGCATGCCTACCATGCTCAATCGGGTCTGACTCTCTGTGAGGCCATGGGCTATAGCCCACTAGGCTCCTCTGACCATGGAATTCTCCAGGCAAGAATACTGGAGTGGGGTGCCATTTCCTTCTCCGGGGGATCTTCCCAACCCAGGGATCAAATCTGGGTCTCCTGCACTGCAGGCAGATTCTTTACCATCTGAGTCCCCACTATGGAGTAGTTGTGTGGAAAGATGCCTGGGGAAGGCATTTCTCTCTCCTGTCTTACTGGTTTATTGTTACTCATCCTAAGCCAAGAAGCCATGTGTATTTTTCTCTGCGAGTTTTCAGACATCTCTTTCCTATTTGCCTTACCCATCCCTATTTCCTTCTTTGCATATCATACAAAGTGCAGTCCAGCATCATAGGAAACAGGTGTACTCTGACCCTGTTTGTGAGTTTCCATAAAAGGTCTGGGGTGAGGGGAAGTACATCCAGGGGCCCATGACCACTCCCTGTGCCTCCACCTCTCTCTTCTTCCTCCAGGGAATGAAGGGAACCTTGACCTGCCCGAGACGCAAACTCTGTGATAGCACACGAGATCAGACCTGCTCTCCAGCTCGCTCGGTCACATGCTCAGGCAGTCAGCAAAGAACAACAGATTACTAAAGATCATATTCCTTGAACAGAAATATTTGCGGGCAGGGCAGAATACTTGAACTCAGGTGCAGCATTTCATTTTCAGTAAGGTTTTGTTTCACAATGAATATGGGATCTTCCTGGACCAGGCATCGAACCAGTATCTCCTGCATTGGCAGGCAAATTCTTTACCACTGAGCCATCAGAGAAGCCTCCAAATAGACTATTTTTTTAGAGTAAGTTTTAAGTTCATGGCAAAATTGAGTGGAAAGGGCAGAGTTTTCCTATGTTTCCTGTCCCCTCGTTACACCCCTATCCTTCCCTACTATCAACACCCTAAACCAGAGTGGTTGATTTGTTATAATAGATGAACCTACCTTGACATATCATCTTCACCCAAAATCCATAGTTTGTATTAGGGTTCCCTTTTAGTATTGTCCATTGTGTGGATTTTGACAAGTGCGTAATGACAGGTATCCACCATTTCAGTATCATGCGGAAAATAGTTTCACTGCTCTAACAATCCTCTATGCTCTACCTGTTTATTCCTCCCCTCCCCATCCCTAACAACCACTGAATTTTTTTTTTTTTACGTTCTCCATCAGTTCACTTCAGTTCAGTTGCTCAGTCATGTCCGACTCTTTGCGACCCCATGAATCGCAGCACGCCAGGCCTCCCTGTCCATCACCAACTCCTGGAGTTCACTCAAACTCACATCCATCGAGTTAGTGATGCCATCCAGCCATCTCACCCTCTGTCGTCCCCTTTTCCTCCTGCCCCAAATTCCTCCCAGCATCAGAGTCTTTTCCAATGAATCAACTCTTCGCATGAGGTGGCCAAAGTACTGGAGTTTCAGCTTTAGCATCATTCCTTCCAAAGAACACCCAGGGCTGATCTCCTTTAGAATGGACTGGGTGGACGGTCTCCATAGCTTTGCTTAATCATTCCAGATATATAACCTTTTAAGATTGGTTTCACTTGCAAATTGGGGGGAGACAAAAAAACCCGAGATGAGACCTACTCGAAGAGACATAAAATAGTACCATGTGTTCAGAAAACCAACATTTCCCAGGTGGTGCAGTGGTAAAGAATCTGCCTGCCAATGAAGGAGAGGCAAGAGATATGGGTTGGATCCCTGGGTCAGGAAGGTCCCCTGAAGTAGGAAATGGCAACTCATTCCAGTATTCCTGCCTGGAAAATTCCACGGAGAGGAGTTTGGCAGGCTACAGTCCATGGGGTCACAAAGTCAGACATAGCTGACTGACTGAGCACACAGGCGTGTTCAGAAACCACATGTGATCCAAACAAGAGCATCATGTACAAAGAGGAGGACTGGAGAGGTACACAGAGGCCAGATCAGGAAGGGCCTTTACACCATTTGAAGAAATCAGGACGTATCTTTTAGGCAATAGGCAGTCATTCTTTAAGAAAGAATGTGAAATTACCAAATTTTCACTTCTGCCAATCACTCTGATGGTGGAGGTGATGTGTAACTTGGTCAAGTAACTTGACCTCTCTGAGCTACTTTATTCCTACATTTGTAGAATGTGGGCAGTTGTGTGCATACCACAAGACTGTTGTGAGGATTAAATGTGCTAATATATTTTGTTATTATTGTTGTTATTGCTGCTGTTATCAGAAGAGTGAGAGGTCAGAGGGAAGGTGGTGAGAAGCAAATTCATCTGCTCCCACATAGTCTTCATCAACACAACATTATTACTCCAGAAAACGCTTGTCCTGAAAGGTAGAAGTGGCAAATAGCTTCATTTTTCACTGCAGGGACATCCTCTAAGACCAATGAATTTTGCAATAAATAGAAAGCATCAAATGATGGTTTATACCCTAGGTCTGTTTGAACCCTTTCCCTCAAAGTCGTCACCTTCGCTGCTTCCTCTAATCCTACACTACTCTTCACTGTCATTATCAGAGACCCCACATCAGACCCACCAAGCACAATTCAAAACCTCTGAAATAGCTGGGCTAAGCCCTCCTCCCTCTAGATGCTACCAAGAGCCTGGAGATGGAGCCTTCCTTCACTGGCCATCAGCAAGAGGCTCTGCTCTGTCTTATGACAAATTTGTTGGTGACATTTTCAGGAAGCCAGCATTCAAGAACAGGCGGCCTGGCAAGTAGCGATGCTGCAGGTGAGAGAGGGAGAGACTGAAGATAACGAGAGAGGAGCGACTGAGTGAAGCATTATTAAGAAGTCTTAGGGATAGGCTGTGGGGAGAGAGGACACTTTAGGATGACAATTGAGTAACTGGGTAGGTCATAGAAGGGTTTTCTCAAGCAGAACCTGCACAGTTTGGTGGGTATGATCTGGTATGTGCATTGACACCTATCAGAATCAGTTTTGTTGGGCTTATTCTGATTTCTACCCATTCAACAAGATGTAACCCCAAAGGCCCCATCAGAGGTGGGAATGCCTGGATGCAAACAGTTCAGCTGAGGCTTCTCAGGTTCCATACATGAACATCATCTCTAAGCTCCGCTTGGATAGAATTCTCTCCTCAATGAGAAACTTCACCTGTATGTGGCTGGGCCTGCTTTGGGGCCCTGTCTTCTTTCTTGTGCCTGCCTATAGGCTCTCTCATGTGCGGATGTGAGAGCTGGACCATAAAGAAGGCAGAGCGCCAAGGAATTGATGCTTTCAAGTTTCAGTGTTGGAGAAGACTCTTGAGAGTCCCTTGGACAGCAAGATGATCAAACTTATCAACTAATCAAACAGCAAAGTCAATCTTAAAGGGAATCAACCCTGAATATTCATTGGAAGGACTGATGCTGAAGCTGAAGCTCTAATACTTTGGCCACCTGATGTGAAAAGACCCTGAGGCTGGGAAAGATTGAAGTCAGAAGAAGGTGACACAGGATGAGATGGTTGGATGGCATGACCAATTCAATGGACATGAATTTGGGCAAACCCCAGGTATTGGTGAGGGACAGGTTGGACATGAACTTGGGCAAACCCCAGGTATTGGTGAGGGACAGGTAAGCCTGGCGTGCTACAGTCCATGGGATCACAAAGAGTTGGACTCAACTAAATGACTGAACAACAGAGGCCAATTTCTAAACTGCTAATGCTCAGAAAGCATAAAATCCATTCTCACTGATGCAGATTTTCCTGAAGATTTGGGTGGAAAGACAAAGGGTGAACAACTCCTCCTGGTGTTAGCAATGGAGGTCTGAGGTCCCAAGAACCTCCTCCTCCCCCACCACCCCCTACATGGGCAGAGCAGGATGACGGATTACCCGACCATCAAGGAAAAGGCAAAGGCTCCCTTCGCAATCTCCCTCTGCCCTCAAGTTCCTCTCAGTAGGCTGACCCACTACCCTGCCCCTCAATAGTCCTTTCTGGTCTTTCCAGCTGATAACGCCTCCCCTCACAATCCTTGGCAAAATCCATGCATTTACATAATTCCCTCAGCAACGCAAAAGCAAGCAAATAGGGCTCAGCCAAACAAAACTTCTCGCCTCCCCAGGCCACCCTTCTTTGTTTGTCTGAAGGTATACTTATTAGAGAAACAACGCTGACTACAGGAAAAGTATACTTAAATGAAGACGAGTCTTTGGAAACTGGAGCTTGGCACTTGTCATGTATTTTATGCCCAAATATTTCCCTGTCCAACCTCCCATACCATCAAGTGTGAAGACTGATGGCACTTGTTAAAACTACTCCCCTTTGCGGCTTCAAGACTCCTCTCCCCCACACTTTCTTCTACCTTGAAGACTAGAAGGGCTCAGGATTTCTGGCCCATCTCTCCCTTTCAGTCGCTCTCATCAAAATGAAGTTCACCACACTCCTCTGCTCCTGATCTCAGGTAGCCTTGGTCTGCAACAGTTTGGAGCAGGGCTTGGGTTCCCAGCCAGAGGCTGGGCTGGGTCGCAGCAGTGAAAGCACCAGACCCTAGCCACTGGACTAGTGGTCAGTCACAAGGGCCCTGACCCTTCAGCTTTGCAGAAAAGAATTCTCAAAAAGACAGAAAGTAGTGAAGGTAGTAAAGCAGTTATTAAGAAGAAAGAGGACAGTATGTGTAGATAGGCACATGAGCCGACTCAGAGGGAGAGTCCTTGAGTCACACCCTTGTGGCAGTTTAAATTACTTTTATGGAGTATTTCTTCTGGGTTTCATTTAGCCAATCATTTTGATTTGCCTGGTTCACAGTCCATATTTGATCTATCTCAGGATCCTCCCATGTGTGTGCACACATCTCTTAGCCAAGATGGATGCTACTGCAAAGGCATCTGGGTAGAGCATCCCTTGACACTGCTCCCCATTTGGCCTGTAAGGAACCTGTTCTGTGCATGTGTGGTCGGGGTAGTCTCCTGAACAAGAAATATGTGGTTTTGGCAGGGCCCAAACTCCTCCCTCAATTGTCCTGCTATTCTTGACTCAGTTTCAGTCAGTNGGTTGAACTTTTTAAAAGAAAACTCTGGTAGCATTTCCCAAAATGTGTGCCAAGGAACAGCTTAATAGTCCTATATGATTGGAAAAGTCAACATACTCTATGAGAATTTCCAGTGCTCACTGGCCCACTGAAGACAATCCTACAGCTGAATTAGCTGCTTATCTCATCTTCTTTCAAATGTCTTGTCTATTACCCCACTCCAAATCTTTAATGGAAAGCAAACATTGAGAGATACTGTTAAAATACTTAAGCATCTTAACCATTAAGACATCCCCAACTATTATGCCCCAACCACTAATGCCGAAGAAGCTAAACAGTTCTATGATGACCTACAAGACCTTCTAGAACTAACACCAAAACATGATGTCCTTTTCATCATAGGGGACTGGAATGCAAAAGAAGTCGAGAGATACCTGGAGTAACAGTGAAGTTTGGACTTGAAATACAAAATGAAGCAGGACAAAGGCTAGGAGAATTTTGCCAAGAGAATGCAGTGGTTATAGCAAACACCCTCGTACAACAACACAAGAGAAGACTCTACACATGGACATCACCTGATGGTCAATACTGAAATCAGACTGATCATATTCCTTGTAGTCGAAGATGGAGAAGCTCTATACGGTCAGCAAAAACAAGACCAGGAGTGGACTATGGCTCAGATCATGAACTCCTTATTGTAAAACTCAGCCTTTAAATTAAAGAAAGAGAAAACCACTAGGCCATTCAGATATGACTTAAATCAAATCCCTTATGATTATAGAGTAGAAGTGACAAAGAGATTCAAGGGATTAAGATCTGATAGACATCCTGAAGAATTATGGATGGAGGTTCATGACACTGTACAGGAGGTATTGATCAAAACTATCCANCATTCAGATATGACTTAAATCAAATCCCTTATGATTATAGAGTAGAAGTGACAAAGAGATTCAAGGGATTAAGATCTGATAGACATCCTGAAGAATTATGGATGGAGGTTCATGACACTGTACAGGAGGTATAGATCAAAACTATCCACAAGAAAAAGAAATGCAAAAAAGGCAAAATGGTTGTCTGAGGAGGCCTTACAAATAGCTGAGAAAAGAAGAGAAGTGAAAGGCAAAGGAAAAATGGAAAGATACACCCATCTGAAGGCAGAGTTCCAAAGAATCACAAAGTAAGGAAACTTAAGAAAACCTTTCTAAGTGAACAATGCAAAGAAATAAAGGAAAACAATAGAATGGGAAAGATCAGAGATCTTGTCATGAAAATTAGAGATACCAAGGAAACATTTCATGCAAAGATGGGCACAATAAAGGACAGAAACAGGATGGACCTAACAGAAGCAACAGATATTAAGAAGATGCAGCAAGACTACACAGAAGAACTATACAAACAGAGATCTTAATGATCTGGATAACCATGATGGTGTGATCACTTGCCTAGAGCCTGACATCCTGGAGTGCGAAGTCCAGTGGGCCTTAGAAAGCATCACTACAAACAAAGCTAGCAGGGGTGATGGAATTCCAGTTAAGCTATTTCAAATCCTAAAAGATGATTCTATTAAAGTGCTGCACTCAATATGCCACCAAATTTGGAGAACTCAGCATGACCACAGGACTGGAAAAGGTCAGTTTTCATTCCAATCCCAAAAAGGGGCAATGCCAAAGAATGTTCAAACTGTTGCACAATTCCACTCATTTCACATGCTACTGAGGTCATGCTCAAAATCTCCAAGTTAGGCTTCAACAATATATGAACCAAGAACTTCCAGAAGTTCAAGCTGGATTTAGAAAAGGCAGAGGAACTAGAGATCAAATTGCCAACATCTGGTGGATCACAGAAAAAGCAAGAGAATTCCAGGAAAACATCTACTTCTGCTTCATTAACTACGCTTTGACTGTGAGGATCACAACAAATCATGGAAAATTCTTAGAGATGGGAATGCCAAACCATCTTATCTGCTTCCTAAGAAATCTGTATGCAGGTCAAGAAGCAACAGTTAGAACTGGACACGAAACAACTGGTTTGACTTCCTTGTACCTCAGATGGTAAAGAATCTGACTGAAATGCAGGAGACCTGGGTTTGATCCCTGGGTCGGGAAGATCCTCTGGAGAAGGGAATGACAATCTACCCCAGTATTCTTGCCTGGAGAATCCCATGGAGAGAGGAGCCTGGTGGGCTCGAGTCCATGGGGTTGCAAAGAATTGGTCAGTAATGAGCAACTGACATTACTACTATTACCTCAAGGCTGTATATGGTCACCCTGCTCAGTTAACTTCTATGCAGAGTACATCATGAGAAATGCTGGGCTGGATGAAGCACAAGCTGGAATCAAGATTGCCAGCAGAAATATCAAATAACCTCAGATGTGCAGATGACACCACCCTTATAGCAGAAAGTGAAGAGGAACTAAAGAACCTCTTGATGAAGGTGAAAGAGGACAGTGAAAACGCTGGCTTAAAACAACATTCAATAAACTAAGATCATGGCATCTAGTCCTATCAATTCGTGGCAAATAGTTGGGAAAACAATGAAAACAGTGAGAGACTATTTTCTTTGGCTTCAAAATCGCAGCAGATAATGACTGCCGCCATGAAATTAAAAGAGGCTTGCTCGTTAAAGAAAAGCTATGACCAACCTAGACAGCATGTTAAAAAGCAGAGACATTACTTGGCCAAAAAAGGTCTGTCTAGTCAAGGCTATGGTTTTTCCAGCAGTCATGTACAGATGTAAGAGTTGGACCATAAAGAAGGCTGAGCCGAAGAACTGACATTTTCAAACTATGTTGGAGAAGACTCTTGAGAGTACTGCAAGGAGATCAAATCAGTCAATCCTAAAGGAAATCAACCCTGAATATTCATTGAAGGACTGATGCTGAAGCTAAAGCTCCATTACTCTGGCCACCTGATGAGAAGAACTGACTCACTGGAAAAGACCCTGATACTGGGAAAGATAGAGGGCAAAGAAGGGGACAACAGAGGATGAGATGGTTGGGTGGCATCACTGACTCAATGGACATGAGTCTGAGTAAGCTCCAGGAGTTTATGATGGACAGGGAAGCCTGGCGTGCTGCGATTCATGGGATCACAAAGAGTCAGACACGACTGAGCAACTGAACTGAACTCATATTCAGGGCTTCCCTGACAGCTCATTGGTAAAGAGTCCACCTGCAATGCAGGAGACCCCAGTTCAATTCCTGGGTCAGGAAGATCCACTGGAGAAGGGATAGGCTATCCACTCTAGTATTCTTGGGCTTCCCTTGTGGTTCAGCTGGTAAAGAGTCCACCTGCAATGCAGGAGACCTGGGTTCGATGCTGGGTTGGAAAGATGCCCTGGAGAAGGGAAAGGCTACCCACTCCAGTATTCTGACCTAGAGAATTCTGAATAGTCCATGGAGTCACAAACAGTCAGACATGACTGAGCGACTTTCACTTTCAAGATGTACTTATTAAACACTAAATGTCAGAACACTGGGGAAAAAGGGTATCATGTAAGTTTCTGGGCTGGGGGAGTAGAGATAAACCACATGAAAAAGATTCAGAAGCAGAATGTCTTCATATTTCATAAAAGCCAAACAAAGAAGCCAGATGATAATGGGGCAATGCCTCCAAAGTGCTAAAAGAAATTAAATTCCAGATGAGAATTCTTAGAACTAGATGAACTACCATGAAAATTAAGGGTAAAATAAAAACATTTTACAGATTAAGAGAAGAAAAGCTTCAAAATATTTACCCTTCTGCATCCTTTTTCAGGAAGCTGAAATGAACTTTGATGAGCTCCATCAAAACTATGTTGTAAGCCAAGGAGGAGGACAACATAAGAATCAGAAACTGTATCACAACACCAGAAGGAAAGAAAGGAAATACCAGGATGATAGTAAAGGAGCAGCTTAGGCTGTGTGTGTAACAGGCCAACAGACAAACATAGCATACGGCCGTGGGAGAGATGCTAAATGGAAAGAAAATGAAATAACTGATGGGAATAAGCGTACTGAAAGCCCATTTAAACAACTGGCAGAGTTTGGGGGGTGAATCTGTAATAACTATTTTGGAAAGAAAGCAAGCAAAGGGGGTTAGGGAGATAATTATTATTGACTCCAAAGAAATTAGAATCACACAATGATGAAAAAAAAATCACAATGCAGTGCATGGGTTGGCTCAGAAAAGCAGCAGTCTTAATAATGTTAACACTGTTTTTCACTTGAGATTCAACAGAACAATATTAGGAGCACAGAGCAATGGGAGAGATGGGTGCTGAAACACAGGGGTTGTGTACTTTGCCCAGCATCACATAACTGGCCACAGCTGGGGGTTTAGAATTACACTGCTGTTTCAAGCAAAGGCCTCCTCCTAATTTTATTCTTCTCCCAAGTGCTCTTTGTCTTCAACATCTCAAAATGGTAAGGAGCTAATCAAAAACATAAAGTAGAGGGAAAGGGTACCACTCAGTGCAGGCTTGTTTACACAGTGATAAACAGATAAGGAGAGGCAAGTAAGAGAAGTCCAAAACTCACTGAGCATTCATCTAGATTTCAGCTTGGAATAAGTAAGAAACACTAGAAGATTTCACAATGCAAAAGAAAAAAAGAGTGCTATAGTGGCATTTAAAAATTAAAATCTACTAGATAACCCTAGCGCATGCCTCTGTATTTTAAAATGAATCCAATTCTAAAAGATGATATTCATCTCAATCACACATTAGTTTAATTGAGAGAACTATCGCCATATAAATAAGACAACAAGGACTTCTTTTGTGGTGCAATGGATAAGAATCCGCCTGCCGATGTAGGGGACACGAGTGTTCAATGCCCCGGTCAGGGAAAATTCCACATGCCTCAGGGCAACTAAGCCTGCATGCCGCAACTACTGAAGCCTGTGCTCCACAACAAGAGAAGCCACTGCAATGAGAAGCCCTCATACCACAACAAAGAGAAACAACTAGAGAAAGCCCGCTCACAGCAAGGAAGACCTAGAACCGCCAAAAAGAAAATAAACACATGGTTCAGATGTAGAAACTAAAAAATAAAGAAGACAATGAAAAAAAAAGTGTAAAAGAGTGAGCTATATATATATATCCTGTGGCTCAGGATATATTCTTAATTTCTTTTTAATAATAAAAAGAAAGGCAAAGCAGGAAGGGGGAGGGAAAGGGGAATAATATATGTTTCACTATAAATTAATATGACATAACATATTCAGAACTTGGAAGCAAAAGGATTCATCATATTTATATGACAATTCACATACATGAATGATCAGAATCTTCTTGTTCAGCCTCTAATTACACCTGTGACTCCTAGACAGAGACGGTGTCCATCAACAGATAATAGATAAAGATGTGGGGGTGTGTTTGTGTATTTCTCAGCCATAAAAAAGAATGAAACCCTGCCATTAGCAACAGCATGGATGGACTTGGATGGCATCATGCTAAGTGAAATAAGACAAATACTGACATCACTTATATGTGGAATCTAAAAAGTGCAACAAGCTAGTGAATATAACAAAATCGAAACTCACAAATACAGACAACAAATAAGTGGTTACCAGTGGGAAGAGGGGAGAGCCATCATTAAGGATTAAGAGATGCATGCAAGCTCATTCAGCCATGTCTGACTCTCTGCAACCCCATGGACTGTAGCCCACGACGCTCCTGGGGTCCATGGGATTCTCCCCTCAATACTGGAGTGGGTTGCCATTTCCTCCTCCAGGGTATCTTCCCAACCTGGGGATTGAACCCACATTCCTGCAGCTCCTGCTTGACAGGTAGATTTTTTATCACTGAGCCACTTGGGAAGCCCCAAGGGATTAAGAAGTACAAATGCTTATGTAAAAAGTAAGCTACAAGGATACACTGTACAACAGGGAATACAGCCAATATCTTATAATAACTCTAAATAGAGCATAACACTTAAAAATTGTGGATCACTATATTGCACACCTATAACTTATATAATATCACACATCGACTACATTTCAATTAAAAAATTAAATTCCCTGGTAGTTCAGTGGCTATGACTCCATGCTCTCAACACTGGGGTGGGGGGGAACTGGGGTTCAATAGCTGGTTAGGGAACTAGATTCTGCGTGCCGTAACTAAAGATCCTGCATGCCGCAACAAAGATTCCTGCATGACACAACTAAGATCCAGTGCAGCCAAATAAATTTTTTTTAATATTAAGTTCAAAAAAGTGAGAAAAAATAAAAAGATAATAAGAGCTCTGCATTGGTTAGCTTGTTAACCTTTATGAAGTTTAAAGCTGACAGACATAACTGTCAACTATAATAGAAGAAAGGAGAATTTTAAAAGGTAAACTCTTTTTTCAACAATTTCCACCAAAGTTAATTCTGGTTTAAGTCCAAATAAAACTATTATAGATAAGAATAATTCTGCCTGTTGCCTATTGTACCATTTTTTTAAGTAGTGGAAATATTTCATAAAAAAGTACACACACATGTGTGTGTCCACACCAAGTATGTGCACACATCTGTGTGTCTGCATAAACGTATAGCTGATGGATACGTCAGGGTCCATGATCCATCATCCTTCTGCAGCAGGAAGCTTTCAGCCTAGGTTCAGTCACCCTCGAGCTCCACTGAACACTCCTCTGGAGCTCAATTTCACAGATGCTCCAAGGACCATTGTTCTTGAGGTCTCTGGAGGATGTGACAGGAGCAAAATGCCCACTATTGTGATTGATGCCAAGGTCACGTAAGATCTCAGAGGATTGGGACACAAGCCAGGGTGCCTAAAGGTCACCCGGAAGCATGGCCAAGGGAAGGAGTGGGAAGTAGGTAAGATCCCAAGGCAGAGGACTTGCCAACTGCAGTTTTTTTTTTTTTGCCCCGTGCACCCCCACGCTCTCAAGTCTGGGGATACCTGATCTCTGTCTCCTGCTAGCTGTGCCCTGCCTGGAGGGTGGTTTCCGCTATCTGGCTGTTGTCTGTGACTCACTGCAGTGAGCTCCCTAGCTTCTCTGAAAGGCCTGCCCCTCCAAATTAACCAGGAGAAGCTCTCTGGGTCCCTGGACCTCAGCTCCAAGCTCCACAGTTCAGGCTGCTGTCTCCTAGAATCCATCCTAGAGTTTTCTCAGGATCCAGCTAAGGAAACAAGGGCGCTAGGGGACCTTCTATAAGACTGGACCACATTTCCTATGCCCCTTGGGAAAGGGTGCTTTCTACACGAATTAAAGCCAGATGATGTGAGGAAGAGGAAAGAGGGCCCATGTCTCCCTTCTTCAGAACGTCATGTCCTAGAATCAGGCATGGAAGGTGGCACAGAGAATCACTAAGTTATGTTTGTTGAGTGAATAATTCTCTCTCAAGTGATAGTTCCTCTGCTAGAAATTAAACAAGTATCCTTTCTCCCTTTGGAATATCAGAGAAGAGTTCTGTCTCTAGTTCTCTATGCTTGCAGCAAGGACTATCCTGTCTTAGAGAGTACAGCCTAAAGAACATACTGTTGAAAGATGAAATGATAACAAATGATTGTGTCTGTGTGTTAGTTGCTCAGTACTGCCCAACTGTTTGCGACCCCACGGACTGTAGCCCACCAGGCTCCCCTGTCCATGGAATTCTCCAGGCAAGAATACTGGAGTGGGTTGCCATTTCCTACTCTCGGGGATCTTCCCAACCCAAGCATTGAGCCCAGGTCTCCAAAATTAAGGCAGATTCTTTATCATCTGAGCCACCAGGGAAGCCCCAATAAATGATTAAATCCCTCAAAAACTTGAAGAAATGGCACCAAAATTTTGCAAGAGGGACTGAGTGATAGCTGACTTGGGAGATATCAGAAATCTGATCGCTTGAAGTAGGCAGCAGAGAAAGCTGAGCGGCAACTCAATCTATATATAGCACAGTCCCCCCAGCCCTCCCCTCCCACTACCAGTCATCGATCCCTCCCCTCCAAACACTCCAGAGTTGGCAACACAAACTCCTCTGGAAGCAGCACAAAGTGGAGTAAAACTCCACTGAGTGAAAATCTACTTAAAAGACTCTTAAGACTCCCAGACCCCTCCCTCTATTCTTCATAATCCAGCAAACACCCTTCCTGACCCCACCAGAAAACTTTGGAAAATATGAAATAGAATATCTGACCTGGAGGGCACAAGGCACAGATGAGGGCAGGAGTACCAACCTGAAAACAAGGGAATTAAGTCAAAGGTCCTCATTTCCAGAATACTGGCAGGCCGGCATACATACCTCCCAGGCTTCACCCTCAGAGAATAGAAAACTACCTGATATCCAAGAAAAGCTCATGACACAAAAGAGATCAGAAAAAAACAAAGGAGGTTATCAGGTTAACTATTTCCACATAATCCTTAGTGACAGAAAATAAAAACAACTTATTATTTCTCACTACTTTTGGAATTGGTCGGGCAATCTTTCTGGTGTTACCTGGGCTCACCTAGGCAGCTACATGCAGATAGAGGACTGTCCAGACTGGAGGGTTCCATACAGCTCATTCACATCTGCACGCAGTACTCGATGTTAGCTGGAGTGCCTCTCATCATGTATAGGCTGGACGAGATTCCTTACCTGGCACTGCAGGGCAGCATACCAAAAGAGCCAGAAGCTCCAAAGCCTCATAAGGGCTAAGCAGCAGAATATACACATCACATCTGTTATATTCCATTAGAGAATGTCACTAGGCCTGCCATGATTCCAGAGGAAATAAGGTTTTACTTCTGGATGGGAAGGGAAGCAAAATCACATTGCAAGGTGGCATGGATACTGCAATGGGAGGAATTTGTACCCATTAAATACTCTGTCACATGAAGAAATTAAGATCAAGAGATGAAAACTGCAATGATGAAAAAATCCTAGGGTTTTTATCAGCAAAGACATAAGAGAAACTATTGCAATCATGAAACAAGAAGACTATGAAAATGGAACAGAATAAAAATGAGCTCTCAGAATCAAAAGTATGATAGCTAAAATTAAAGAATCAGATATTAAAGTTAAGGAAAGCCCCAAGACAGTAGAGCAGAAAGATAAATAAATGGAAAATGAGAAAATTGATACAGAAGGTCCAACATTCAAATAATAGGCATTCCACTGAGAAAGAAGAAAATGAAGGCAAGAGGGGTGAAAAGGAATGGGAGGTGGGAGGAAAGTTCAAGAGGGAGGTGACACGTATACCTATGGCTGATTTATGTTAATATATGGCAGAAACCAACACAATTTCAACCTAAAATTCTATATAACCTGGCTGTTTCTCAAAGTAACATAGAATAAAGGCATTTTCATGCATGCAAAGTTGCATGTAACTTTTCTCAGCAGGCTATTGCAAGAAGCACATCACCAAAAGACAAAGCCCATCAGTAATTATAAAAACAGTATCACTCTTTTGGAATGCTTAATACGTGCAAGGAGCTCTTCTAAAGGATTTACCTAAACAACTCATAGGATCTTCAGGACAACTCTAAACAGAAGACACTATTTTCCAGATGAGGAAACTGAGGCATAAAGACATTAAATAGCTACCAAGGTCATTAAATAGCTACCAAGGTCACTAAAGGAGTTCTTATCCAAATTCCACTGGAGGGG
Organism: Neotragus pygmaeus; assembly: GCA_006410875.1. Taxonomy (NCBI): domain Eukaryota; kingdom Metazoa; phylum Chordata; class Mammalia; order Artiodactyla; family Bovidae; genus Neotragus; species Neotragus pygmaeus. The sequence continues at coordinate 181,840 of SJYV01016461.1, read as the reverse complement.
AATATACCAACAAGCAATTCTCTAGACACCAACCAGGTGTCTTACAAGTCAGCTGAATTCTGACAATATCTAACCAGAGACAGTGTCCATTTCATGATTTAAGAGTTCAGTCTCACCAAGTCTGACCTTCAGACTATAAAATCAGAAATTCCCACAATCCCCTCCTCAGGTTCAATTAATTTGCTAGAGCATCTCACAGAACTCAAACATTTTACTAAGTAGATTACTGGTTTATTATAAAAAAGATATGATAAAGGATACAGGTAAACATCCAGATAAAAGAGATGCACAGGGCATGGTATGGGGAAAAGATGCACCACTTCCACACTCTGAGAGCCTCACTCTACAAATCTCCACACTTGCACCAAGCTGTCTTGGGTTTCTATGGAAGTTTCATTACATGAACATGATTGATTAAAGCACTGGCCATCGGGGGACCCAATCTCCAGATCCTCTCTCCTCCCCAGAGATGGGAGGTAGGGATGTAGGGGGTGTGGGACTCAAAGTTCCAACCCTCGAATCACTTGGTTGGTCCTCCTGCAACCAGTCCCCATCTTCAGGTAGGATCCAAGGGTCACCTCATCAATGTAATAGACAATTTTTGTTGTTCTCATCACTTAGGATATTCCAAGGGTTTTGCAGGAGCTCTGTGCCAGAAATGGACCAGATTAACAAATATACATTGATTATAAATTACAGTATCAGTCACAAAGCTAGTAAGTGGAATAGCTAACATTCAAACCTACACAATCTAGTCCTCCAAGTTTATATTATGCAGCTGGCACTCCACATCTACGGACTCTGTATCTGTCAGTTCTGCATCCTTGAATTCAGCTAAACTCAAATCAAAACTATTCGGGGAAACTCCCTGGCAGTCCAGTGTTTAGGACTCTGCACTTTCACTGCAGGGAGTGTGGGTTCAATCCCTGGTTGGGAAACTAAGATCCTGCAAGCCATGAGGGCAAGAGAAAAAAAAAAAAAGTTATGCATTAAAAAGACAGACAGAAAGAAAAAATTACATGTGGCTCATATCCTATTTTTATTGGACACTGGGATTCTAGGGAGTAGAATTTAGGGGCACTGGGAAAGGATTATTTTTCATAACTACAAATTTTTGTTAACAGACAACTGTTCATGGGTCCCTCATATTTCTGCACATCTTGCAAGTGCATTACTAACTGCCTTTTCATTCTGGACTGTTTTTTTAAGGCTATTTGTGCAGTGAACAGCCTTGAAAGACAGACAGTGCTTCCCTCACCAGCAAAGGGCCAGTGTGTTTACTGTTGGGATAATAAATGCAATATCTCTGGGAGCAAAGGGAAAGCATGTTCAATGGCCCACGATAAAAGATGCGGGTTCCCTAAGCTCAGGGTTCCTTCCCTGTAATGCAAGCCACTCTCTGTGCAGATTATCACCTGGCTGTGTTCATACTGCCGTGCGGGAACTAGGACTTAGGAACCTACATGAAAAATGCCGATACTCTGCTCTGTTTTTGCTATCGGTAGTAAACTATGCCTTGTGTTTGGCCCAGGAGTCTTCGGTCTTCTGCAAGCATCCATGAAAACTGACAGACTTGCTAGCTTTCAAGTAGGGTAAAATCTAAGACCTTTGATAGGTCTAAGAGCTTTGATGTTACACTCTTGGGGAAATATCTGCTTTTTCAAACAATGTGCATTTATAAACTTTGATTAACATAAAAGCTACATTTTTCTCATCTTACAGTGGTGATAAAATTAAGAGTTATAATGATAGTCAATGAGTTTTTAAAGATAACTAGTATAAATTAATATTCTCAAGTCCTGGTAAATAGAACAATTATTAAAACTTTTCTTCCATTTTTGCCTTCTTTTTATATCTTTATTAACTGTTTAATCTCACATCAAAACATATTTAATAATTACATAAAATTTTAAAGTACATAGTAAATATAATTAATGGAAGTCTCAAAGATCTGTCCCTAATTTTAAATAAGATGAAACTAAGTAAAACTAGGTTTCATCCGTGTGGTCATTTACAGGAGAAAAATCAATAAAAGGTTCTCCATGCCTGAATTAGAAGTATGAATCGGCAACCCACTCCAGTATTCTTGCCTGGAAACTTACATGGACAGAGGAGCCTGGCAGGCTACAGTCCATAGGGTCACAAAAGTGTTGGATACGACTGAGTAACAGAGCACGCGTGCCTGAATTAATGATATGAAAAGTTCTACGGAAAATGTTTCCATTTACTCATTACACTACTATATGACAAAAAGTCATTTAAATAACTAACTCTTGCATTTCATTCATGCCTTGAAACAGTATTCATTCTTCTCAGCTGCCTTCATTTTCTCCCCTGAGGCTAGGCAACTGATGGCCTAAAATAAGAACTAAAACCCACCATTTCTGCACACAGGCTTGGCAGAACCCATGAAACACACCCCAGTCTGCACTATTTCAGAGGGGAAAGCTTTAAGTCCATCTAAAGGAAAAGAAAGGATCCACGGAGGCTTCCTTGATTACAACCCACCTGAATCTTGAAAATGGGTAAGATTTAGATACTAGGAAATAGGAGAGAAAATTTTGCTGACGGAGCGAAAGCCTGAAGCAAAGGAAGCCAGAAAGCAAAACGAGATAGTGATGTGTAACAGAAGCAGCTTTAACAAGAAGAGGAAGGTAAGAAATAATAGCTGTTTACCACTCAGGTTCCTTAACCCTGCTGCTCCTGCTGCTAAGTCACTTCAGCCGTGTCTGACTCTGTGCGACCCCATAGACAGCAGTCCACCAGGTGCCCCTGTCCCTGGGATTCTCCAGGCAAGAACTGGAGTGGGTTGCCATTTCCTTCTCCAATGCAGGAAAGTGAAAAGTGAAAGTGAAGTCGCTCAGTCGTGTCCAACTCTTAGCGGCCGCATGGACTGCAGCCCACCGGGCTCCTCCGTCCATGGGATTTTCCAGGCAAGAGTACTGGAGTGGGGTGTCATTGCCTTCTCCGTCCTTAACCCTAGGGACCTTCTTTTAAATTCTGTTATGACACAAAGTCTGTTTCTCAGTTATAGTGAACCACAACAATGAATAGATGTTTAAGCACATTAGTGGAAACTAAAGGCCAGGTTTCAGTGAAGAAATCAGAAGAGCGATGATAAACAGGGGACACATACCCGCCCCAAACGATTAAAACTCTCACTCATAATAAAAAGTCCTTCTGAGAAGCAGCCCAGAAAGGAAGGAAACCTGGGAAGAACCAAGATAGTGTTCTGAAAATATCCTTTGTGAATATACAGCAAACAATTAAGTACACAGAGATCACAGAGTAGGCTTGATCTATATGTTCTCTGAACGCTTTCTTTTCCTCATACACCCTTTATTATATACACACACACACTCTCTGAATGTTCCTCATCTGGATCTCTCTTTGCATACTCATTGATAGCTTGAAAGAGTGAAATAAAACTTAATAAATGCCCTGGGTTTGTCCTTTTCTCCAAGAACCTAGACTTATACATTCATGGAGTCAAAAAAGAAAGGTGGGGAGGGGATAGGACACCAGCAGCACCAGACACAAGGAATCAAAATGAATGAGCTGAGGGCCTCCCCTTCCCACTCTGTTGTCTGTGTCCTTTGGCCGCCAGCGTGGGGCCTGTGGCTAAAGAAACAGAGCTTGAAGACCCTGGCTCCAGCTCATGAGGAAATGAGTGCAGGGAAATACAGCTGGTCAACTCAGACAAGATTCTACAATTACGTGTCCCTTGAGGCCTACTATGTGTTTTCCACAGCAAAAAAAAGTCCCATTAATCCCACCACAGTTGGTACCAATAGTTTTCTCAATATCCTTCATTCAACTTCTCTTCAAATTTACAATTTAGTGGTAGAAATATACATAGGTTTACCCATACAAGTTGTATCCATCTCCTTAAAAGCCAAAAGAATGTCCATGACTGTACTAAAATATCAAAATTAGTGCATTATATTAGCAATTAGGAAAAGCAAATGATAAAACGAGGGGTGTGTGTGCGATATATATATACGCACACACACACAGAGTGGAATATTCTTCAGCCTTCAGAAGGAATCAAAATCTGACACATGCTATATTCATCTTTGTTAAGTGAATAAGCCAGTCACAAAAACACAATACTGGATACTTCCACTTATAAGGGCTACCTAGAGCAATTAAAATCATAGAGGTGGAAAATAAAATAGAGGTTAGTACAGCAGTGGGAGGGGGAAAGGAGAAGTTATTGTTTAGTAAGTACAGAGTTTCTGTTTGGGATGATAAGAAGTTCTAGAAACGGACAATGTAGATGGGTGTACAACACTCTGAATATACTTAACGCCACTGAATTTTCCCTGACTCCATTCATGACATAGTTTTATACTTGAGAGTTATTTTTTTTAAGCTCTGTTATGATTTTTAAAAAGATGCCACTGGCTTGTACCTTGACACCTTTTACAGTAGGTGTGTACATTTAGGCAAAAATGTGACTTAGAAGAGGCTTTTTAAATTAAGAGAAATTTGTTAGGAGTATAGGCAGGAGTGACCCCAGGTGGTTTGAACACACAAAGACAGACCTTTCCAAGTCTCATGCCATGAAAATCTGGAGATAAGGAACAAAGATCACCTGTCTGGCTGTCTCTCAAAGACCAGTGTGTTTCTTATTGCATACGAGGCCAGAGTATTATCCCAATTTCCTTCAAGTACAAGTAACAGCGAAATGTGAAATGCAAAAAACCTATCCTATCCTCTAAGGGACTAAGTTCATTCACAGAGGTGGACCTCATCAGAGTTGAATAGAGATATATCTTTTTATGCACAGACATACACACACAGAGAGTCTGTTTTTTGAAGAAATCTGCAACCTCCTTACCACTACACGCCAAAATAAGTATAAAAGGTCTCATTGTTCACTTCAAAATTCCAGACTGAAGAGTAATAAACTTTTTTTTCTTTCCTTTTTAAAAAAATGAATAGTAGGTGGTTTATAATACTGAAGAGAGCACTGAATAAAGCATAGTTTCATAGAAACAAAATTTTAGATTTCAAAGGTATCTTAAGGTTCATTTTCCCCACTCTTACTAAATAATTTTAAAGATGAAAAAATCAGCATACAGAGTGCACACGGCTGGCAAGGTCGTCCGGCAAGAACAATTCTTAAGCAGAAACATCTTACCAGTGGCTCTGGTTTCTGTCCCACCCAATCATTATGAAGCCCACAGGTCCCGAATTTTTTGAAATCTCAATTTTAAATACTCTCAGGTTTAAATGCTTCCTGGGTTCCAAAAATGCTAATTCTAAAATACTAGATTCTGTCTTGCTTTTAGAAAAATTCCCAAATTTCCAGATCATACCACCTGTCTGGATTTCCGGCTTGCTAAGCAACATCGTCAGAGCAAATATTCTCAGTCCATACAGAAAAATAAACAATTAACCATCAGCAGGAATGAGAAGCGCTCTCTTTGCCCAATTTCCTTCAACATGTTAAAATCCAACTCCCCCTCTTGCACATGGTCCCTTTTCTGAACCAGTGATTGCCCCCTTCTTTGAAATCCAGTATCATTCACTATAGGAAGCCACAGAGATAAAACCAGCAGTGTGAAGTCAAACACAATTGAGAATAAATGCTAACTATGCCAAGTCCTAAGGAGTAGCTACCTAACTTCTCTGAGCCTTAGTTTCCTCATCTGAAAAATAAGCTTATAATCCCCTATTTGGTTGGTGGTGATTCAAAAAACAAAAACAACCTATAAAGCAACTAACATGGTAATTAGTATGCATCAGTTTGTCAAGGTTATCACCATCCTTGGTCACTTAATTCCACAGATCCCCATCTCTGAACTAATCCAGGCACCTGCTTGGTCAGCTCCTAGTAACCAGTAATCTAGCCTCACCCTTCATTCTCATCCCTCCCCCACCCTACTCACACTGCCCCATGGGCCTTGCATAGGCTTATGCAACCAGTAAGGACTCAAAGAATGAACAAAACAAACAAGTCTAAATATTGAAAAATCCACTCCCTTCCACTCCAAAAAAGGTAGGGTGGTATCTTGGATGCTTCTTGTTAACTGGGCCTGCTACCTCAATCTTTTCCAGATGAGACTAAAGTACAGGACTTAAATGCTCCAAATTAGTCTGTCAGTGAGTGTAACATGAATTCAAAGCACTCTGTGTTGGAGCTCACAAAATGAACATGTGCAAACAAGCCCCAAAGGACTGGCCTCATGCTGGGTGGCTCCCATCCTATCTTCAGGATTGACCTTCCTTTCTTAACCTTTCTGCACTTCAGTCTCCTCACCTGTGCATAAGGGCAGATGAGTTCAGTGAGGGGAACCTACACCAGAGTGATAGAGCATTCTGCTGTTCTTCAGCAGATGGATGATGGACAGGATCAGGTGTGAGAAGACTGAGTTTTGACTGAGTTGAGGGTCAAGAGAGCACAGAATGGTAGGGAAGTCCCACTGCAAGACAAAATCTTAATTAGAATGTATTTCCACAAGTCTGAGATCTTACTTTTCTTCCCACATGGACAGCTTTGAAAATGACAGGCATCTGATGCATTTACACACTATGTGTTCATTTCTATGGTGGTTTCCTGTTTGCAAGTTCCTCTGTTGTTGTTGCTCAGTCCCCAAGTCATGTCTGACTCTTTGCAACCCCATGGATTGCACTGATTTCCTTAAAGACTGATATTAAGTTGATGGCGCTCATACAAATAAAGCTATTGAAGAATTAAGGACATTTAAAAATTTTTAAGGAAATGTTAGGCAAGTTCTTTTTACATACGTTTTCTCTTTAACAGTTAAGGAAACTGAGGCATTCACTGCTCTGATGACCGTCTGCTGGTAATCTGCTTCAGCTAACCAGCAGGAAAGAGGTGAGGTGGGGCTCAACCCACAACTGACTCTGGAGAGAGAGGACAGGGAGCAGAACAGTCTGACTTTCTAGCCAAGAACCACACTGGATCCAGTTATTAACAGCTTTGAATTATACCTTGCCCTACCTCCTCACCTTGCAAGGAGCCCCAGAACCTTCCAAGTCATCCCTCAGGAGTAACTATGACACAATCTCTTCCTAAAGACTTCAGACCAAAGTTACAGCAGAACAACTTCTTCAACCCTCAGACACAAGTATGTGAGCTGAGCCAACGTTCCCTTTAGGAAGCTTCATAAACTTGAGGGGCAACCTTTATCTATCATTCTATCTAATGACATTTAGGCCCAATGGTTGAATTTGAAATTATTGCCCAAGAGTAAAGGAATTCTCTATGTAATGACAGAAAAAATGGTGTTTGAGATGAACTGACATTCAGAGATGAGCTATGGACATGTACGAACATACTTATATCTTTGTTTTCTCTTAGCTTTTCCTTGGAATTCCAGGAGGACTCTTAGATCACAATTTATCAATTTCTATGGCTCTTGATGCTCTTTCAAATAGACTAGTATTTACTTAAACTGAGTACCCTAATATCTGAGTATCATTTTCTCTATATTAACTCTATAATTATCTTAATTATGTAGTACATATTCATATACTGTGTAATTATTTTTGACCTATTCCAACTGTAAAATGATACAGCAGACAGGCTTCATTTCGTATTTCTTTCGTTGCTAGTGGCTTGATATGAGTATGTCTACATGTGAGAGAAAGGAGTCTGGTAGCAATGATTTCTACTCTAGATCCAGACTATCCAGTTCAAAAACTGGACACAATCATCTACCAACTCAGACTTTCTTAAGCCCTTAACTGCTCCAAGGTTCAGCTCCTTCACTGGTTAAAATAATAATAATTTTAAGCAATTTAATTGGGTTAAGGATCCTACATACATTAGTTTTTAAAGAGAGTAAGTGAGCCAACTGGTAATATGCTTACACTATATTTGATACAAGTAATGCTCAAAATTTCCAAGCTAGGCTTCAACAATACGTGAACTGTGAACTTCCAGATGTTCAAGTTGGTTTGAGAAAAGGTAGAGGAACCACAGATCAAATTGCCAACATCCACCGGATCATCGAAAAAGCAAGAGAGTTCAAGAAAAACATCTATTTCTGCTTTATTGACTATGTCAAAGCCTTTGACTGTGTGGATCATCACAAACTGTGGAAAATTCTTCAAGAGCTAGGAATACCAGACCATCCGACCTACCTCTTGAGAAATCTGTATGCAGGTCAGGAAGTAACAGTTAGAATTGGACATGGAACAACAGACTGGTTCCAAATAGGAA